>JAZGTH010000145.1:0-433692 GCA_036877525.1 Chromobotia macracanthus | reverse complement strand
TTGTACTTCGTTCAGTTTAACGTATTAACCTCCAGAGCTGGGGAAGCCAGGCAGATTAGCTCACTGTGTGTTATGTTACGACACAAGCACTCTCAAATCACTGTCATAAGTGATTCAACAAAAGTACTGATAACAGTACGTGACTTCAGTTTTGAATGTCATTCTCTGTTGCTTGCAGTTCATCTATGGTATCTTTGCCAAGTCATGCTGGCATATTTTAAGGGATGTACCAATTCTCAGTAAAAAAAAAACATAGGTGGTGATATTGCTTTCGTTTAAGATTTTGCCTTAAGAGCCATGATGGTTACAAACTCTCTCTCTGCCTCCCTAAACTCGTATTGTGACTGTGATTTATTGGCCAAAAAGGAGAAAATACAAAACAAAATAAAAGATTAACTGATAGCATTATTTTTTTAAAGAAATTTACATGATAATACTGTGATAATCCCAATAATACTATATAAATGACAAATGATAAATTATAAAAAAATTAAAAAGAATTACAATTATAAATAAAATATATAATTTATGTGTATGTGTGTGTGTATCTGTGTATTTATTTACACACACATTTTAACAAATACACATACTAATCTACATAAAATAAACCCCTAATACATGAGCATTATTCATTTCATACTTAATCACCTGATGATACGTTTGTGCGATCCATTGCTGTGTGAGGCAGTTACTGTGTGTAATAGATGGTTAATATTTGGGGGCTGCAGTATTTCAGTGTGTTTTGAAATCTGTAGTCACCATACACTGCTGCTCATATGATGTCGAACGCTTAATTAAATTGCTGCAGCACACTTAATGCGTTATGATATGATACTGACCCCTCCCCAACCCCGCCCACTCCACCCGGCCCTCCACTTCTACATAAGATGTAATGTTAGATGCACTGTAAGTCATTCCATTCTGTTTTGCTCGACTCCCCCCCCCATTAGCACCTAACACTTAAGAGATCGCTGGGTAAATGATCGACTCTCACGACAGTTATGGGTCTCTGGCTGCAGATGACAGAGCTTTTTAAAGACGCAGTAAATTATTTTGAAAGTAAAAGCAAAGTCTTGCTGGAAAGCGGGGGTGCAGTCTTGCTATGAACATTTTTTCTATTACAGTGTGTAATGTTGGCATTTAATTTATTCGCCTCTTGCCTTTCTGATGATATATTTGTGACCTTTCGAGTTTTTCCGGGCCCTTGTGCAACAGCACCATTTAATGTGCGGTTATGGTAGAGATTAAGTTTACAGAGCTCCGGTCTGCTGTTTTAAAATGGTTGGAATACATTTAATTGGAGCAGTATGGGGTTTTACGGAGGAGCTGTCTTGAGTTGCGTGCTTTCCCAACCTCTTGACCCGGAGGCACACACCTGGTATGGGGTCAGGTTACAGCCTGGCTTCCAGGCTTGCAGGTCAGGACCTGGAGCTTCACACACTCTAATCCCTTGCATGGCAGCATACTTGACTGAAAGGACTGGTCCAAGCACTTCTAGTCATCCTTGAAAAATTACAACACACACACAACCTCTCTCCCTCCATTCCCCTGTTCCTTTCCCAAAGTGATGATTTAACTCTTTAAGGATGTTGAGGGTCTTTTGTGGGGCATTAGCCTGCTGAGAATTATGGGTTTAAATGAATTATGATGAGTGCATCTGTATGCACGGCAGCCTGGTGTGCTTTCAGGATGACTGTGTGTGTGTCTGTGTGTTTGAGAGAGACAGAGAGAGGGTGAGAGCACATGTGCATTTAACCCTTTAGGGACCAAGCAGCTCAACATATTTAAGTCTGCTCGCTATAGTCCCTGAATGGGGTTTTAAAACATAAGGTGCACTAATGACTCATAATAGCAGTCTTATGTGATTCACCGCCTTCATGTGTGCAGGGAAATAACTGATAGTTTTCATGCAGGATTTCACGAGATAAAAATCAATGAAAAACTTATTGTGAAAAAACCCATTGTATTGTGTAAGAACCCTTATTAAAACAGTGTAATTAGGAGGTAGCATTTATTTTAACTAAATAAATAAATGCACACATAAACGTGTATACTTTTTAATAAGGATTACATTCCTGTGAAAATGTTTCACACCATTGTCATATTTTTTAAAAATAAAATTTGGCAAAAACTAACAGTTCACAGACAGTAACAAACCATTTTGGCAAGTCCAGTGTGAAACCGTGGGATAATGGAAGAACAGACACATAATTCTCCAAATGGGTGAGACACTCTAATTGGATTCATTGAGCAGAATTAGTGTCTCCCAGCTTTCACCCAGCCATCTTAGAGCCAGCTGGGTTCACAGACCCCCCTCTGTGGCCCGTCTGACTGCTACTAATGATGCACACCAGGGGGAGCAGTTATACTGCAGTTTCAACCTCCACAGCCACGGCACACGAACTCATTGTTTCCTGCTGTGAAAGCGGCAGCAAACCATAAAACGCAGAATCAGTGAAGAGCTGGAATAATAAATAATGTTGGATGTGTATCAGAGTTCTTAGAAGTTCAGCTGAGTTTGAGAGGGAAAGGAAATAGACGTAAGATGTTCTACAGACACAGTTTTGTCTGAGGTTTCCCGATGTCTTCCTCATTGATCCCCTTGTGGACTCTTTACTTGACAGTGCTTACCCGCACACAGCAGTGTTTATTCCTCTAGTTTAAACTATTTATTTGTTTGTTGTTTGTAATCTGTCTCCCTCTATACAAACACACTGACTGGTATTGTTAGTGTGTTTGTATTTGTGGGTGTGTGAGTGTATATATTTTGGGTACACTTGAATTCATTTGTTTCTCCTTTTAACTGATTTGACTTGGAATTTTGGAAATTAGTTTTTTTCACAAAAGTTTATTATTGTTATTAAAATTTGATTTATATAGTTATTATTATCATTATTATACATATATATTTTTGGTTAAAGAATAGCAAGAGTGTGCAGAGATATTATTTAAGATTGGATACAGAAGCTAAAATAAAACTAATTAATAAAATATAAGATTTTAGGTTTTGATGCACTTTTTTGGCAGTACAGTTTTGTATACTTCATTTCATGTTATTTTATCATTTTAACTTATCTAATGTTATTTTAAATAACATTTTAAAAAACAAACTAAATATGTGTGCATCTGTGGTTTTGACTCTGTGTGATGTGAAGTGAATATCAGCTCCCCTTCTAACTAAAACAAATAGAGAGCATACCAACACAACAACAACACTGTCTTTGTTAAAATCATCACTTGGGTAAAGTCCTTAGTCGCTGTCAATCACACCAGCTGTCATTTGATTGGGTGCTTAGTCCAGCATTGAGTGGCAGCTGCAGAGAGATGACATAAGTGGCCGGTTTAGAATGTTCTCTCTCTTTTGTACATGTTCTATTGTAGTGTGATATTGGTGCCTGTCTGCTTTTAATGCGGCGGGATTACTCAGCGCTTTCACACTGTCGCTCAATGTGGCTCAGAGACGCCCTGCTGAACTGTGCTCTCCAACTATCATCTGCACCATGATTACCTGTTTCAACAGCACTGAGCTTCACTCGCTCATGGTTAGGTGCTCATCTACTCCGGCCTGCCTGATGACAGCAGCAGGGCTTCGGTTAGCAAATGAGTCTGCGAGGGGAATGTTCTCAGATGTTAGCGCTGGTGGGCCGGTGACAGCGCTACACATTGCAAATGCATGTATTAAGCTACTGACTTTTCAGCAGGGTCTCAGAACAGGATTGTCAACAATGCTTTGCGCAAACCGAAACGACACAAGAATTGATCCGTGCCGCCAGCCACTCGCGTGCATCCTTTCTCCTGTAGCCCATTAGTGGTGTGTATTTTAATTAGAGGCTGACTTAGCACTGCTACATTTCCTGGCGCTTCTTCGCTGGCTTCCTGTCTTATCTCATCTTGTGGGAAACATGAAAAACAAGGCAACGTGGCAAGACTGCTGTCTGACGCTGTCTGTCTCACAGCCCAATGCATCACACCACTCAATTCCTGATCATTTCAGAATTCTACAGCCAGAGATATAAATAAGGTGGGAATAAATGTAAGCAACAAACTAATGAAGGCTTCATTACTAAATAAAATGGGAACAGGCTTGGGGATTTTCGGTCCTGGTGTTGGTCAGGATCAGGTGAATAGCTCTATTACTGCACTTCTTAAAACCTGTTATAGCGCCATATAACTGACATATGGCATTGCTTCCATTTTGATTCCAGACATTTATGGGACTGTTGTGAGCATGAGGAATCTCTCTGGTGCCCTTGGTTTAATAGAAAGTGTCACACCTCTCTGTGATATACAATGATGACAAAAGAAGGAAATCCAAACTGCTATGAAGTCTTCAGATATTTAGTATGTATTTATCTGAAGTCTGCCATATAGCATTTCTAAATGACACGGCGGCCACAAACCCCAAGTTTTAATGTTTTGAAAATGACTTTCTTTTTCTCGTTTTTGCAGACCACACAAGAACAAGCCATAGTGGATGAAGAAACTTTTGTTGTTATTAGTAGTTGATGGTGACCCTTCTTTACTGGTAATCACTGAACCTCTGCTTTCATGATGTTTCTTTCTCAACGCTCACTTCCTGTCCAGCCTTTCTCCAACTAAAAGAACGCCACGGCCATCCACCACCTTCGTGTTCCCTCTCTCCCACTCCTTTCTTCTCTCCTGCCAGGAAAAGCTCTCGCTGGTGTCACATTTGACTGATTGCTTGTTAGGGCTTCATGGTCTGCTGTCTGTATGTAGACTGTGGCCTCTGAGGGTGTGCTATTCAACATCCTCTCTAAGTGTCTCTGATAGATGACATGAAATACTGAAGAAGTATTAAGAGGTTTTAGGCTGGAATGCTGTCTGCCATCTCTCTGCATATATTACTCACTGTGATTATTAACACATATTTTAAGGACAGTCTTGTAATTGACCTGACGGTTTCCAAAATGTAAATCAATTTAATGCCTTGAACTTTGCTTTCCCCCTTTTATGAATTCATTTGAGTGAGAGTCTAAAGAGTTTTTTTTTCTCATGGCGCTTTCTTTCTGGTAAAAATATGGATTACACACAGGAAATGAATGGAAAATGTTTTAATATAAGCACTTTTCATAATATCACTCAGCAGGTCTGATAATTACAAATAAAGGTTACAACGGGAGTAGGCGAATGCAGAGTTAATTGTAGTCTAAATGTTTATACACAAAATCTATTGAACACCGAAAAGGAAACAAACGTTGCAAAGTTTTAAGTCACAGATGGAAATGAGTGCATGTATATGTATACAGCATTACCTCAGATGTCATGTATTCAGAATGTTAAACTAATATAAGGGGTCTTTCATCAAAGGCTAAATGGCAAATTCTATTAAAAACAAAGTTTTGTTGGAAGTCGACAGATTTAGAGGTGTGCAATAAAAACTTTTGGTTATTTTTCGAAGATAGATTTGAACTTTTGACTGGTAAAGTCTAAGCAGGAAGTGTGACCTTTGATGTCTGTTAATGACAAACTGTGGTGCTGATAAACAAATTGTTTAAGCGAAAGCAGTATAAATAATTTATTGTCTGGAAAGTACAGAATTTAGGAGTTTGATTCACAACTTTAAATACACTCTTTCGGTAAACATCTCCCCCAAAAGATATATAGATAAAAACATTTATAATAATATTAACAAAAACTTAAAAGCAAAAACTAATAATGTGGTGAAATTTAAAAACTTTAAAAGCAGCAGTGACTTAAAATATTTTGTGTGTGTGTAGTTTTATAACATATAACAGTTTTTATTTATATTAAGTTTTTAACCGTTACATATTTGAAAAACGTATCATTAGTAAATTTGTGATGATGTAAATACTTTATATACTAGCTAGTTATGAGTGAAATTAAAAAGAACAATCAATTACAAAAAATATATTTAATATACAAAAAAAGAAAAAACTAAAAGTTTATTTTTATTACTTTTTATTATGCCTTTAATTATGATCCTGCATGTTTAGGCATGGTAAGGTTGTTGGGCTCTGTTCATACACTGTTCCCACACCATAAGGCTCTGAGCAGAGGTATGTCTGTGATCATTTGACTGTGACTGCTGGAGAAAAGGGCCAGTTTATCTTGGACTTAGACCCATTCCTGGTCATTGCCGGTGAGAGTTTGTCTTGGGCTTGACGTGGGGGGTGGGAGCCATTTACACTTCTTATTTAGCCTTTTTCTGAAGTCTGAAATCCTAATGGTTAGTCTCTATTTTCTGCTGTGTGGTGGTACCCCCACCAAAGCCCTGTTCAGGATCTCCACTGAGCCGTTTGTATGTAAAAGACCTTCCTTTTTTTGTGCCCTTAACCACACAGGCTCGACTTCACAGGCCGGGCGACGGCCCGTGGACAGCACATGAAAAACTACAGCAGCATAGCCTGTGCCTGCTAAGTCCTCGACTAATTAGCAAAAACGCTCTCTGTTCTGTTCTTTTTCCCTCCCCTTTAAAGCATTTAGTCTCGGGGGGGTAGTGATAAAAGAGAGAGAGAGAGAGAGAATATAAGGGAGTGAAAGCAGAGAGAGAGAGGGAGGGAGGGTGGAGAGGTATCTGAGCTCTCAGCTGGGCTGTTTTGAAAACACACTTTTGAAATCCTCTCCCTTAATTCACGCCTTTTGTTTTTGGTTCTTTTGTATTTGCCAGTTTGACCATATAACATCATACATCTGGTCTATAGCTTGTTTGGGGCTTTCTCACCCAGGGACCTATTGCCTCCTCCTGAGCTCGAATTCAAGTGATCGTGTAACATAAAAGCGTCTAAAGTGTGGGCTTAGAGACAGAACAGGGCTAGACACAGAATCTGCACAAACCTTAAAAGCATTCCTCTGCTTGTTTGTCTGTTTAAGAGCTAAAGGCCCCATAAAATCTAAATTTTAGTTGTGTATTAGCTTTAAGATCATCTGTATGCTAGCTGTGCTTCTGAACCGAGTTTATAGCCAGTAAACAAGCAGTTTACAAGTTTCAGTCTTTCTTTTTAAGAAAGCAGACCAAAAGTACTGATGACTCATCCTGCACTACATAGATTTTACTACACTCTTGCATTTTCTGTGCTGACCCTTTGGTGAAAATACTTTTTTGCTAAATACATTTAGACATTATGTAAATGATGTATGTATGTGATTCTACATTTTAATTGCTGCATCAAGTATAATAAAATGGTACAGACTATGCAATAAACATTGAAGGGTTGGAGCTTTTTGTGAATGATTCTGTGGAAATCTTTAGAAAACTTTCTGTAGAGAATCTCGCTGTGACTCCCATTCACTGCGTTAATTGCCTTGTGTTTATTTGTTCACCTAAACGGAATGAATAATATGTTAAATAGTTTAAGCTTACAAGTACACTTATATAATAGTTCACTTATACAAGCATACAACTATAAACGGAACATCAATTTGTCAGCATTACTTTCCCTGCGGGTTAAGAGGGTCACGTCCAAATAAATGAAAATGCAAAATCAGTTCTTTCTTATCAATTGCAGGAAACTTCATACGCAGCAAGAAAGCCGCTCAAGGGCTCTCAGAGGAAAAAGCATGTGTTTGCCTTGTTTGGACTGTTCATGAGAGAAAGGATGTACTTCACCAGTTGTTTGTTACATTTAAGCACCCGTTCCAAGGAAGTGATACAGAAATGTTTTGATGAATGATCACAGTTGTTAATGCCAGCGTTAACCTAAAACATATGTAACCTAATTTCATTGATGATGAAAGTGTAGTGGAGTGTAGCATCTTGTCAGCATCATGCCTGAACGTCTCTCTCGGGAACTGTGGGAAACAGGGCACTGTATGATGCTGTCTACTTAGACTGCATACTTGAAGTTCTGCTTCCTGGCTCTTTAATGCATGTGTGGGATTCAAAGGGCTAATTTCAATTATAGAATGAAGGGTTGAAATACTCGGTGATCACATCCATTACAAATGCAACGAGAGATCAGTGTGCTTATGAGTTTGTGAGGGTGTGAAGGGTGATTGAACACCTTACACATAAGAAAACATTCAATTGCATTGCATTGCTACTTTAATAGTGCAAACCAGTGAGCACTATGTCAATAACCAGACATCCTGATTTAAAGGCCAGATTCCCATTATATTATCACAGTTTCCATGGCATCACTCAGCTGTCATCTGAAGTAAAGCTGTTGACTCTTGCCAAATAGTATAGTGCTCCCACTGTCAAGAACTTATTTGAAGAATTAGGTTGTCAGATTGGCTTGTCACCATTTCAAAGTTTAAGCTAAGGAAGTTATCAATCCAAAACTAGTTTGCTGGACCGAGAAAGTTTATATACCGATGTACAGTCAGGTGGTTGGTTAGTAATAAATTATTAGTAATTTACTGTATATATATATATATATATATGTATGTAGAGTTATATAGTGGTTTTTACGTGCATGTGCAAATCCATATGTGTTGATGCTTCAGTTTTAAAGTCTACTATAAGGTGCTAATCATACTGGGTGGGAACCAGCTCATTTCGAAGGGGATTTTACCAGTCGTCATTGGCGGCTTTACTCCAATGAGAAAAGGGCAAAGAAAGAAACAGAAAAGAAATAGACTTAGGAGGTTTCTCTCACAGTGAGCTGTCACCCACCACACATAAAGGCCCCCATGATGGGCTGAGTTAAGCACCCCAATATTCACTCATTTGAAGGGTTTAGGCCACAATGGCAGTCCCTAAAACACCCATCACAGGCCTTTGGGACTGAAACTTTAACACCCTTTCTTTTTTTGTGTTCATCTCCCCTAGTGCATGAATAGCTTGCCAGCAGAGTAGAACAGCCCACCTTTTCTCATTAGTCTTAGTGGAGGGAATACCCTGTCTCTTCAATAGAAGTGCTGCTGGTTAAAATATCATTAGCCTGAATCAGGATTCAAATACGCACTGCCCAAGCTCAATTAGTGGACTGTGCAATGGAAGGTGCCACAAAGCATCCGCGGCCCATTATATCAGAACACAACTAAATAAACCCTCATGGAGCAGTCTAAAAATGTTACCTTTGTATGTGTTCTTCTTGGGATCGCTTCCATTTTAAACGACAGAGTGGCCTGTAAACTGCAGATCTCAAAATAAAATTGTTTATATGATTTTCAGAACAGATACGTGATGGTCACCACACTTCAGGTTAGAGGTCTTGGAGTCATTGTGGACAGGGGCATATCTGGAGATCAGCTCATATGCAGGTCTGACTGATCTGCGATCATACCAGTACGAATGAGATGCTCGGGCCTGGGGCCTTTGAACCCCAAACCTACACAAGAAGGGATCCCCATAAATCAATAGAGAGCAGCAGGCCCTGCATCAAAGCCCCCCCACCCCCTTCAGAGAAACACAGACCCTGGAATGCCGCCCAGTATTCAAACACACGTATGTAAGCAGATATATACACACACAGGCTCAGCAGACTGATACATATATCCAGGGAATGCAAACTCCATGTCTCTCCTTCATACACAAATGTTCACATGCTCCCAGCCTCAAAAAGGATCCCCCAGACAAGAATAGAGGAGAGAAAGAATATTCTCCACCCAGGCAGAGGGGTTATAAATTAGGAGATGTCAGTATTACAATGTATATTAATAGTCACACCTCTTTTTAATGAGTTTGGCATTGAGAGCTGAGAGGAAATACAAGTCATCATGTTGCCGCTCATGCACACCCCGATGAAAGAAGCTATAATAAATCTTGTGAGAGCAGGACTCACCATAAATATGTATCGCATAAGGCATCTGTTTTACATTCTGCATATAAATCAGCCAGAGTGCTGAATAGCAATGAATCAGGCGCCCGACGCTTGATTTGATAACAAATTGACTATGAACCTGGGAGGGGAGAATTTAAAGCTCCCCCTTCTCAACAGCGTAAGTGCTCGGGAAGAACAGGTATGAACCCCTGGCTCCGCCCCAAACCCTGTCTGGGGATCAAAGGAAAGCCCTTGTGGAGGTGATGTCGAGGAAAGGGGAAATATAAGCGCTCTGACCCAGGCTTCTTTATTATCTGTGTGCCGCTGGTGGGCATGCTTTGCGGTTGCTCCGCTAAGTCAGATTCTAGAACGATGTGCTGCAGGATTCGTGTTATGGATTGTTTGCTCAAGATATACGACTACGTCTTCAGAGAGGGTGTCGGGCTAAAAATGACGCCGCCTTTGTTATCACAAACAAAACATGGATCATAGCACCTCTTTTTCAGACATCAGATTGATTTATGCAGTTTAAGAGGAGGATGTCTTTATTGCTAGTTTCAAGACATCTAGAGTAAAAAGCTTAATACAGCTTGTTAAGCAACATGTCAGCCCCGGTTAAAATGGTTGCTACAGCCCTGTAAATAGCACCAATAAAACATGTCAACCAATTTATGCTGGTAAACCACACACCTTGCGGCTAAATGTATGTGTACAGTAGGAAACGGAGGAACACAGGTTTCTTGTACGACTGCCTGATCTTACAATCTGCTGGAGGCAACCTCTCATTGTCAGTGTCTGCTTGTCATGTATTTTTATAAATGTTTTGTGCTGTATTTCATCCTTGAATTAGAGAGTGAACATCTGAAACGCAGTAAAGCATTTTGCTTTTACATTCTCACAGTGAAAGCAGTTATTGTAGTTATTCATTGTAGTGATATTGTTTGGTTTGGAGGGCAGATGAGATTTAGTTCAAAGACGTAGCCTGACTTGCCAGCCAGTTCCTGTCTTTCATTGCACACAATAGACATGTTGAGACTGAGGTCTCTCCTGGATAGGCAGTATTTAATCCTGACATGAGAACAAAGCGTGCAAAATCTTAAGACTTAAGAGACTAATGAATATATTGTGCAAGTGATTATGTGAACAAGTATCTAAGGAGAGGTAAAGTAAAAGATTTATGCAGGAGTTTAGTTTCAGACAGACAGTAGTGTTAATATCATTTTTGTCTTACAAAATAAGTTGTGATTTGACACATACATTATACCGTAGTGGCATGAATGTAGCATCACGCAAAAGCAAAGGTTAACTGATGTCATTGTATGAAATTTCATATTTACAGACATTAATGAATTTTAAATTGTGCAAAGAGAAATTGTCTGATAATAGCAGAGTTACTGGGATCTGAACATGTCAACATGAGTTGATTGTTCCATGTAAAATCATTTTTTTATTAAATCTATTCAATTTAATTAAATCTTATATATAATATTTTAATTAAGATTTCAACTAATTAACAATGCAGCATTAGTAGTTGTTTCTTTTGTGGTATTACATTATTTATTGTAATCTTTAAAGTGTATAATAAAGCACAGCTGTGACCTCTTCACCGAGCTATCTGTCGTAATGTGCCGCACTCCTAGCTGATTGTTATTTTTGTTGCTTGGCAACATTTTGCTCCTGTTTACATGTCAGGGACTGTTTGCATGTTATCTTGTAGCCAAAGAATGACATTCAATGATTGTATTAAAAAACAAAAAATGAAATAAATAATAACAATATTAATATGTTCAATTATATGGAGACTATTTTGAAAGGGGCAGTAAGACCTTGAGGCTGTGCCATAATGTGAACATAGTCAAAGCTGAAAGGGTTAACAGGCTATATTCACAATACACCACAATCTCTTGTACCTTATTGCCTAATCAGAAAGATACTATATGATTGAGTTTAGTAGTTGTCTGTAGGTTCTGGTTTATCTGTATTGAGTGTCTCCACACAGTCTCTAATGTATTAAATCAATATGTCGAATGTTCGAATTCCTACTGTTAATAATAAACATCACTCAGCTACGACTCTAAAAACATACGACTAAATCTTGACAGAGAATTACTGCTCTGATATTGCAATTTTACCTTTACATTTGCATTTAGGCATTTAGCAGTGTATAGCTTTTATTCAATGTGACTTACAAAAGTGAATGTTAAAAAAACAGTGAAGCGATAAATCATAAGGAGACAATAACATCAGCTATACACAGTTACAGTTACCAAGATTTTTGCATTGTGAATATCTGCCGAGATGATTGGTAAAGCCTTAGAGATACCACAGCATGTACACATATGGAAGATAACAGGAAATCCTGAGCTTATGCTGCAGGGTGGGCCTGCAGTACACTGAAGCCATTGTTGTTTTCACAGTACGTGTGTGCCCTCGAGAGCGTGTGCTCTTCTGTTGGTGTCTATGCGCATGCGTAGACATGAGAAGATGAGAAAGGGAAAAACGGAGTGCAATAGAGCTGTAGGACGATTATTGTAAAAAGAAGGGGGGAAATAATCATCAGAGGAAGCCCAAATGGGATCCATCTCCTCAAACATACAAATGATCTTGTGTTAACAGCTGGGCTCCAACATCTGTCTGCAGTCACATGCCCGGAGAGCAGATGCTTCTGCTGTCTGAGCTGTTTGTTATTGTGCTTTGTGTTGCCCTTGGGCTGGGCAAGAGGAAGGTGGGCCCTTTTTTGACACGTTGTATGGCTGCAGGGCTCAGACTGTACATGCGAGACAGACACAGCAATAAAGATCTGATCAAACACTGTTTGACTCGCAGGCTTTGGCACATCACAGTTGCTGTATGTTGCCTTTTTATTTGGACGGTGAGGCTGAATGATCAGATTTTGAGATTTCTGTGCTCGGTATCTCTTATGTTCAAGTTAAATGGCTAATTCAAGGCTAAGTTTGCACTTGTCTGTTTTGGTAACCGTTGACGCGACCAAGCTTTAAAATGTACTACTAGCTAGAGCGCCCCCCACCCGACTTCTAATAAAAATAATGTATGTAGGCGAAAGATATCGGCTGGCGACAGCTGTAAGACAATTCGGCAAGTGTCAGGGTGTGAATTTCACAGCCTGCTTTCTAACATGTCACGGTAGAACGTAATGATACAATGTGGGCAGCGGAAATCTCTGCCCTGATAAATGGCGAGGCTAAAAGTTGACGTACATAAAACCGCCTTATAATCAGATAATAAACATCTTTCTCATCAAGCCAAGCAAAGCAAAATCATTAGAAGGGGGACTGCAATTTACTTTCACTGACCCCATATCGATTACACAACGGCTTCTACACAAATATCAAAGCAATTATTGATTGCTAAAAGGAAAGAAAAAACATAACAGCTGGATCTATAATCTCTGAGTGTGGGAGAGAGCTAGAAAGTGTGGAAAGAATAACGAGGGTAGAAACATGATGCTGTTTCTATGGTTGAAACCATCACAATAGGGACATGATTAGGTGTATTAATTACCCAGGCTGGCCCTAAACTGTGTTTGGACACAGGGCCTCAGTGGGAAAAGAACCAGGAGGAAGTTTAACGGCAAAAAACATCAGAAACCATGAAGTCCATCAGGGGGATCTTCCCAGAGCTCTGGTCCCTTTGGTTGTTTTCCTCAGACGTTTTTCATGCTGAAGGAGCCTGAGGGTTCTCGTCTGAATGGAACAGGGGTTGGTGTCTATTGTTCATCAGGATCAGCTTCTTGGTTAAAAGGTGAATTAGAGGGTTTAGTAACGTGAATGCTTGAATAAACGACTATTTTCAGTTATGTGTCAAAAGGATTTGAAATGTCTGTTTGGATTGGAGATATTCAAGACCAAATACAACAGCGATATTTTAAATTAGTGTTGCATCACGTTTTTCATCTCTTGTGACATCATCACATTGTCCAGAGACATGTATAAGTCAAAATAAAGGATGTTGTTTTGCACGTCATGTAGCTGCGTAAATGAAATTTTATAGCTAATGACCATTGTTGGTTTAGCCTATCCTCTGTTTGTTCTGCACCAAGATCAAGTGAGGTTCTGACTCTGAAGCAACAAAGGATATTAGCAGCCCACTATAGGCTAAAGGTTTCCATTTACCTGCTGTTTCATTGGTCAGTTCCATTGTGTCTTTGGCTGCAAATGCTTGAGGGGTCAGGAATGTCTCTTACAAAGACATTCTGTAATAACATGTTCTAAATGCTCATTTTACATTGTTTTGGTGCTCCCTGTCAACAAATAGGTGGCATATTACAGTAGCAAGCCGATATAAACTTTACAATCAACTGTATGCATGTAACTGCAAAATCACCGGTAACCCACGTTTATTTGCATGCAGTGCATTTAAACTGTGAAATAAAACTTATTTTTGACAGTTATATACCATTTGGAAGCTCAGAGATGTAAGATTTAATAGGTATTTTATGAGAGCAAAGCTATAGCAATGGGGGGTTTTATCATTTGTGTCGAGAGGGAACATTAAAACATACAAAATCAAAAGGCCTTTTGGATTCTCCAGGTGGGTCTTGTTTTTTAGTATGATTTATTTAGGTAATATTTTGTTTAAATATTTGTACAAACAAATTCCCTGGTAACTGCTGTCAAGAACTGGGTATCTCATTTTCAGGCTTATACCTAAAAGGGGGGCTTGGCTTTAGGATATTAAAAAAGTCAGAATAACACAGCTATGTACATTAGCTTGGTAATGCTGTTGCTAGCATGCAAATAGTGTTCTTTAAAGTCTTTAGGTTGCATCAGAAGTAAAGCACGGCTACATGTCAAGGTGAACGCTTTCAAAGGTCATTCTCAGAATGAACTTTGCTGTTAAAAAAATAAAATGAGAGGTATGGAGGCATGAAAAGAGAAGCACAGGAAGGAGAGCTCTGACTCGGGAGGAGTTTCTCATGCAACTTGATTCACACCTGCACTCTCTCTGTGGCAGTACGTCGGGCCGGGGTCGTCTGTTGCACGGCAGGAGGATTTGGGGATGATTAATTGCGCTGTCTGCTGAATGGAGCTCTCGAAACAGCGGGATCCTCTGCATATGTAAATACAAGCAGTCTCAGCACAGCACCGAGGAGCAGGATTAACAAAACGACTCTGCTCCCGGATTCCCACCAATTCACCAATCTTTTCTATTAGCACTGACAACCCACAGGCGTGTGAGAAATCCCACAGCCCTTTCATCTTCCCAAATAAAAAACACATTAAATATTGGGCAGCTCTTGTCGTGCACAGTGGAGTTGCCTGAGAAATGTAAATCTACAGCTTAACTCCAGTTCCGCACAATTGCTACCTTGTAATGAGAATATAACATCACTTAACACAACCTGTAGTATTTTACTACAGTCATCTTTGTTAAAACAAGCAGCTGAAACTAGCATTGCTACATCTGATGTAGCTTGTTTCTTCTGAATGGGTCAATTCCTGCAGCTTTATCATAAAATGTTGTGGAGATGTTTGAGAATGAACCAGGTTGGAACTAGTATGCACAATAACAGCAATAATAATAATATAAAGATAAGTAACGTGAAAGAAAGTTCAAAGAAACATTTGGTCCAAGTACAAGGAAAAAATAGTTCAAAGTATTACAATATTTTTGTAGATATTTTGTGGAGTTTTTTTGTATCAATATTCACTTGCCAAAGAATAGTTTTAGTTACATTAGATATTATAGCATAAAACCGACACAAGCTTGATTATTTATATTGTACTTGAATCCAAATTCTCAGCAAGCTAAAACTATAACTGAGCAAAGCACCATAGTCCAATGCAGATAAAAGAGACACAAGTGAGTGAAACATAATATAACCGTTTTAAATAATTATATGCTAAAATGGCAATATTATAGGTCCCTTCATAGGTTCCCACAGCTACCATGAACTAGCTTAAAAGATAGTCAGTAGAATGTGCCCTCTATTTGTGTCAGATAAGACTGCTAAAATATTTCTGCTGTTATTAATTATTCTGCACTGCTTATTAAATTTAGGGCACTTTAGGGACATTTTTAAATGGTTATAAATCCTAATTTAAAAATCATTATTGCACCTTTGTTTTAAATTTTAGAGAGAGAATACACAACTATGGATTGTTATTCACAACTTTAATTAGAACAGTAAATTATGAGCAGAGAATACCATTGTGTGGCGGTCAATAAATTAATCCTAACTGCTTCTGGTCTCCTCTTAACCTGCTCTTTGTTTACAGAAAATCCACCTCTTCCTTAAAAATGAATTAAGGGATTTCTGTATTCCCTTAATAGCTCATTCATTTCTCCTATATTTATCCCCAGGGTTTACATCGCTCAAGAAATTATTCATTTTGGCTAAAAGTCACAAAAATATAGTTGGTCTATATGCAAAGCATAAAGGAAATTCATCTTACACTTCTTGCACTGTAAAAGAAATATTGTGAGTGTGTGGTTAAAGAGAGACAGGGAGGGTGTCTCAATAAATTATCAGTGCACTTTTTACCTTTCATGGTATTGATTGTACATGGAAGGATCGTTTAGATTTGAAGTTTTTTCTTTCTTTTTTTGTCACTGGATCCTGGGGATGTTATAAATTCCAGGCCGCTTTCATCAGAGGAATATACTTTTCCCCTTCTTGGTGACCTTTAGAAATCCCTCTGAAACCGCAGACACCCCCAAAAGTCAGAGATATCACATTATCACATTTTCTGTTTTTTTCTTTTTTGGTGAGCTTTTATTCTTTTCCCTTTTCCTTTCTTAGTGGAATCTATACTTCTTCATGGCATTTGGAAAGGTCAGACATGTGTTGAACATCCAAGTTGCTAATGTTTGCAAAACTTCTTTCCAATGACAGAGGGGAAAATGGCTGGATTGCATCTCTGAACAGTCAGTTTGTTATGAAGAACAAATGGTACACAGTCACACACATCGTCCCATAATATAAATTAACAACATCTTTAAACATAAAATATATAATATTAATGAACGGATCATCAAGATGTTTCATGTTTATAGGCTAAAATAGCTTTATTTTGAAAGCAGGGTTTGTATTTACTGAATATTTGTACACAGTGAATGAGACCGTATGTTTAGTCTATAGTAATTAATGACTTTGATGTTGAATAGGACCATTTGAAGCTCATATCCCCTTATTTCCTCTGGAACTCCAGCACAGATGATCCTTCAGCTGTTGGTCTGAATGGAGCTGCTTGCAGTGGGGGGTCATAAATTACTGTACACCACAGATGAATTTAATTTTCTTTATGGTAACAATTAACCTCACCTAAAATCCACCCTGTGCTGTCTAGGTCAACAACCCAGCCTTTGTTCCTGGCCTGCTGAACTGTCCTTTACCACTCTGTTGTAAAAAAGCCACTTTGATTGATCCAACATGTATGCAAATATATTTATAACTTTATATTTATTGCTATAACTGTTGATCAATTGTGCCATACTTTGACTAAAGCTTTGTGAATTATTAGCAGATAAACATGTGGTAACACTTTATAACCTTCATCAACAATAATAAGTTATGGAATATAGTTTATCAATTTATAAAACTCTTCAAGAATTGCGCTAAACTTTGGCCCTTTGATTAAAACAGCATATGGTAACACTTTATAATAACTTCAATTAATAATAAAACATTATTGCATTATATAATTGAGCATTAGTTAGCATAGTAAAATATTTAGAAATGTCTTTAACTTTATTAATGTATCGTGTACATTTATTAATGGATTAACAGTTAATGACATGCATTAACAGTTAATGACTTTTATTTTGTAACTTAATTTGTTATGAAGTGTTATCAGATTAAGGATCAGTAGACCATCACACATGACAGTGTGTAAAACAATTATTCTGCTAATTTGACTGAACTACAATATAATAAAGAGTTAAAATATGATCTTTCCTCTTCCAGTTTCTCTAATACTAAATGTGTCAGCCTAAAAGCAGATCATCAAATCATTCCTCACCAACTATACATTTTAATATTAAACTAAATATACTTAGATATAAATAAATATACTAATATAACTTTAATATTTAACTCTAAGAAGCAAGTGCAATACAAACAGCAGGTATGTGTGTTGCACGCATGCTGGGAGCTTAATTCGTTTAGTTCTGCATTCATCTTAAAGAAAACCGTAGTTCCTTTGATTTGCCGAAAAAGGCATGCACCAGCTCTCAGTGTTGTTAAATCACTGCTGCAACATAATTTGACAGTTTAGTATTAATTAGTGAAACACCCTGTATAGTTTAACACACTATTATTGATGACCAACCTCACTTAACTCGCCCTCCCTGTGCAAACCCCAGTTAGTTATTTGCTCTCTGGAGTATCTCCTCCTTTAGCAGACTGCCACTAAATGCATTATATTCTCACGGCTCCATCTCTCATGCACCCGCCTCACCCTAGGAGTCTGAACCAAATGCATAATTTAAAAAGTCCTTAATCTGCGATGGCATTCCCATTTGGTCGCCAACAGACTGCACTTTATGATGTCAGCTTTCTTCCACAAAGGTCAATAGCAGTTTTCTCTAGCCTTTCTCTCTCTTGCTCATTTTCTCTCACTCACTCAC
The DNA here is from genome assembly GCA_036877525.1 of Chromobotia macracanthus. Classification (NCBI taxonomy): domain Eukaryota; kingdom Metazoa; phylum Chordata; class Actinopteri; order Cypriniformes; family Botiidae; genus Chromobotia; species Chromobotia macracanthus. Next base: position 415,417 of record JAZGTH010000145.1, on the reverse strand, counting down.
TCACTCACTCTCTCTCTCTCTCTCTCTCTCTCTCTCTCTCTCTCTCTCTCTCTCTCTGAGGTCTGGTGTAATGCACTTTATGGGCTGGAGTCCTGACACCTGGTGACATGATAACCTTCCCTCTGTTCTAGTCTCAGCTTTCTTGTCACTGTTGAAGCTGGGTCATTATGCGCCACGCACATACACTGTCTGTTGAAAATCTTCCTGTGTCGGAAACTGCAAGATGGTGGTGCGTTTTCATGTAGTTTATGAGCTGCTGAGCTATTTAACGCTGTTTAACTATTTAATGCTGATGTTACATACTTGCTCACCTACAAGCTTAATGTGCAGAGACTTTAAGCTATTTGTAAGCTGATTTTCCTGTAATGTCTAAATACTAAAGGGAAGAACTCACAAAAAATAAAGTGCGCCCACTGACAGCGTCGTTAATTTTCATGTGCTGTCTACATGGTTTTAGTATCCAAGTTATTGTAAATTGCTGTTGTTTTATGTGCAAATGCAGTACAACTGTTTAATTTCTTCCTGTGGCTCCGCAGGCCAATTAAAAACATTGTTTGACATTGTTAGACTGAACATCAGAGTGAGTTCGGGGCAAGATGACCTGTTTTACTGAACAGTGGAGGTTTAGAGTAATTGTTTTTAAACCTGTTTGGAAATTATCATTTTTTTTCTGCCTGTGCTACTAATGGTGCCTGAATTAAACAGCTTTAGGTAGCCTACTTATGATAAACAATGCTATGAAAGGGCTGTCACAATATTACTACAAGATTATCGTGGCCAAAACAATTCACAGTAATAATATCACCATCGTATCTGTTGAAATTTCTTTAAAAAATTACTAAATAAATAATACTACCAGTCAAATTTATTTTTAAATTTATTTTGCCAGTGAGTCACACTCAAAATATGAGTACAGGGAGGCAGAGAAAGTTTTTAGTTATTGTGACTCTTAAGACAAAATGTTAAAGATGTACAATACCACCACCTGAATTACTACACATATGATAACATTGTAAATATTCAAACAATATCAGTAATGTTACTATGAAATATAAGCATATTCCAGATAAAATGCAGTTTTTTGCAGTCAGCTGACAAACTGTATGCTTTAATTTCACCAGAGAATGTTTTTAATACCACAGAAGTTCACTTTACCTCATACAGAGGTTTCCAGGTTAGCTTTCACCCACCCCACCAAACCCACCAACACTTAGCCATAAATCTGAGGCTCGGGGCCCTGAGAGAGCAAGACATTGGGCTCCACTGAAAGGACATCAGATGACACCCAAACTCCATCACAGAGAGAATAAAACAGACATCAGCTCGCAACAAGCTAGTGATAAAGGGTTCCTGGGCATGGAGGAAAATTAAGACTCTGTAACAAGGTCCCGGGCTCCCAGCCTGACAACCATTTTCCTCTGTATTTATCATCCCTCCACGCCATTGGCTATTACGTGTGAACCCGCTGTCGTGCGGCAGACCTGGAATTTATGGAGCCTCCATTATTAGGGGATTGTGGGTAGAGAGGGAGGAAGGAAAGGGGCGCAGCTCTATGGTTTTCTGAGGATGTTACGATTGCCTCTTAGATTATGCCACTTGACAGGTTTGTCATCCCCGTGCACTGATGTGCTCTGCAGAGTGCTCTGATATCATTAGCTTCATTGCTCTTAATGTGTCTGCTCCCCTCCATAGCAAGACAGGTCATATATTGTGCAAATAGGTGGACAGGAGCTGAGAGCCGGGAATTACAGAGGGAAAGAAAACTCTGGCTGGGTTATTTTCACCCATTTTCCAGGGACGTAGTATTGCAGAAACTATTCTGAGGTTGTGGTAAAGTTATCGCTGTCATAATTAGGTGTGGTTTAACTGTCCTGGTTACTTCAGCAAAAATTATGTAGTAAAATAACAATTGTTGTAGCATAATGAAAAGCGTTTCCGTAACCTTGTTTTTTTGGTATCAAATTATGAGGAACATAAAATAATCCATGTTCTGTTTGATTTGAATCTGTGTTTTTTTTAATGGATAACTGCCTTGACATTTTGCCGGTATCAGAGAGGAGTGTCTGAGCAAACGTTTGTCAAATCAAGTCTGTGACCTTCAGATAGTTTATATTTTCACATTAGCATCAGACTGTATTTCCAGTACTAGCACAGCTGCACAGTTAAGAGCTAATGGCTTATTGCTAAGCCTATGTGAACACATATTGACCCAGTTAACAGAGGTGTGCTACTAGAAAAGGTAGCAATTAAACAAACCAAGGGCAAGCACTATGCTAAGGCAAACTAAGAGCAGTTCTTTTTTTGTTAAAATAAAGCTTTGTAAAAACAAAAAAATTATGATGGGATTAACGTCCAGTAACGCATTCTGGTTTGTGTCATCACAATGCACTGTTTTGATTTGCTGTGGACAGTAGGAGGAGGACGGGGGATAATTTGTGAATTCGGGACATGCGGTAAATGGCTTGAAATGCAGAGCTGCATGAAATGGGTCAAGTACTGGTTATGTAATGAGGCCAGCATAACCCCACAGCCAAAGGTGTTTAAATCCTTCTCCTGCTCTGATTGTCTTTTATCTTAAATTCTTATGTTATTTAAATTTAGTGTGAACAGAATTTTGAATAGCTGGCAGCAAAACTGGTTGGAAAAGACATATGTGTACATAAGTGAACATCAATCCGTAGTTTATTGTGCCGCTCCAGGCTTCCTTTTGGCCTGCGCTAACCAGACTGAGTCTCACCCATCCGGGTCTCTCTCTCTCTCTCCTGGCTAATTCCACTGGCAAGGTCCTATAGACCTGATGGAAAAAGCAAGATAAGGATCCGCTGAGAGCAGGAGAAACGGCTGTCCAGATTCTAGCGAGGGAAATTAAGCCAATTGAGGAAGTTGCTATTTTTCAGGGCCCAACGTGAGTTGTTGGGCAAAGACAGGGGGTGTGTATTTTTGTTCGGATGGAGAAGGGAGTGAAACGAGCGAATATTGCTGAAAGAGCGCCGCTCGCATTCAGGCCCAAACAAAAGCTGGAAATGAAATAACTTCCTTTCCTGAGGAAAACACTGCAGCTCCTGACAGAATAATAGCAAAGCTGGAGAGAAAGAGGGGCCGACAACGCTCTCTCACAAACACAGGAAACCGTCCGGCTGCCTGCTGAAGCTGTTAAAATCGCACGGACACACACACCTACAAATACTTATGTCACACAAACAGGGCTCTCAGCTATCGTACGCAGCGACACATGGCACAGTAAGTGAAGCCGGCTGAAAGTCCTTGGAATGGTGGGACATTTACCTTTAAGTCAATGATAAACAATCCATCTCTGACCTTCATAAATATTCACAGCCCTCCCTGGACCAGCGCAAAACTCCCTTTACCGTTATCTAATGTAAACCTCTTGTTTACTGTACGAGAGGCAGTTTTACACTTGACAGATGAATAAGCACTTCATGAACTGAAAATTGTATTTAATCAGAACCTTCTGCCTAACTTTTAGCATTTAGAGCTCATGAATCTTTGAGTGGCACAGATCTGCAGTATATTTTTCTGTGGAAAACTAAATATGTACTTTTAAATTGCTGTTTTTGGAGCATTACCGTTAAACACCATTTGATTACCTTGTTGTTTTTCAGGGCCCAACATGAGAACTCTTTTTGGTTTTTCAAAATGGTATTACAGAATTACAGAAAAGCATATAGGATGTGTCTAACAGACATCTTGTAAGGGACTTGAAAATTCACTCTTGAGTCTTGAATGATTAATTGCATACAAAAATACTTTATTCCTCCAATAAAAATGGGGACTGAGGGTCAGTCACTCCTATGTTGGCACAATGTTCAAATAAATATAACAAAAGTTATATTTATATTTACTTCATTCCACCAAATAGAATACCAGAATAACAGGAAAATAAGATCTTATAGTTCTTTGCATAAATTGTGTTTCTGTGTGTGCTTCATTTGTAGAGACAGATTATATTTTGGCATTTTATTACTGTGGACCTTTCTCTTGACCTCAGCTGGGCCCTAGACCTCCTCAGTCAGGTCCCTATTAGGCAAATAAGGCCTGATAAATCTTGAGCACATCGTTTAATGAGGACTCCTGAGCCGAGTGATGTTAATTAAGAGACCTTAACCAAGATGTGAGTCACACTCTCCTCTCATATTTCACTAAGCTAATTTCTCCTCATTGCTCTGGCCTTGATGATGTCATGCATTTATATGGGCTAGAGCACACCCTGTTCATCTCATCTCCAGTCCTGTTCCTTTGGAGGAAAGGTCCAGATCTTTTACTGCTTTTGTGTATAGGATAAAATGTTTCAGTTCACAAAGTTTAAAATAATTCCAAACTGAGATTTTTACATCGTTTGAAGATGTTTAATCATCATGTCCAGCTACTGTACTGTGGAGTTTTTAAGTCTTACCGAAAGGCATAACTAGTAGGAACTTTTTGTCACATTTTTGTCACAAGTACCTAATCGAGTAACTAAGATTACTGTCCTGTAGACAGTACTATCAAAATACTTATATATATTGTTTATATATATATATATATTATATATATATATGTGTGTGTGTATATAAAAGGGTGGACAATTGCATGCAATTTATATACAATATATTTTTATAATAATTTTTATCTATAATGTGTACTTGTTTATAAGTATTAATATCCAACAACAATGTACTTGTGTATATGTACAGTATACATGAGTTATAGAATGTGTGTGTGTGTGCTCGTGCATCAGTGTGACTCATGTAAGTACTTTGAGCAGTCTTAAAAGCTGTTTTCAATCAAGCAAATGATTCTTCTTGCAATATGTTAATGCAGGACTGATTTATCAGTGTAGTAAAAGTTAATTACCATATGTTTGTGACTCCTGTAAAATGATGTATTAATGTTTATAACTGGGATTATTAAAATGTCCTGACTCCTGATTACAGAAGACTCGATTCCCAAGACTACAGCTAATTATGTCTTTATATCATATATTCTAGTTCTGAACTGGACAAACAATAAAACTAGCTATGAATCAAATTAAATAAGGTAATTTTAACTATTTAATAGGCTGACATAGTGTAAGGCTGACATAGTGATATATTTCAGCTATATGTTTTACTGTTAAAAGCAACCTTGGAGTCTTTGTAGTAAGTAGTTATGGCCAACAGCCACAATGGCTACATTTAAACAAAAGATCTCCAATGTTACACCGTGAGAAAGAATAAGTAGATAATTTTAGCTTCGCTATCTAACTACCAACTCGCCTGTTTATTTTTTATGGTGGGTTTTAGCTGGGAGTTTTAGTTGGAGCTCTTGTTTATAGACGCAGAGGTTGATTCTTGACCTGTGTGGGTTATCGTCTTCACATAGCTGGTTTCCCCCTTTCCAGAGAATCAATTGTCTGGTAATCTCCTACCTTAGCCTTCAACTGTGAGAAAATATATCCATTTCAATATAACCAGTTTAATCACTTGACCCACTGGTGCTCTGTCTCATAAGAAGAAAAGGAAAGGTTAGAAGACAGAGGAGCCATTCTAAAATGAAGGAAGGTTGACGCATATGACGCTTGGTAATCTTGGCTTGCATTTATTGCTTTAGGATGCAGGTCTCCAGAGGCTGTCTACATTTTTGGGAGAACAACTTATGCAATTGCATCAATGCCTTTAAGTGTGCAAAAACCACAATCGCTTCTCATGTCCCCCTCTTTGCATTTGCACTGCTCTTTAAAATACTACAAGATAATGATCATAGCATAGCATAGGTCTAATCCTCAATAAATGTTAACCTGCAAGATCATGTGCAGAAATCTATGCAGCTGCAGTGTTATTGTAAGAAGACGTTTTACATGTGCAGGCCGCCTCAAGATCATTGTATCAGTTGTATAACAGAATGTGGTTTGCAGTACGGTATCAGATATCACAGCCTGCTCTGTGAAACAGAGCCCTGATACAGTGAAGACATTGTGCTTCATGGCCACTGAAGCACCAGAGCAGCTCCAACGCTTTTGTGCACCACAGATTGCTGTGGTTCCATCCACAGATTGCTGTGGTTCCATCCACAGATTGCTGTGGTTCCATCCACAGATTGCTGTGGTTCCATCCACATATTGCTATGGTTCCATCCACTTGCGCATTTGTGATCTCCTCATTCCCTGTGCGCTGTTTCAAATGTTCCAGACTTCATAGCAGCGTGTCCTTTACTTTGATTTGCTGACATTATTCATGTTTACATTCATTTGTTTGTTGCTTGATTTGTTGTTTGTTTTTAATAGTTTCTTACAGAATTCCAATGACAATTAAATTGATAGGATATTTAAATGGCATCTGCAATATTTATAATATTTTATTTACAATTGGAATATTCAGCTCTGATTATACTGTATATAAGTCATCAGTTTTTTCTAGATAGTGTGCTAAGCTGGCCTTTTCTTACAACAGCAGGTTTTATGACTTTATGCTCTAGGATTGCAAAACATAAACTTGATGATAAAAGGACAAATCTGTTTGTGATAAATTCCCTGATCTTTATCTGGCCTTTTGCCGGGTCTTCTTTTTATCACACAGACAAAAGTAGAAATTTTTCCTCTGTCCTCACTTCTAAAGTTAAACAAACAAAGAAATGAATGAATAAATAAAATAAGTAAATGAAGAGTGTTTTATAAACACCATGATTATCATCTCAACTAGATCTTTATCAACTGCAAATCATCAAAACAGAAACTGGTCTGTGAATACCTCAACCATTGCGTTCAATGCTTTCGTCTGTTTGCATCGCGTAGGCGGTAGAATGATGAGCTGTTAACTTGGTTAACAGGATCACTGAATGCTTAAAGTGATCCAGAAACTGAGGGATGCCAAGGTTCAAACTTTGGTCAGGCTCTCTAAGTAAGGATGTGAATACATTCATAACAACTAATGCAGGTTCAGAAAAAATCAGTTACATAAACAAAATTTGATCTCATGGCAGAACCTAAACAAGGACAAACTCTTAGGGCACTACAGTGTTTCTCTTTCTCTAAATAATCATAAACATGGCTTATTGTGTTGTTTGTCCAATACATATTAAATGAAATACAGAGAGAACTAAGTCATAAAGAATGTGACTGGAATGGAACACAATAAATATGTTTGTGTATGGCTAACTGTACAGCTACAATTGTTATTATCATACCATAACACTCAATCTTACATTTATTATAATTTTAGCACATTAAATCTACTGAGCTGAATGTACTGTACTCATTTTTGGTATATAGTATCTTTCTCTTAGCTTTAGCAACAGCAGTAACAGTAAAGTGTATGTAGCTACCTTTGTGATTCTGTCATGTTCAGAAATGTTATCACAGGTAATTTAAATTCCCTTGAAGTATCTGATGCATCAGACACATAATCAGGTATTGAATTTCTACGTGATGCAAACTCCAAAGTCTATTTCTAATTTCGCCTCCCAAAATGTAATATTTATGGGCTGGTTTTATCTCGGTGTAAGTGTGCCACATGCAAAATACTGTTCATCTTCTATGGCTGAGACTTGATCTGTCTAATGAATAAATGTATATTTTATGCAAATCAGTCATGCATTGAAGATTGATGATCTCAGCATATTTAGTGATGCTGCCGAAAACCAATCAGACAACACGATTTTAATAAGACACGCAGTGTTTTTCTTGATGCCAAAGGAGGTGAAATACAGTTTTATTGAACTGGAGGAATGATTTAGCATCTTATAAATGAAGAACAAACAGCTAAAAATGTCTCATGAAACCTTTTGGTGCATACAGTATTTCCATGAGGGAAGCCCTTCCTGTACAGGGTTTCATAAACCAGGATGGATTTCTCAGTGGAGAAGGCACTGTTTCAATTATGGTAAAATATCATTCACATACTTATGAATGCAAAGCAAAATTATGAACGTTATGAATTTGTTTTATGCTTAGTATTATGAGATTCTCAGTGTACTAAAAGTTGTTCACTATGTTTTACACACTAGCTGTGCATGAGTGTGTTCATTTGAATTGGTATGCTTGGCGAGCTTCAAGAGCGTCAAGATGTCTGTTAAAAGTGTGTAGTTGTGTGTTGCTGTAACCGGAAATGCAATTAGTAAACAATGGCATGTCACAAGTGTCCTTCCGAACATTTGGACTCAATAATAACAGTCCTTAAGTGCTTAGTGAATTGTCAAAACATTTCAGGCCTGTGTGAGCCACTCAGATACTTGTGTGTAAATAAATAAATGTATACTTGTAAATACAGTGGGGTACAAAAAACTTAGAAACGTAATGTTTATCATTCAAGTTTTTTTATTTATTTTACGTTCATAGTGATGCACAATCACAAAAACATGCTAATGTATATGATATCCAAAACGCTGAACCCGTAAAATTGCATGGTAAGGATAAAGAGATCCAAATGGTTACTTTTAATATTAGATTTATGTTGGTAGTTGAAAAGTCAAATTAGCCAAAATGTTGCACAAGAGGAGGAGCATGTGTAAAACGTGTGAATGATATGCATTTAAATCCTACAGGAATACACAGAGCTTGCTGTGGAATTCTGCAGGCACACGCCATTTCCGTGTGGAATCTGGTGATGACTAACAAGGCAGCAATATTACTGCAATATTAATTAAGCTCAGTCAATTCTAGTTCCGTCCCCCTGGTTCAAGCTGTAGTCTAATGTACAATAACTCTCCCATTATTATGTACAATAATGGAGTGTTATTCGGATTGTAAATCTGAACAATACATTTGTACAGTGTTCCAAAAGTCACTACTAGTGAAAATGCTTCAATTTAGCATTTTTCTAATTGGATACAATTCATTACATTTTATTATCATTACAAGTCATATTAACAGCATAAAAATCTGACTGAACAAAGCTGAATTAGAAAATGGACATGAATTTCAGAACAATTTAATATTGGATATGCTCTCCTTTTGCTTAAATGAGAACATGCGCTCAAAGCTATACTGTGTGTTCTCAAATTGTGTGAAAAATTGATGATCTGATGTTATTTCAGCATGATTTAAGAATCGGGAGCACATTGATTCAAATCTGGCCTCTCAGCATTTAGAAAGTAACACTGTTGGTCAGCATACCCACATACTGTTATAAATCACTGGCAGAGAATGAACAAAGAGAACATGAAACCTTTATTTAGAAGGTTTAAATCTTCTCCAAAGGTCTCTCTTCCTAACACCAGCCATGTGCTATTACAGCGGATGAGCTGCTAATTGTGAGGTGTATTATTGCTATTGATCTCAGCTCAACCAGAGCCAAACAAACAAATGGCTGAAATGCTAAAGGGGAGTAAAGTCTAGGAAATATGAGAGGTGACATTTCTGTTCAAACACGTATTTCATACGATATTTGGCAGCCTTGTGAAGACACGTCCACAGCTCTATAGCTCTTTGCATCGTTATAAGGCCACAGAGGCATGTTGGCTATGTTGTGTAGTTTCATAAGCTGTCACGGCTTTATACTTTGATGGCTAGAAACACTTTGGTTATTTCTGTAGTAATTATCACCTAGCCATTAGTTTATAATTTTGACCTTGTGCTCTTTATTTTGATGTTATGAATGTAATAAGAATATTTCTCAGTATATGTCTGATATTATCCCGACAGGGTACTAAAGATTTTTTAATATTATATGCTATACTGACTAATATATTAATGTTTTAATACTTTAAACAAGCTTACATACTGAGCTGTTCAGTCTGTTTCTTGAATTAAAATGATTTTAACATAATAATTTTGTGACATGAATGTTGGCTAATGTTCTTTAAAGGTTTTCTCAGTGTTATTTAAAACATTCTCGCAGTTATGTTAGAACTTTTTTAATGTTATGTATAACATATCCAAAAATGTAAGTGGAACGATTTTAAATTGTTACAGAAGTTAAAAGTTTGAATAATGTTCCTAGAACCAAGAAATAATGTAATACAATGTCTTAAAATGTTTTGTTTTTTTAACTTAGACTAGGATGTTTTGAAAGTTCCTAGAACTTTCAAAATATCATTTTTAACATTTTTGTTACTTAATGGAAACATTAGGGAAATGTTCTTAATGAACATGAGCATTAGATAAAGCACAAATTTAGTAGAGAAACTGGCTATATTCAAAACACGTACTACTATACTATATTTAGTTTTTCTGCAGAGTACAGTGTGCATAGACATAGAATATAATAATGTGCAGTAAACATCAGATTTTTTTAAGTGGACAGTATACGCTGTGCTGTATTTAAGTAGTTTGTATTTATTCCCAGCATAGCCCCTAGGTTGTGTACAGAGTGTTTGTACTGACATCAAGATGTCAGATGGCAAAAGGCAAAGGTTGAGATATTAATGAACACCTACATAGTACTCATCACAATGCTACATGAACAACGTGCAATTCAGTAAAGGCCGAAATACCACATTCTTTTCAATACAACATTTGTATAGGGTTGAATGGCCAATCTTTGGCCACAGGGCATCCAATTAGCCAACGATAAGACCTTTACTAAGATAAACATCTGCCCTGGTCTAATGAACAGTTAGCCTATGGTTTATAACTTCATACAAGTCAATGAACAATTCATGTTTTATTTTGTTTGCTTTTTGTCTTTTTGCTTATAATGGAGTGCCCAGTTAAATTCAGGAACACCTGGGGCTAAAACATTCCCTAATAAACATTCCCTATTATACTGCCTTCTAATTATATGATCAGAGTTGACAATGCCCATTGTGTTCTCAAAGCCCATACATGTTTCTCATATTAGAATTAAATCAAGTGGTTTGATGGTTCACAAAGCAGAGAAATACAAAACATATGTTTATTGTTGATAGCCCGTGGCTAGTTGTGTTATTCTGGACTTGTTGGCTTTATCCCCTTTGTAACAACCTAAAAGCTTATCATTAATTCCATGGCAGAAAAAAATCTAGGTACTTTTAATTTGTACTTACTAGTTAACTCTAAAACCTCCTAATCTAATGACCAGACAACACAAAAGTTAATGTAAAGCCTTTTCTTTTACTTAGTAATAAAGAAAATAATGCTTTATTATAACACTTTTTGCAATTTCATGACAAGGTTAGCTTAATATGCTCCTTTTGTTGCAAACAGCATGTGTACCTCACTGAGATAATATCAAACTACTGCCACAAAAGAGCTTGTTTGACCTTTGGCAAATTGTGCTATACAGCACTTAAGATCTCTCATTGATACAAACTGAGTTAATGAGGATGTGAGCTCACGCACGGTTTCCGCACCTCTTTCCCTCCGCCGCTCATCTCTCCTGCCTTTTGCTTTTCTTTTTCGTCCTCTCAAGCCCGAGACAAATCCCCATGCCTTGCCTGCTGCTTTTATTAAATTCTCCTCAATAAAAAAGCTCAGACAGGATTTATTAGGTACTCAGCACAGGCGTTTAGTATTTCCCCCCAGTTATTAAGTGAAAATCAATAGAAAGCAAAGAAAATGGAAGTCATACAAGTGTTGTCGCCCTGATATTATGTCGGCTGTCGGGTTAGATTCATGACAGGGCCTCGGAGCGCTCGTGAGGTGGACTTTCTGCTTACATTGCAGGACCTAAAGTGGAGGTTATTCATTAGAGTAAGCCAGCGGTCAGATACATTTCCAGGCTATTTCACTCATCTATCTTTGAGAGGCAGTATAGAGTGGGGAAGGATGCTGATATACCTGATAGAGATGTCAGGTTTTATGCACCAATCCCCCGATTTATCGTTATTTTGTTCCCAAGACCTCTTTAACAGCCCAGGAGCTTATATTATGTAGTGTAAACTAGGCATAGCTGTATGTTTTCAGTGTTTAACACTATCAGAATGTATTTGATCATTGGCTTATTTGATCCTTTATAAAAAAATTAAAAGACTGAAAACTAAGTTTGCCAGTCTATTACACTGCGTTGTATATTTATTCTTTAATAGTGTGGATTTGTGTGTGGGTTGTAAATTATTAATGCAAAATAGAAATGTACTGTAGAAAAATAAACATAAAATTGTTGGTTCAAAAGCCAATCAGTATGTCAGTCACTAACACAGCAGGAAATTGCAAAAACAAATGGGAGGAACATTTAAGTAGCACTCTGTTTCAATAAAATTTATCACATGAAGACAAAACCTTTGTTCTTGTAGGTTAGCCTCTTTAGATAAAGTGAGTATAAATAATATACATTCAAGAGAGGGGAGAAAACCTGTAAAATAAAGAACTTGGGTGCAGCACTAATTTAATTACTCTTAAGACCTCCATGACAGTAATGTAAATATTCTAACACCCAGACCTGAGACACTCTGAGTAATTACTTAAAGCTTTCTCTTAGATCTCTCCCGACTTTTTTATTATCCAAAAGCTTTTTAACATTAGCACTGTCTTCCTGACAAATTAAATGAAATTTCATTACTCCAGTCGTCCTAATGGCATGAAACTGTCTGCTGTGGTGTGTCGAGCCTTCTTACCGACTGCCCGGGCAGATTAATCAAATAGTCAGCTTTAGAGACAAACTGAACAGAGCATCGATCCAACAGTCTGGGTCCATTGAAAGATTCAGGGCAAGGAGGGATTTGAACCTTGAGTGAGAGACACCCACCAACTATTGATCTCCATACGTTAAACACAGAGAGAATTTTGGAACCATTATTTAGTGAAAGATAAGAACATTGAATCTTGATCTGGGCTTTATGATTCAAAATAAGCCAATTATGCAAAATACAAATGCATATAAAGTGTTAAACACATTATCTATAATATTGTGTGGTATTGCACAACTGCGGCTTGGTTTTCTGTATAATATATTTACAGTACCGATTGTAATGGTGTTTCCCATACTAATACCAAGAACCTACTGTAATGAACATCAAAAGGGTGGTACAGTTATCTTGGATGGAACTGTGTTTTGCCATTCATTGTAGATGTTTAACACCTTCAGGTTTTGCGGGGGTTAAGCTGCTTGGCCTTTGATCTCTCATGGGTGAGGTCCTGCCAAAGGGCCTCTCCCCCACCGTTTGGCCCTTCAGGGACTTTCAATCCAATTGCTGGCCCAGAATGGATGCAGATCTCAAGGTTACACCTGAGTGTTCAAGGGCAGGTCCAAGTGTAATCGGCACTTAGATCATAGATTAATCTTATTTGCTATCTATTAGGCTTGATTCTGCCTTCCCTCTCTCCCCCTTCTAAAGTCAGGATTACGGTGATAGTTTAAGATAATGGATTCTTATGGAAGAGGAGGTCAAGAAGGCTTCGTGTTTCAGAAGCAACAGATAATATGATTAATCTAAAAGCCTTTTTCAAAGGGGGTCCCACCTTCACAGGCCTAATTGCCAAAGAGAGATGGAGGAGAGAATAAATCTGCAGTGGTGCCTGCAAACCCATTGGATGAGACGCTTTAAATTCAGCTAGAGTGTTTCATTAATTAAGGCTTTATTGTATAACCCTTGTGTGGGTGATGACAGAGTTTTTCTTTCTGTTTTTTATATGTGAATGTGTTTTTCATCCACTTATTTTATATTAGAGATAATCCATAGAGACATATTTTTTCTGTATAAGAACCGACCTGTTTAGATACCTAGATGGATTGTGGGTAATTTTCATTTAGCCCCCTGCAAAATGAAAATGTAGCGACCTGTTTGTGTTGTACAAAGAATAAGGCACTATGTGTAGATGGATATTGATATATTCAAGGGGTTTTACCTGGGTGCCATTGACATTTCCTTAATACAACCGTATGATACCAGACATGCTTTGATGCATGGCTTTCATTACTATATTTGGTCTCAAAATTCACTATTAACATTTATCCAATACATGGCTTAGGGGAAAGCAATGCGTAATCATTTCACTGAGATATTCAAAGGTTATGTCAAGTTGCATGGATTCCCTTAGCTACAGCTTAACTCTGAGGGGGGAAAATCGTGTTCTTTCTGTGATTTTTCTATAGGTAGCCACTAGCCAAACTGATAAAAGATAAGCAGTGATAAAAATATCCTAATGTGACAGCCCAGCAGATAACCTCAGGAGACACATTGGTTATCAGAGCCAGTCATCAGCAAGTGAATATTTATCACAAAGAACAGACTCATTGCAGAATCACCGCCTGCATGTTTACTAGCTAATACAAGAGAGAGACATGTAATCTTTTCAGGCTAGAACAATTCCTGCTTCAACCTTACAAAAATACAGGGGCCAAATACATGTAAGCACAATACACGCAATTAAGAGTCCGCAGATACCCCCAAATGATAATACACTGTATTCTGCTGTCTCTCTCTGCATTGTCTTTTCATTGTGTGAATGTAAGTAACCGTGTATTTATGAATACAATATCATAAGGTGTATGGGCAGAGAGCAAAGCCTGCTGGATCATAAAGCATTAGTGTTTTTCAAAGACAATCTAGTCTCTGAATTCTCACTGATTTTAAGGAAGGTCATGTGTTTATATGCATTTTTCCATAGGCTGTTTATGACTGGTATAAAAGAAATTCTTTTTTATTCATTAGAAGTTCATGTATAAATAATGCATATGTATAATATATTATTAAACGATCAGGAAATACCTAAAAACATATTCTAAAAAATCATTACTATACAGTGGGAATGATATATGGCCTATAATGTTCCTGCCATATTTAATGTTACACCATTTAGAAAGGGGTAAACAATCAAAATACAGACTGATTTCTTATTCTGCCAAATCTCGAAGCAGCTTAATCCCAAATGACTGACAAATTCAGGGAGGGAAAGGTCTCCAGGTGTGCCATTAGGCAGGAGAGCTCCTTCTTGTCAAACATAAACCAAATTAATGTTGGACCTTGTACTGCCTTTAATATGAGAGCTTTATATAGTCATAAGATGGGAGGAAAATAGCATGGGGGACTATCGTTCAAAGGTTAAATGACAGGGCCCTGCTGACATGCCATCCATAACTCGTGACGTACAGTAAGTGGAACAGCAGTGTAGACTATTACAGTATGTGATAGCACCATGATAAAAAAGTCCCCATTTTCATTTCCACTGCTGATTTTTCACAGAAAAACTGAAAATGACTATATGAAAATACCATAAAAAGTGTATTTTCTAGGTCATATAGTTCAGATTTATATAATTAAATAGGGGGATGAATCACGCTGCAGGAAAGAAGGATACCTGTAATGATACAGCTCGCACATAAACAACAGGCAGAATTGAAATATATCACAGGCTCAGGACTTGTCCTTGAGGTTCTCTGTGAGGTTGACTGGTGTGAACGGACATCTACAATGTGACCAATTTAGCAGGAACACTTTTGCAAACCCAGCATTTTTCACACCAAGTCAAGGCAAATGCAGTGCTTTTTAAAAAGTGTGTGAGTCTGAGGTACACATCCGGCTGTTCAATTTCAAAGCATTGTATACTTCAACCCACCTGACATATTCTATTATTCTAAGACCTCATTGGGCCACACTACAAGACATCTTCATGATCCATGGTTGCAATATGAAGGGATAACCTTGGCACACCAGACTGTTCTTTGATATTCATACTTTATAATAATTTGCACCATTGTTTGTGTTGTGGGTTCAGCAGTTCAGTGACCTGCTCAAAAAAAGTGTGTGATTTGGTAAAATATGTGTTCACTTAAAACATATTTTAACCCTGAGAAAATGTATACAATTGCTGGGGATTTTGTAAGAGATTAATTTATCTTTGGGTGCACCCATTTGTATCAATAGATATGTCGTGTACTGAGTGCGGTTTTTTTTACTGTTAAATCATCTAAAATGGCCAAATGAGTAAATGCATTTTCTGTATTACAATAATGTGTAATCACAAGCTTCCTTTCAGCGTACTGTGAGAATAAAACCATAATTGAGACCATATTAAATAAATATAGTCTGCATTTGTAGTTTTCATGGGATTTCCTCATAGCAGCAGCATCTGAAATATCTGTTATCTCATTGATAATTGATAGATGCATCAACTATCATAGCCAATTGATTTACGAGGGATGGTTTGGAATTGAGTAGCTCAACGATATTAGATTTAGCAGCAACCTTGCTGCTTGTTAGCATATTCATTTACCTATGGGAGTCCCATAAGATTTTGTTAATACATACTGCTTTAGTCATCTGAGCTCCCCACAAATTGCATTAATGTTGGTGGGTTATGTAGCCACAGAGCACAATAATTTGATTGAGTGCTTATGTTTGATATAATCAGATTATTGCTTGAGAGAGAGGTAATTGTCATTCTTTGTCACAACCAGATCACTTGTAAAATAAGAAAAATTTCATATATTAGCTTCTTAGCCTTTTTGCGTTGCATTTAGTGATGCTGTCGTGTTACTTGACTGTATTTCTTTATCTTCTTGTTAACACATTGAGCAATGCAAACGGATAAAAAATTGACACAAGGTGGCCTCTCGTTGTCACCGCAGAGGACATATGACTGTTGAAGGCTAAATATGTGATATGTAAATTCAAACTAAAAAAAATCAATTAAGCAGATATGACTGTCAGATGAGCTCTTATCATCAACAGTTAACTGCATTGTTAAGAAAAAAGGACGTAACCTTTGCAAAGGTAAACCTAGGCCTCATTTCCATCAGCACCTGACACTGTCACACAGCTCTCATTAAAACCTGTCAGTCATCCCCCCCACACACAGCCCAGTCCTGCCAATGTAATCTATCAATGTCAAAACTGTCACTGGCTAATGTGAAATAAAGTTTCACACATGAGAAAAACGGACAAGTAGTAGATAATAATGAGAATTGGCTAATGTGTTTTAATACAATGCGTAACAGTCGTGGGTGTTGCTGTACATAGCACAGTTAGGCACAACTATAGCACAGATATATATACTCAGGAAATGTAACATACAGCACAGCACGTATGATTCACAGGTTGAGACCAATTAGAAGGCAATTATGTTCTCGTTAAAGCAATTGCTGTTCAGAATTGCTGTAGTCGTAGTTTCACAAAGCAAGGTTATATTGAGTTGCATGTAAATATATTAATAGCAAAAAAATTAGCCAAGATAAATAAAGCACTGTTGTTTTTCTAAAGTTGTCTGGTTATTTTGAGTCAGGTGAAAGCGGCCACAGAAGCTAAATGGATGAATCTTTTAAGATGGTCATTACAGTGTCTTGGATTTCTCACAGTTCTTAGTCGCCCAGTGTCATCCAACCATCAGGGCAGAATGAAAGCTGAATATGCTAATGACTCTAATTGGACTACTAATAGAGCATGTCTGTGTAGTTTTTAAGCTTGTGGATGGCTGTGTAATCAGTTCAGACAGTCGTTACGGGAATGAAGAGGCAACTAGCAATGTCAGGAGAAGGCCTGGTGGTTCCAGCTGACACCACCACAATCTTCCAGGACGCATTAAATGGCTGTTTCGACGCATTACCTACCATAACATCCTTGAATATCACTGATTTTATTTGCAGTATCAAACATTTAATTTCACGCGCCATTAATGGAAAAGTGCTGAGGGCCTAATGCTGCCAAAACATTTAGTAACTACCTGAACTCTACTAGAGAAACCAATTAACTCCAGAGACAATATGGCCAATTACACACAAAAATAGGTAGGTCCACCACTGTTTAGTGTCCGCTGATTCATCCGGCTACTTCAAAAGGCAAAAACAATCATACAAAGAAACAAAAAGAAAAACTTAGAAAGAAATAGCTGTAGTGTTCAAGACAAGATGGTCTCCACTGAGCAGTATTCTTTAACTTCAAAAAATCCTTTGGTTAGCATGTGAAAAATACATAGCCCAGTGAAAGTAACAGTTCGGCCAAAACTTATCTTGTATGGTTCCTAACCCTGTGACATTTTCTGCTGCAGGACACAAATGAAGCTTATGTTTTGGGTATTTTATGACACTTTTATGGTGCTTCCATTGTGTTTTTGTCTATCATTCTGATAGACATCTTAGTTTTTGTTCCAAGGAAGAAATGAAGAAAAATGCATTTGAAAAGGCTTAAGGGCAAGGTTTTATTTGTGGGGGTTAGAGGGCGTTCAATTGTTTAGTTAAAACAAATTCTATAGATTGCTGTTATTAATTGTTCTATATACATTCCAGTGGTCAGCTAGAAGTGTCTTAGTCTTTATTGTTAATGTATTTGTAAATTGGTGGTTAAATTGATCAAATCCTTGTATCACAGCTTTTCTTATTACCATCAAGATCTTTTCTTGTTATTTCATTACATTAAAAACATCCATTTGCTCTGCTTTAAAGAACGAAGGACTAATTCCATTTTACAGCTTTAAATCGCTACCAGAAACACTTAAGAGAAAATACAGTTGGCTACAGAAGAAGGAAGTTATGAGGAGATCAGCATTACCCATCTCTCCTCTGACCCCTAATGTAGTTATGCCCAACACAAAATTCAAGTGCCACTTCAGAAGATGGAAAATAAGCAGACCTCACTCAAATCAATTACCGTAGCCTGTGTGTGTGTTTGTGGCTATAGTGCCACACATCAGTGTAATGGGGTTTTATGAGTTACGTGCATTTGATTTAAATTTAAGGGTTATCCCTTCTTGAACATGTGTTAATCTCTCTATTTACCTCCATTTTTACCATAAAACCTATTATAAACAGATATTATGTTATTATGTACTTCTGCACTTCATGAATGGCAGATAATATGACATTTAGTATAAACAACAAATACCCAAATAAAGACATGATAAAATGGATTTTTTGAATCCATCCAGCATTTGTCATATTCAGGGCAACACAAATGTTTGTGTATTGTTAATGGACTTAGAAGAGTCACTGTGTGACAGCTATAATCCTAATAGTTAGTGGTCCTGTCCACCTCTGGTGTAATCCACCATGTTAAACCAGCCCTTAACTATGTTTACACCACACCATCTCCTGCTTTGTGTTTGAAGTTCAAAAAAGCACAGGTGTTGCTCTATAAACCTTGCATATTGCCCACTAACCTCACAACCCCACCCCAACCAGCTAATCGTATTCGTATTGATTTCCCAGCCAGCTTTCAATAGGTCCTGATGGAATGATGTCAACATGAAGCTAATGACTCCAAACACACAAGCAAAGAGAAACATAAAATATCATTACTGTTGCTTTCTTCATCAGCGCTCTCTGATTACCTCTTGCCATTATATTGGGATTGTAATGACCTTGTTCACATTTGAAGGTGAGAGAATATAATGTGAAAGGGTCTTTATAGATATATGTCTAGCTTATAAACACTGCTGTTTGGAAACCCTTTTATTTATGTTTGAATAATCTGTTGTCAACTGGATCTCCATGTATGTGTTGCCTATATGCGTTATTTATTTACAGATGTTTTTAGCACATTGAATCAAAAGTAAATACAGTTTATCAGTTTATCTCTATCTATCTATCTATCTATCTATCTATCTATCTATCTATCTATCTATCTATCTATCTATCTATCTATCTATCTATCTATCTATCTATCTATCTATCTATCTATCTATATATACATGTATATAGAGGGAGAGAGAGAGAGAGAGAGAGAGAGAATGAAGTGCATGCATGTAACACTGCATATCCCATTAACAGAGTCTTTGATAGTGTGTCCTGAATGAAGTTTGATGTAGGACTTTCTTTCTTTCTTTCATTATTACATTGACTTATCAAGAGCTGTCATTGGCTGTGGGAGGGGCGTGGTGAATCAGTGAGCTCAGAGCCCAGTGGGATGAACTGTGTAAACTGTATACTTTGCTAAGACACTGACCTTTCTTTGTACCTTTTGCAATAATGTTTTAATGGCATTGTATTAATTAAAATGAAAGCGACCACAGACTCAACTGCTCCAGCCCAGTGAGATGACTGCACGTTTCCTTCTGTGCTGTTAATTACTCCCCTTGTTTCACAACACGGGTGTCTCATAAATTTATGTCATCAGGTTATGGGACGTGCCGGATGGGGTGCCGTGTGGGGGGTAAAAAGTGTGTAGGGGCTACAGTTGGGGGATGGTCTGGGGCTAAACTGTCTTTGATTACTGTATCTGCTAATGCGTGCCTGATCTACAAAAAGGTAGTGTGTGTGGCTGCATATTTCAGAGAAGATATCCCACCAGGAGTCTAATGCACCCAATCACTCTTCTGCCAGCCTGGCCTAGTTTTGCTGTTGCCTGGGCTCCTCGACTTTCTCCTAGCATCAGCTCTGCTAGATTCATTAAGTGGCTGGATTAAAATTGCTCTCATTCTCATAACATCTAATTTGCTCAGGTTTGGACAAAACAGATTGCATTCTAGGATATTGCCAACTGAAACTAAATTAAATTGAAATGGCAATGCATAATTGAAAAACTTTTAACGTAGAGGAAATAAATGTCCCATACATTTTAGACTATGCGCTCCTTTTTTCTAATTCACGCTCAGTGTGCAGTGTATGTAAATGCATTGTATGTTAAAGTGTGTGAAAATTCTCTTGGAACCTAGTTATAGATTTTAACCAGCTTCTTCTATGCCCACATTCAAAGGCTTCCATTCCACCTGAACCCCACAGCAACCGATGGCCGAACATGGTCCTCATTCATCTAGCAGCATCTCAGCTTATTGTTCGGGTGCAGTGGGGTTGCTATAAGGCACCTCAGTTGCATAGGTCTGGTATATTCCTCCATCCCACAGGACCTCAGATACAAATCAAACCGCTCTGACCCCAGTGTCCTCTCCACACTCCCACTCCCCTAAAGGCGAGGCAGCAGTGTGAGATCCTACCTCGCCCTTATCTATTTTCCCCTTTGTGGCTCTGAAGCTAAGGGCATAAGGCCTGTATATTTCCTTGGGTAAACTAACCCTATGTTCAGAGTCTGATGCCATTTTCATTTTAAATAATGTTTGCTTATAATAAAACCTGAATATCACAGCAGACAGTGTTTGAAAAGGGGAACAAAGGCTATCGGATAGAGCAGCATTTTCTTTCCATTACCCGAAAGAAAACATAGATTTAGAGAAAATAAGAAAATGACATCAGACGGGGATCCCGCATTAAGATCAAAGAGCTTAAGTCATTGGATGAAAAGTACAAGCATGTTTGCTTGTGAAGCAGATGGCCGTAGCTCACAGCCTGTAGAAGAAGCTGTTGTGAAGTGAATAATGACATGGTTCATAAGCCCAAGTGTAAATATGCAAGTAAACACAGGCGCCTAGAGAGCGAAGCAGAAGCGCTAGCACCAATGAAAACGAATCTCTTTTTCATGTCACATTGACCTTTTCCAGGCCAGATGAAATCAGTCTTAGCTTAAAACAAATAGCCACATTTCATCTGCTGTTACCCTTCAGACCGGGCCGGTGACCTTTGAACTTAATTTTCTATCTAAACCCATTTCCATGTGCCTCATCCCCTGCTCCACTGTAATAAGTGTCTGGGACCGTGCGCTGCGGAACAGGACATATAAAATAATGTTTAAAGGAGAAGGCTAAACTCTACCTTTAGCTGAAGTTATAGGGCAGTAAAAAAGTCTCAGACTCAGACACATCTCTATATCATTTGTTCAGTTTGGATTTACACTTTAAAATTAACTTTTTCTACACCAGATAATACTATTAGCTGTATCTTCTGTTGTTGTTATACAGCGCAATGCATAATACATTAAAGGCAGGGTAGGAGATTTTTTTCCAAAAAAACATTTTTTGTTATGCTGGTTGAATGTTGAAGTAAAGTGGTTTACATTATATATTGTTTATAACATTATATATGTTAATTATATGAATATTTATATAAATATCTTTTGTGGAAGGTGCAGGACTATGAAATGTTCGTCCAGTCATTGCATTCAGTCCGAACTATGTATGCATTCATGTGTTGGAGGAGGCATGGCTTTGGAGAAAGCTCTGAAGGGAGTGTAGGATCTTATGCTTGCTATTGCTAGCCTCTCTAAAATTGCCTACCCTACCTTTGATAATGATAAGGTGGTAATAGCTTAGAGCTCTTTTCTGTTAGCAGTGTTTTCACACGATTACCTCTTAAAAATGAAGACAACAAATATAAAAATTTCTAAAATTGTTTGTGTGATGTATAGCTTAAATAGCTCTAGGTTGTCAGCATTGGTATATTGACCTAGAAGAGCTTATGGATAAGCATGAATACTCGCACTAAACAATTGAAACCATTCTCACTATGCACTAAATTCTTATGTTCTTTAAAAGACACGTGAACCCGGTGCATTTCTGTGGCCGACAGACTGAACGTCTGGTTTTTCAGAAGCGCCTTAAATAAACAAACAAAAAGAAGCTATCTTCCCCCTATCTCTAAATGCGCAGACAGCCACTTAGGTCACTTGAAAGGCTAATTTTCTGGAAATGTCACGTTAACTCTGAAGGCCTCACAAGGCATGAGAAAAAGAAGATTAGCCAAGATATTTGCAACACCAGTCGCAAAGGAACTTGGGATTAGGCAAGCACCTTGTCTCATCTTCAAACATATGCGCACATTCACAGGCACAGAAAAGGTCATTTCATACTCATTTTCCACAACTCTGGTTGCACTTCAGTGAAAGCGGTGCTTCAAGGGCGTGAATGTGGTTGACTGGCAGTAGAGGATGCTCATCTGTGCTCTTAAGTGTTGCGTCAAAAGCCATTTCATGTCACCACAGCTTCACTCCATTTTCTGAATTTGTTTGATTGTTACACTTTGCATTTGGTTTGTTGTCTGAGACGACTTTCGCAATAGCTCACAAACTGAAAAGAGAGGAAACTCCTGAGCTTCTGTAAAACAAACGTGGAGTCTAAAAGCCGTTTCACCTTGGGATGAGACTTGTGCCGCAATGAACCTTTCAGAACCTTCCGGGTGAATAAACAATCCTGAGTCCAGGAATATTGAAGATAGACTTGTATGCACAGCGCAGCTTTATTGTGAAAGATGTGTAAATACAGCAATTTGATGAAGAGGTTAAATCAGTTTATTGTAACACAGCACGTTCAGTCTGGAGAAGATCCATGCCGTAAGCTCTTCACATTTTCCGCTCCAAGGTTAAAAAAATAAATCACTTACAGAGCAAACAGAAAAACGTTAATAATAATCTTATCCTGTTGTGGATCAAATGTTCGTGTAACCTCCCAAGTTGAGTGAGCATCCATTTAAAAAAAAACTATTAAATTAATAAGAATATCATGAGGTGACCTACCCCAGCCATGCAAAAGCAAATGTGTGTTGCACTGTCTCTCAGCTGTGGGAACTCACATCAAAAATATTGCTATTTTCTTTCAGCATTCCTCCATGCAAACTGGATTAGCGCTCCATTGCTTATTTAACCTTTTCAAGTAAACAAGATTATTTATTTCAACTGGCTCTCCCAGTTTTATCTTCTGGTTAAGAGAAAAGGGAATGAATAAGTGGGTGCTTCCACAATGTTCCCACGCTTGGTAGTTTTGTAGAATCAGTTTAGGAGTTAATTGGAAAGCAAACAAGAACTTTTTGGACAGAGCTGTTCTGCTAGAGTCAAAGACAACATCTTAATGCTTGGTCAGCCAACGGCTTCATGTAGAGATGGACTAATGTTACAGCCCAGAATGAATTGCTGTTGATTTTCACTGTTATTGCTCTGGTGATCCTTCATTAGACCAGATGGCATTATTGGCGTTCTTCTGAGCGGAACGGTATATCTTGCTGTCACACTAGAGTTTCCTGTGTGGACCCGAGTGCAGTTGTCATCCGAGTTTGTTTGGTTGGTGTTAAAGCTATTTACTCTACAAACCTTACCCAGATACCCTTGGAAACATGGGTCTAGTGTAGTTTATGAGGATCTCTTGCTGTGCATCCACAACAAATACAAATTTGTAATATTTTGCATATGACAAGTTTTGATCGTAACACCAAAGGGACAGACAGTTGAGTAAGTGTAAAGCTTCAGAATTATGCATATGTGAGACACTTTAATTTAAAAATGCAGTAAGATTTATGTTGATATTTAAGATTAACCCCCAAACAAGCACACCCCTCCCATCATTGTTACGCCCTCAAAATAGCAGACACACTGTGCAACACAGTCAACATTCATTTCTGACACATTATAAAAGGTTACATTTTTATTGGCCTATGAGGGATTTGAACCCATGACCTTAGCATTGTTAGCTCCATGCTGTACCTGTTGAGCTGCAGAAATGACTTAATGACAGTTAAAGTTGCAGAGTGGGGAAAGTTGCAACTAGTGCTAACTACGGTACTCACGTTGATGACGCAAAATGTCCCGTGGTCCAGAGCCAAAAAACATCTGTGAGGCAATTGGAAAAGAGACCTGTGGGGCAGTTGGTTGGGGGGTTTGGGGCCCTCAAACCAAGTGTGAATTGTTCACTATATTAGCAATTATATAGCACTTAATAAATGTTGTATAGATTATACAACGGTTAGTTATGGTCCTCTGTTTTGATTAGCTGGCGTTCCAAGAGTTCTGTTATTTAGTATAATGATGTATGATGTGTTACTGTATGTGTTACTGTACATAGACACATCAGTAGTAATGCGTATTGATACATTCTGATGCAGATTGTGAGACTTAGTAATGGTACTAATATGCTGTGGTGTCTTTGGAAATTAATGTCAGTATATTATTACAGTTTTCATAGGTTTATCATTAATATATAGTAATGCTTAATGCTAATTAGCTGTAGAATACACGCCTGCGGCCCAGAGTTCATTTCAGTGCTATTGATCTTTATGAATAGGGTTTCTTCTCCTGACACTCATCCAGCTCTGACAGTCATCTGTCCCTGAGATTCACACAGATGTACAGTATATGATTATGTGGGTGGAGGCAGCCTACAGATTAAATTTGTACTGACTTGCCCTGAAGCCCACTCACTGACATAGATCGTTTAGCACAGAATGATTTTAATTAGTCCCGCTTTGATGTTATTTTTAACCCTAATCCAAAAGTTGGGAAAAGACCTCTGTTTGTGGTCGCTAAGGGCTTCTTTTCTTAGCGTATGTTTGATACTCTGGTATACCATGTACTTCTCTTTGAAATTAACCAGACAGGACCTCTGGATATTAGAAAAGAATCGTGTCAATGCAAATGTTTGAGACAAGAACGGAAAACAAACTTGGGGTGAGAGAAGCCGTGATAGCGTGGGCTGATATGAATAATGCAAACACACAAGCTTGTAAGGTTAATACACAGTGAGCAAACACAATCACCCGTCCCCTTTTTAATAGGAATGTGCTTATTGAGACACTTAGAGGGGTGTCAGGTGATGGCTGACCTTTTATACACACAGTTCAAACATTCATTATCATACAAATATGAGCCTTTTCACTAGGCCATCGATACATGGATATGTCAATAAGTTCAAGCCTGGAGAACCACAGCACCTTATTGGCTGGGAGGAAGCTGTGCTTTTGTAGTTGATTAAGCTCTTTCTGAATCCCCCTGTTTCAGCAATATTCTGCTATATGAAAACTTACGTATGGAGGGTGTCAATCAGTAAATGTCAGAAAAGGCATTGCTGTGTGAAGCTGAATCTATGGTCAGCATTACACTTTTCTGGTTTACACTATACTTACAAAAATGCTAAAGATAAAATATGATTAGCAAAAGTATTTTATTGCAGCACAGTTTTGCCTGCATATCTATATGTTTCTCTTTGGCAAATAATGGATGCGTACAGAGTTTATGTAATATATATGTGTGTATACACACACACATATATGTAAAACTAAAATTGTTCTTTTTAAAGGAAAGTAAGTTCAGCACAGCACATTACTAAGCTAACAATTCTAATTCTAATGTCTTTTCATACAGTAGGTAAAAGAGAAATATGGTTCCCCTCACAAAAGCAGTCTCATTTGTAAACACACTCTCAAAGCATTGTGGGACGCATCCCGCTCTCACTCCATGCAGGGCAGCCATTGGTCTCAACCTTTAAAGCCTCTTCTCAACCTTTCCTAAACCTTCTTATTTTTATCAGGCGCATTCTCCACAAAGGGTTAATTCAATCACGTCAGGGCTCTGCCGCCCACTCTCTCCCATCATACTTTAGACTCAGTCAAGCGTCTCCTCATTGATGGCACCTTTGGCTCCACAATAGAAGCTAATTTGTTAGAATCTTTCACAGGTCAGGGGCTGCGTGAAGGCGAGAGGAGACTGCCTCGGCCACTGGGAAAATAAAGCCATCCACCCAGGCAGAGGGAGCTGGGATGGGATTGGACTGCTGGATGGGTGGGGGCATGTTGGGGGTATTGAATGCCCACCTCTCTTTATGATTGTGGATATCTAATATATAAATATCCATTTTCCTCTCCTGTCAAGCAAGGCTGTAAGCTCTCTGCATTCCCGCTTTCCCAGTTAACGCAGGTTAATAGATTGATTCCAATGACATGGCTCATAATGAACAGTAAATTGTTTTATCTCTTAAGTCTTATTTGGTCAGCCGGGAAAACATATGAGGTAATATGGCCCAGCTAAATGGGGCGTATAATAGATCTTCAGCTAAGGCATAAGGGCTAAGGCAGGGCTATGATTAATGAAAATAATAATGCACTTGAAATTGAAATTTTTCTTATTCTTTTTCTCCCAGCCGCTTTTAACTTTTTTAATACCCCTCATTCACCTCTGGCTCTGACCGTTCACATGCACTTTGATTTGTGGGTAATTGCAGGACATCATTTGTTTTGAGTTCACACATCCCCTCTGCAACAGAGCACGAGCTGCATTCAGAAACAGTACCTCCCTGCATTACTTGCGCTCAGCTTATTCCATAATCCAAATTACTGTATGTGATGCAAACAACATTCCAAATGTGTTCGAGCAACGTGATGCAAAGGACAGATGCAATTAAATTAAAATCAAGGTCATTAGCCAGCATGCTGAGAACTGACCCTCTTTTCAGCTGATGATGGAAAGGCAGGAGGAAGAAACCAGGGTCACCTCTGTTTCAAAACTCTTACATTTGAGGGGTCATGCCACAAATCACTCTGTTCTTAGTGTAGCCAGTGTATGTTGTTATCTGTAAGCACCTCTTCTGCTCAGCTGAAACCACCTCTGTCATTTTCTGACATTTTAAGTTGCTTGTGACACCCTGTATCTGGTGAATATTCTGTATTCTGCCTTTTTTTGTTTCATGTTCAAGCACAGACTTTGGCAAACTCAGGGATTTATCTGAATGCTATAAAATGTATGCTAGTGTCTGTAATTTATAAAATATAAATTAAAATATCTAACTGTACTCTTAGCATTAATAATTTCAATTTGTTACTTTTGTAATTGTTTTATGATTTACTTCATTTATTACTTTACATTACATTAATAAGAATAGTTTTAAACTAAAATAACTAATACCTACAGTAAAATTAATACAAAACTGTAGTCTTGATTTAGTCATTCATAAATTCATCAAATGAATTCATTTTAAGATCTCTTAGATTTGATTATTTGACTTATATGAGTCTTATTCTGTTGCAGAGCACATAACGTTTATTTTGGTTTGGTTGATATTTATTTTGCCCCGAAGGTTGGTGGTGTTTTTAATTTCCTGTATTTTATTTCATGTACTGTACTTTGCAGTTTACAGTACTAGCAATTCAACTGCTATGAACCCTAATAGAGAAAGATCCATGCACACATAATCATCAATACTGATAAAAGTTATTTATATTGTAAAAGAATATTCAAATGCTGATTTCCTCTCAGACTCCCTTGACCAGCTTCTTGTTCTATGAGGAGTCCTGTCATCCTCCATAAGTTCTACTTAGAGGGCTGCTGTCAGACACTAGAGGGAGAGCTTGGTATCAGTGCTAGAAGACACGAATATATTTCAACAGTGTCATCAATTGACTTCATAAGACAAAACTTTAAATAAATATCTTCTTTCATATGACATAGCAGCACATGAGTGCAGAGAATGTCACGCAGTCCCTCTGAGACATAAATGTTTTTTAACATTTTTAAAGTTTGCTACAAGGTATGGCACCTATGCAGAAATCAATAGTTTTTAATTGTATTTATTGATAAGCCTTGATAATGCAGCAGTTGAACTGGGCATTTCTGTCAGTGGTCATGGCAAGAGGCAGATGAAGACTAATTGTGCCTTGACCTGTATAAGACCACAGCTGCCACCTTGCTTGATCTGCCCGATCCAGCATCACCCAGTCGGCTCTAGACCTGCTTTCAAGCGGCCCTGCCTGTGGCATGGTGATAAATTACACTTCTTAACAACCATTGATTACTTCAGGCTTCTCCACTTTGTGTGACAACTGTTCAGTCGCACCAAACAGGGCATAATGGCACATTAGAGGGAGGAAAGTACACAGCCTCTCCAGCTTTGATTAAACCTGCTTGTTGCCTAATAAAGACAAACTGAAGTGTGTTGAGTCTAAAGTAGCTGGAGACCACACGGCTGAAGATATGAGATGTGGGCCTGCCGTTCACTGGATGCATTTATTGAGGCTAATTAGGTTGTTTCTCTGAAAGAAGTAACAAGACAAACAGCTATTAAAGAAAACAGATATGTTGTATTGATCTCTACCACAGTAATGTCCAGATTGAATAATTTAGCTAGAAATGTAATTCAAGTTGGTGTCTATATTAGTATTTAGGGATACAGAGTATAAAGAATTTAAAATATACATTTGATTATTAGCTTGGGAAAATTATGAAATTGTACAATTTACATTATTTTATATATAATTTTTAATATATACAATTTTAATTTATTTTAATATTTAGATTTTATTTTATTGTTATATATTTTTATTCTACATCTGCTGAAGTAGCAAAAGCGACATTATTAAACTGCCATATGACGAGGTCACATGCAAACAAAACAGTGTTGTTAGTCTAAAATGAAGCCCTCCATTTTGTCACTCTTTTCCATGTCAATCAATTCCAGCACTTTTTTGGATTGATGTCATCAGAACTCAAAAAAGTGTAAAGGCTGTTTGTCCCTCCTTGCAAAAGAAAATATGGCAGAGAAATGCATACCAGTCTGCCCAACCTGTTCAGTCAGCCGTCAGTCTAAAACAGTTTTGACACTCCTGTCACTTTCTCTGACCCTGGAGAGACTTCTACTGACCTGGACCATCCTATTAGGGTCAAAAAGCAAAACCTCACCACCAATCCAAAAACAAAAGCTGTAAACCCTCATTAGAATAAGGATAATGTCGCCAGTGGGAGAGACTGAGAGCAGCTGTCTAAGAGATTGCCTTTGTGTTGAAGTTTTAAGGCAGGCCCTCGGGCAGAGGTGGGCCTTGGCAGGTCAGTACGGCTCCAGGGTCGGGGCTTTTTGCCCCTGCCGTACCACAAGCAATGGTGTTCTCCCAGAAAAGACCTGGCACTGCTGTCATCCACAGATCATGTGAAACTGTCAAAAGTCAAGTCTAGTATCGAAGGGTTAAACTGATTAGCCATGCACTTGTTCTCCCTGGGTCAGAGTTGGAAGAACAATAGTTTGATTATGGAATGGAGATCTCTTTTATTGCTTGCTTAATACGGCCTCCCTATTTTCCAGAGCACTCAAAAGAGCGAAAGTCAGATGATAGTCTTGCAGGACTCTGTGGTGAATGTTCCTCTTCTTCTTCAGCCCTACCCTTCCTCAAGCTGCTCCTCTCACTTCCTGTGGCTATTGCTCCCATTTGGATAGCTGCTGCCTCATCCCATAATGCTGTATCTCTTTACGTCTCTGTGTCTCTCTCCAAGAAGGCACTCCCTGACTTTTTTTCTGTTGCTTTCTTCTCTGTTTATCCCTCTATGAATGTCCTCCACCCCCTTTTACTCGTCCTGCTGGTCCATCTAACTGTGCACTTCTCACTCTCGCCTACACTTCTCTCTGGGAAATGTAGATCTTTTCCTGACAAGTTTCTCGCCGACTGGAAAAGAAGCAAAGCCTCTGGAGATCGTCAGGAATCGTCTGCCAAGAAATGCGTGGGAATGATCTGCATGGGAAGAAGAAGGGGTTTTAATTGTTTTTTCTCTTTTTTCTTCTGGATTTAGGCAGTGGAAAAAATGTGGTGATTGTTCATTTATTTGTCTTATGTAAAAGCAGGCCTGCGGATTTGTGCTGGAAAGATCGTGTCTGTGTAATCCATGAGTAGAATAGGATGAAGGTTGTGTTGCTGGTTGTTGTCCAGGCAGGTTTTCATTACATGTCAGCAGGGCTGTCACCACATATTCAAGACTGGCGAAACTAAATGTGATGGTGTAAAAATGGGCCCCTGAATTACCCATATCATTAGACTGTTAATCAAAATATTCTCTCCAACCCAGGAAAAAAATAAATTTCTCAGTGGTTGCTCTTTCATAGATCAGGAGATTTGGTGGAGATCTCAATTGTGTTTCATTTAAGTATCAACTTAAATCTCAGATGTTTCTTCTAAAATTGCTTTTAAGAAATAAAAAGAGAAACAAATGCGACAATTGTTAAAATGCGTGAAAGTGTGGATTTGTAAAATTAATGTTGATTGCAGCTAAAATAATCCTGATTTAGGTCAATTTGATGAGTAAAGTTTAAGTTCATATTTAAATTTAAAATAAACCTGACTCTTGCAAACTTGGCAAATCTGAGCTCAGTTTCTGACATTGTTGAGATCTCTTCTAAAACTCTAATGGAGACATTTGTGAGATTTCTGGGTGTTTTTCTTAGGAGAAATATCTGAGACACAGGAGACTTAGCAAACATTTTAATTTGATCTTATTGCTGTCAGTTATTTTTATTGAAATAACTGAGATGTTAAGGAGATCCCATCTGTGATTTTTCTTTTCTGTGGGAAGGTCTATGATGGTTATGAACTTGCACATCACAATTTATTACAATATCACACTTTACACAATAGCATCTTTCCCTTAATACAAACAATTAGGAGACCAATTACCTCTTTAGATTTAGACTGTGATTATGTGAAAATGTGAAATTTGTGTGTAAACAATCAGTTGCCATTGAGTGCGGTACAATGGATCAATCAACACATATTTACAGTCCTGGTCCCCATATTTACTCTCTGTGTTTATGCACTTTAGAAGCTGTTTCAGAACACAGCTGGAATAACACACGCTGTACTTTTGGGTTCATTAAATTTACAATCAGATGGTTTCCTGACTGAAGAGTGGTGGAGTTCAGCTGTGAGGTAGAGGCCTCTGGAAGTTCATGCATGTCTGGAGACAGATGTTATTTTTGTTGGCCTATGCGTCCTCTGATCTGTAATGATTATATCGCTATCCTTCTCAGTGAAAAGTACCCCAGCATCCCAAGAGCTGAACTCTAATGACTGATTTATTTATAACCTAGATGGACAGAACCTTGGTGGTCATTGTTCATGAGAGAATTGTACTGTAAATGAATGAATAAATGCGCATAAGCAGACGCAATATATTAAATGTATATTCTCTGTGTTGTTTGTCCAAGATTTATTCTCCATATTTCGTCTTTCTCATTTATTATCTTCACCTTTAATAACTTCTCATTACGCATCTTTTTAACTAGACTATTCATCTATATGATGAGAGAGAGAAATGGGGGATCTAGAAAGCACTCATGGAGACCCTAACACACACACGGCTTTCAGCATCTCCCTCAACCGGTCCTCACAGCCCCTGTAGAACTTCAGCCTGCTGTGGCTCACTGGAGGTCAGTCCCTTGTTGAACAATGTCACTTACCATCTTTGTTCCAGAATGGACTTAAAAGGGCCTTTATTACCGACGCACAATCAGGCCCCTTTCTTATATTAAAGGCGCATGACACATCAAAGGTGGGGGGCCATCAGGAGAGCTGAGGGGGATCAGCATCCAAGCAACTGTATTAGCACATTGTCCAGCGCTGTGAATAAGTGGGAGAGGTTCCTGATTTTCAGCTGTCAGATTGCCGCCTTAGCAGGACTGAGACTGTTATTGTGAATGTCTCTATCTCCCAGGCAGCCAGTTAGAGAATAGCAGCTTCAGAGGTGGGCTGGATTTATATCATGCCTTTTTATTAACTTTAAGGGTGATGACTGAATTTTCAGCATGTAAAAAAAACTACAATGTCCTTTCCTTCATTGCAATGTCACACTTTTCAGATGAAAGACATTTAAGTTTGAAATATAAAGAACAATACAATTTGAAAATTAAAAAAACAATATTTGTTAATGTGAATAAAAGGTTAATGTGGGAACCTTTTATTCTGCCCTTTCTTGATTTTCTTTTACGCAAAAAAGAAAATGAAATATTCAAAATGCGTATTGAGAAGGTCAGCAAGCCATGTAACCAAATTATTGAGGCAAAACAGTGGACCCATTTTTCATTTAATGGCAGTTTTATTGCAATATCTGTTAATATCTACTAGCGGTATAATGAAAAAGCCTTATATTATAGAATTTAATGTCCTATGGCTGGGCCATCTTCACTATTCCGTATTATTCAATACAGTACGCCAGATTTAAATGCTCTGCTTTAAATAAATAAATATAAGTTAAAACAATGCTACTAAAGCTGTCAAAGCAGTGTGGTTAACCTCTAACATGGTAGGCAGTGAGGACTGAGGGTAAATGACTAATGTAAACTAGGGCAAACTAAATGCTAAGTTTACCTTCTGTTGCATCCTAAACAATAGCAGAATCTTATAGCAGCAGACTAAAGCCTCAACATGTGGCTTCATAGTGTTGTTTTTAATCCAGAAAATGAGAGGGAATGAGTCCGATAAAAAGAAAAAGAGGGAGAGAGATGGGCCCTGTAAATTCTGAAGCACCACGGGTCTCAATCTGTGCATGGCAGAAACCCTCACTGGGTGGTTTGTTTAGCTGGATGAGATTTCGAGTAGCAGAAGGGGGTGTTGCTCAGTCATAAGGAACACAATAGGACATACTTTCTCAACTCAGTTAATAGGCAATAATGACGTGGATGTCATCCAAGCACCTCCATGGCCCACATTCTCAAATTAAGATACCCCTAGGCCCGCCACTCACTCCTTTATTTATTACATCACATCACTTATCACTGAGGGTGCTGCTTCTCCGGTTGTGAGAGAATTTATTTGTGCAAGGTGATATTTAACGTGGAGTCACTACAGGCATTGCCAGAATGCTTTGTTTTCATTAATGTGTATTGTTTGACCCTTGTTGTTTTTGCTGAGCTAGAAAATGACCATTTTAGGATTTTAAAGTTGAGTAAGGTAACTCAGGGCTCTGAGTACTTAGTCAGATCACAGGTGTTATTTTACAGACTGCCCATTAAGCACCACTATGATTAACAGGTAATTGAGGTCATGAATGTCATTTCACAAAGTGAAACAGTTCCAACTGCTTCCAACATATAATCTTACCAATGTTTGGCAAAATACTCTGTTAACATATTGTACAAAAAAGAATAGGGAAAAGTACAAGTAAAGAAACAGCACAGGAGTATCATGTTGCAGGAAATAAGCACTTACCCTGCCTAAGTAACTGATTCCAGGAAAGGTTGGTACCAGAGAATGAAGAAACAGAAAAAAAAATAAAGAGCCAGGGCCTGGGATTTTTCGAAACACTGAACAAGATAGATTCTCTCCAAATCCTAATTGGAGAACAGTTGATTTAATTGGTATCCATTTGGCTGACAAAAGAAAGCAAGGGGCTGTGGGCAGGCAGGGAAGGCCCCTTGGGGGATGTGAACATGGAGTGGCTCTGCCGAACGCTCGGGGACGGATCACTTCCAAAGACAAACCGTGGGAGCTGGCAGGACAGATTGTAGGAGGAAGGGGGTTGGAGGAGACATTGGGGGGGTGTGGTGTTGAGGGAATGCAGAGAAAGCCTTTCAGAGCCATCTTTATTTTAGAAGGCACAGGCTGTTTGTGAGCTCTAAAGCCACTCTCCTGCACTCCGGGAAAGAGGGTGTAATAGGACTCTGACCCAGGCAGGACGGAGAGGTTACGGTTCAACAGTCTCTGCAACCTGAGGCCTCTTACCGCCCAGACAACTAAATTAAAGTGATCACAACAAACTAGCGAATACACTCTGGATTAACTCATCCACTTGGCCTTTCGCGTTCAGTCTCCTCTTTTTGATTGAAACAGAAAAAACAAGGAAGTCTTCCGACACTTATTTTAGGGGCTTGACTTTTCAACACTGTGATTTTCACAGATTGATCACTCTGTTTTTCACACTGATCCTTAACCCCAACAAAGGGTTAAATTTAAACAAATACAAATGTAATCAAATATGATCAAATTAAATGCAAACTTTAATAAACATTTATTTAATAAGAAAGAGAGCTGTTTTGATTATATATATATATATATATATATATATATATATATATATATATATATATATATATATATATATATATTAATATAAGAAATACTTTATTTCTCCTTTATCATTTATCGTAAATGTAGAAAGCTGTAAGAAT
Source organism: Chromobotia macracanthus (assembly GCA_036877525.1). Classification (NCBI taxonomy): domain Eukaryota; kingdom Metazoa; phylum Chordata; class Actinopteri; order Cypriniformes; family Botiidae; genus Chromobotia; species Chromobotia macracanthus. The sequence continues at coordinate 381,150 of JAZGTH010000145.1, read as the reverse complement.
TTTCATGAGGTGTGTGCGAGAGAGTGTGCATGTGTGTGAGTGTGTGGAATAAACAGAGAGCATCTGTGGGCTGTGGAGGCCCGGATGTGCAGACAGGGGGAGACTCAGGTGCTGCACTGTTTTTATGGCCTCTGTGGAGAAAAAGGGGATGGGGGGGGGAGGAAGAGAGAGATCGAGAGAGACCAAGACACAGAGGAAGGGAGGGCAGTGTAGATGACCTGAGGCCAGGCAACACCAGACCTTCACTTCTGCCACTAGGGGACCCAGTCACTTTTTATCTCCTCCTGCACTTTCTCTCCTTTTCCACATCTATACTCTCATCTATATAGTCTTTTCGGCCTGCCCTCTTTTACATCACAGCTGCAAATGCAGTATTTACATAGGGAAAAAAATAATGCTTGTCTAGTTTAGTGCAGATTAACTAAAATAATGCTTGTCCAGTTTAGTGCAGATTAACTAAAATAGTGTTTGTCTAGTTAGATGTGTAGTTTTGGCTTATGTTTTTAGGGCAAAATGTTAAATGCTCTCTCTCTCTCTCTCTCTTCTTTGTAAAAGCGCAGAATTTCAAGCCCACAGTTTGGCAATCCATAAAGCTGTTTTTAACCAAATTTCCCTGTCAAATGCACAGCTGAAGCAAGTTCCTCCATTCTCCTGTGTTTCCTGTGTAAGGAACATGGTTAGATCCATGCTAAATTTGTGTAAGGTAGCTGCTAGCTCCTCCTTACAGTATATGATAGGACCGCCCTCACCTTGCCAAGCTCTTAAAGAGGTAATCTCTCAAAACTCGCCTTCAATTAGAGCCTGTTTGAGTGTGCATAGGAGTCATACAAAAGTTAGGGGTTGCGGTGAGGGGGCAACAAGCCCATTCCTGATGTAAATGAAGAGATGCATATCAACGTTAATCCATTGCTTTGTAGTCACAGCCATACCTAAAGTCTGTCTAATTTCCCTTCCCCTCCCCTTTCAGCCAGAAGTGTATCGATCAGCTGTAATTGAAGTGTACTTGATAATCCGCAAGGAAACAGAGGAGAGAGAGACCCTCAACTCCAACACTGATGCACAGAGAATGGAAATGGTGTGTGAGTGTGTGTTGGTGCTGTGAGGGCTCTTAGGTATGGGCGGGTTGGGTAACACCCCTTTCACAATTTTTTTGCAGCTGATTACACTCATTGAGAGGCAGGCAAGTGGAACAAATGGATACAAAGGTCTGCCAGGCAGCCAACAGCAGCACAGATTTCTTCATTGAAACTGCCAGCTCCAAATCTCTAAGGTTGTCTCTACACTATTACCCCGCAGGAGAGCCCTGCCCCAAGCTCCCTAACTGTATGAATAACCTCAACAAGACCCGCAATGTAGCTGGGGCAGATTCAAAATCTGTAAATCCAATTTCATACATTTGATAACATGGCCACAGATGAAATTAAATTATGTTTTATTCATCCCTGTGAAGGGAAATTCAATGTATTTAGTAATGAGTTGAGCATTGGTGAATGTGTTTGCTTACTGCTATAACTGTACGTAATTGAAGGAATATTGTTAAACTGCCACGTTCCGATGAAGTCCCCTAATGCATTGCATGCAGGAAGAAGTCATTTCAGCATAGTCTGAACATAGAGGTGACACAAATAGAAGATCAAAGTAGTTTTGCTTGAGCAGCACGTCATCTGTCCATTGTTTATTTGTAAGCAGGGAAGTGGTGGTGTGTTTCCAAGCAGACATTCTGAATGACTGCCCGAGACAGCAGGACTGTTATCTGGCTATCTAGTTAGGTTTTGTTGTCCTGTTTATTAGTATATATATCTTTTCCAGATAGAAGGGGACATGACACAAACACACAGCTGAGCTTTAAGATGGAATCTTATAAAAGAAACTTTTTCCAATATTGAAAAGATCATCATTAGCATGGCATTATGGGTAGGTTTACTTAACCATATACTGGGGACAAATGTGTACCCAAGTGTGTGTGCGGTTTGTGTGTGTGTGTGTGTGTGTGCGCAGTTTGTGTTTGTATGGTTTGTGTGTGTGTGTGTGTGTGTGTGTGTGTATATATACATATAAAGTGAAAGTCATCCTGTTGCCAGTAAAGGAAATTAGACCACCTAAAGTGTAACCTTTCCAGACAGTCGTGTTAGTATCCTTAATCATCATGCACTGACATTTGTCAACAGGAAATACTGGACAACAGGAAATAGCCAGGCCTGAATGGAAGTCACTGTGCGTCATGAAAGTGATAACACAGGCTTTGTGCGAGATTTCAACTTTAGACCATGTGTCTGATTTACATAGTGGAGTGAGAAAGTAAAAGAGACACTGCTTTGTGTTATATAAGAGCAGTTCAGTTATATAGTGTAGTACAGTATAGTACAGTACGGTATAGTATAGTATGTTACAATATAGTAAATGTATCTTTTTATATGTATCATTTTATATAAAACGTGATAAAGATAATTATAAAGTTAATTAAGATGTTTAGCGAAAATGTATGTTATTTTTAAAAAATCATTAAAATGATAACATTTCATCTAAATGTGATGTGTGACACTACAAGTGAATTTTGTTTATGTTTTGGAGTACACTAATATATACAGCAGAAAAACTAAAATTTTGTTTTAATAAGGTCTTTACCTGAAAAATGCATTTTGTTTCGCACACACACACTGCTCTATAGCAGCCAGCCACCCTCCAGGTATCGCTGTGCCCTCTCCTCATTAACAACATTACCAGCACCAGAGACCTCAGACTTATGAGGCCTCATGCTTGCTCTCAGCATGTTTTCACGTACACATACACACACACACATCCGTACACCCATACAGACGCACACATACACACACAAATCCACGCACAAAAACACACAGCAGGTATCCAGACAGAGTATGCCCTTGCTCCTTGGGAGGGAACGAGAAATAACCATAAGTCCCTCCTCCCCTCCCTCTGCCCGGCTGACCTCTGTTTTAAGTGGGCAGCAGGTAATTGGCGAGGCGGTTGCCCATCAGCCGACACCTCTGCGTGTGCCGTCTGTGTCATCTCTATTTATTATATTCTGCACACACCCGGGGTTTGAGTAATCAATTTCACAAGGATACAGGCCTGATATCTGCCAGCGTGCACATCATGAGGCCAGCTCGCCTCTTATCAAGAGCAGAATAGCTGGCTAGAGGTCAGGAACAGATAAACAGGGGTATAAAGCAACACCCCCCTCCTTATTCTAACCTTACCTCCTCACAAACAAAAAGGTTGGGTAGGCGATGTTGGGTGCGGGTGGTAGGGTGGGAACAAAACACACAGCCAGCGAGAGGCCACGACCCCTGTAAGGTGCCGCTTGTTACGGCCGACCTTCAGAATTTTATCATCGGTGTTCCTGACTGCTTCATAATTTGGAGGTAGAGGCAGGCTTATGTTTGGCTGCAAGCAGACGAGGAAATCAGCAAGACCTCCTTTTAGGACGTCCTTATTTGTAAAAACGCTATAAAAAGGTAAATAAAGTTATTTTTAAAATCGTACAATTGCAGCATGTTTCCTGTTAGGGTTAGAGTGTGGGTTAGGTTGTATTGTTTAGAACTACCTGTGTATGAAAGCAATAGAATTTTATGTAATGTCTCTTTTTAGATAAGTAAACGTGTGTGTGTGTGTGCGTGTGCATTAAGGAGGGTTAGCCCACAAACACTTTCTGATTATCTCTCTGCAGTCTCTGCAGACCTTTATATAGACCAAGCCCGACTCCATCAATCATCTCTATCTTTCTTAAGCTCTTCTTCTGCCCCAATGTCCCTCAGTCTCCCCCTGTCCAACCACCAGAGCAGCAGGGACTGTGGACAGCCCTGACCAAGTTCTCTCCTTCCACCAACTGCAGTGCAAAGCTTGTAATATCACTTGATGAAAAGTGCAGTTGTTCTTGAAGTGCAGCATAATTGTGGTTCAGCCACAGGCAATCACAGCCATTCTGATATAATAGAAACAGCACAACTGAAAAAGATATTGCTCTTCTGCTACATATATAAACATATAAATACATCCATAAACAATATTTACAGTATAACAATATACAGTCTAAACAAAAACATTATATTCTATAACTTAAATTTCAGATTATTTGGCCTGTTTGTTCATCTTTTTTTGTAAACGAAATAGCTGCAGTCTTGTAATGCCTATTGGCCAATCAGATAAGAGGGCCACAACTAACCATTGTATAATCTAGATTTTACAGTGCTTTTATGGACAGAATACACTACAAATGTTTCGCATTACACATTATTAGTTAAACATTTTGAACAGAGCTCAACAGCACTTGTAGACAACAACAGTTAAATGTCGCCTAATGCAGCTATGTTCGGGAATTAAGTGTGTGTAGTGCGATTGTTACTTCATTTACCACTAACATTATTGGTGTAGTCCCTAATATCTATTTACAATTCCATAATCAAATCAAGTTTTTACGAGATGTAAGGTCATTGTGCCATAAGTGGTCATTAACCGTGGACACAGCAATGTTTAGGGATCACTGAGAGCCTATGGATGGCTCCAAATCAGGGAAATGTCATGCAGTTTGAATCAGCTTGAGTAAACATTCATTAGGTTGTGAAGCTGGCTGTGTAGACACATCCCAGAATTCTTTGCAAGCAGCTGTGTATATTTGCAGAGGGGAATGGGCCCTGGATGAACATGTTTGGGTGTTGTTTGTGTCTTTACATCACTTTCTGCAGAAAGCTTTGCGCAAACACAGACTGACCTGCAGGAAATTGTCCACATCCTGGAGGTTTACTGTTTTTGTTCTTCTAGAGAATGAATCAGAATTATAAATCTATTTTTAAGCATTGTTTCAGCATTTAATCACACTACATCCTCTCATAATGAATCTAAAACAGAAAGTCAGTGTTTCTTAAACTAGAAACATCTGCTCCATACCAGCAGACAACCGCAGAAGATCCTCTTCTGTGTCATTTTGTCCCTTTCTCTGCTGACCCCTGTAACACCTTTAGAAGTTAAAGAGCTGATGGGAGTTTTGCTTGCCCTCTCGCTCTCTCTCTCTCTTGCTCTCTCTCTCTCTCTCTCTCTCTCTCTCTCTCTCTCTCTCTCTCTCTCCTGTTACTGTCTATTTCTCTCTGCCACCCTACCCCACCCCACTTTGACCATCCGTTCTGTCATTAAGCTTTGACATGCACAGGCTTTGAGACACAGCCATATGGTGTTGTTTCATTGTGGATAGGGAGGCTCAGGATGACCATGATCTGATGAATTTTTCTTAGAAATAGAGGTGTCTGTTTGGCAGCTAAACCAGGCCAAGATGTGGGGTGTGTGTGTGTGAATGTGGTATTATGTACTTGAGGAGAGAGATTCACTGATGTGGCACCACCTAGGGGACCTAATAAAACACAAAATGTAATAGTCTGTGATTTTTTTACTGAAAGCAGTACATGGCGATTTTATTGTTGGTTTACATAAAGCTTACTTTCATGAATCACAATCACATTACAAAATCATTATTTGGGACATTTATTTCTTTTATACTTGAAGGGTGTTGTGTCAGGTGTCATTCTTAAAAAAACATTGGGCAGTATGAATTTATCTATTATAACATTTTACAATAGAGTTGAATTTTTAATTTTTGTTTATTCATAAGGTATCATGAATAACTATACGTAACATTCATAAAATTTGTATTGTTATGTTTAATTTTATATACATTAACCTGTATTTATACTATATTGTTAATTTTGTCATAATATGAAAAGATACATTATGAATTATAATAATCATCATGGTTTAACTTGGAATATAATGTCATATTTAATAAAACAAGATTTGTAAAAGCTGTAAAAGTATTGTTCATTATTTTATTCCGCTAAACAACGTTTAGAATGTTTCTTTTAAAGTGTTATAGAAATTCTGCTCATGGTACGTGATGTGTGAAACCTCTCAGCTGAGGGATAAAGTTCAGCATATAAATCAACCAATACATCTGGATCAAGCAGCTATTTCAACCATTTATTCCTGATCTGTTTTTCCCCTCAAAATATAGATTGTTAGCATGGTAACAGCAAGAGTTAACAGTGAATGTATCAAAGCGATCAGTCTGTTGGCCCTGACGCTCCCAGGTCCCCATAGCGGTAAAGAGCTTAGCCGCATGTATGGAGGGAAAGCTGGTTTTAAGCTGTTAGGGTCCCCCTAGAATCTTGACGAGCGTGTTCAATGGTGGGGCAAACAATGCTGGCCGGCTCTGCTGTTAAGACGTTTGGTCTGTCTGGAGGCATGTTTAGTATTCAGCTAGCAGAGCGTGGAAAGATAAAAGAGGAAATGTGTATCTCTGAGACCATGGAAGCCCAAAAGAAGCCATCAAGCCCCAAACATACTAGTATGAAAAGAGTCCTCTGGCTATAGAAAGATGATATCAGTATCCACAAGCAAATTCACCAAACAGATAACGAAGCACAGGGAAACCAGCAAAGATTTATACGCCACAGGCTCGGTACATGCAATCTTAAGACATGTCGTTTTCTTGTGTGAGCATGTGTGCTGGCACATACATGTGTTTGTGTGTATGTTCTGAGCGTGACATTTGATAAGTCTGTGTGTTTACATTAGAGGAAGGTGAAATACAACCTCCCACTCATCCAACATCACTATCACAACACAGACACACACACACACACTTTATTGTTTGGGGGGAAGAAATGTTGCGATTACTGACAGTTAAAACGACTATATTTTCTTCAAGTCGACACAGAGTGAAATGAACTTGAAGGGGATGAATCTGACATAAGTCCCTTTTGATAACACACTGTCTGGGTCTCCGAGCAGACGCAGAGTATTTCATTTGATTTGACTAGTCCTTTTTCAGGATATTAATCTGTTTGATGTGACCTACTGACCTATAAAACAAAGCCAACTGCAGGGCTGTAGAGCATAAGCTCATTTACTGTAGAGAGATATAAAAAACAGATTAGTTCTGTAATTACATTTAATGGGGCAAAAATAAATAATTAAACATTCAGATACATGTAAATTCATTTTCAGTGGTACATTGTTGTTTTTCCAGCATTTTTGGTGGGGTTAACAGAAGGCTTCCACAGTTTTGGATCAAACATTATTTGGCACACTTTACTCTTTATTAGGCCTTATTGAGTTAACATGTCATGACTGTAAATGCCAGCTTTATGTACTGATCATATTATCACCACAGGCAGCTAAAGCCTAATCAGATGAGTGCAGTGGATCACAGAGTTTTTATGCTTTCCCTCATCTGAGTACAAGAAACTTTTCACATCTCCTCCTAAACACAAAAGAAATTAAGATATTAAAGCTAGGCAACGATAATTAAGACAACACATGTCAGTAAATGTTTATATAAATAAATAACTCCATAAAATGGAAGAAATAATCTCCTTTTAGACATTGAACTTAAGCATTCTCTTTCTCCTGGTTCATCGAAGCAATCCAAATTTCCACCCACTCGTCCACACCTCCGGGCGTTACACTTTCATGTGTTTTAATAGGCCTCTGGGCCTCTTGACTTCTTCTGTTTGCTCTTTTGTGTGCGAAAGTGCTGCATAAGTAGAGCTATTTAGCGCAACTATTACAGCTGGGAATTATTAATTTGTATCTGCTTAGCTTCATTTGGACTACTTAAGGAATGAGTGGGGAGAAAGCACGAGAAAGCGAGCGAGCAAAGAGAAAGAAAATCATTCTTTTCTCTTGACTGTGGGGTTTGAAGTCCCCGGGCTTTGGACAGATCTTAGTTGAGGGTCCGGAGTGTTAAATGTCAAGCCTTGTAGTGAGCTGTCAAAGAACAGAATAGGCCCCGACATGATTGATGACTGGAGGGCCCAAACCCAAACCCCGATTGCAAATGGTACCTAGCGTCAGCTTTCTTACACAACCCCTCCCCCACAACGATAGATTCTTGCCTATTCAAGGTCAGCTCGCATACTCTGACACCCCAATATTCTGGCGTCACTTTAGGCCTCTTGACAGAGAGAACGGCCCTTTATTTACACACGGAATTGCAAGGTGCTCTTGCCAGTTCTTACACCACCATTTACTCCCAATAAGAGGTGAGAAAAATAACATGGTTACTGAGGCCTCTATTTTTCCATCTTGGCTCTTTTTTTTCCATTTCAGTCAGTAGTGCACTTTGCTGTGGCCCCTCACAGAAGACCCCGACATATATGGTTGAAATTGGGACATGCAGGAGAAATTTGGGAAAGAGGGAGGGGAGAAGCTAAAAGCCCTCCAATCAGATGACAGGATTATTAATGGGGCAGGCTGCCTCGTGTCTCATTGCATGCATATTCATAAAGACGCTGTACAGATGGCACAGCGCTGGCCAATGTGGAGTTCAAGCCTTTTACCCTTTTAGTCTGTAATGTCATTCGGACTAGATATAGACTAGATATAGCCACATTGTCTGTGGCATAGAGGGAAATGTTTCATTCTGTGTATATGGGTGGTGCCCCCTCACAGTGGCTACCATGTTAAGACCACATGAACAGTCTAAAATGACTAATTTTTACATTTCCACATTAAATTTACTGTACACAGTACGCATGCTTGTTGCTTAAAGGTGCCTCAAAGGTTTCTATCTTTATTAACAAGCAAAATGTAGATTTTAAATAATAAATAATACTTTAAAAGAAACTAATAACATGAATTCTTAAATAAAAACAGATTACAAAAACGTCTATAAGAATAGACAACCCTAACCATGCTATCTCATCCCTTTTGTTGATAATCTTAATGACTGCCAAGCGAAAAAGCCATTGGTCACGACTGTTTCCTCTAACAATGGCAACATTTGTCTGCACATACTTGTCTGCAGGTTAACCACATGCTTTGAGTGTCACTCAGGTCAGATTCTTGTGTGGTATGAAGAGGCTTCAAAAGGAGAGTCAGTTCACATTACTTTATCAGCCCTTCCTTTCAGTCTCCCTCACACTATCAGTGTCCTGAAAGCTGAGCTTTATCCTTCAGATCAAAGACTCTCTTCTCAAAACTCACTGTGCTGATTACTGGTAATTCACTGGTGTAAGTGGCATTTGGACTTCATTATCATCACCACAAGGAAATGTGTTGTGTACAAAGTGTAGCACTGATTAAAAGACACACAGAGAGAATGATAAAGTGAGAGAGAAAGAGAGCATGTGTTTTTTCCTAACTGGCTTTTTGATGACAACATCCATACCGTGTCTCAAAAACAGATATTTGAGACTGTGCAGCACCTGCCGTTCTGACCTGTCGTAGCAAGTCAAGCTCTCATCGCTGCGGTTAATATTAAAACAGATAAACATAAAGCTAAATACCAGGCCATGCTCTGTTAACTTTATGTGATTAAGGTTGATTGGGTTCTTGCTTCATCACACAGCAAGGATCAAAGAGCATGCAATGCGTATGAGAGCTCAGGTCTCCCAGTGGAACTCTATTGCTGTTTCCCTCTACACCTAATCTATGTATTTAATGCCTGTAAACATCACTGTTTACTCCCTGAGCTATCTGAAAATGTGAAGCCCTGCCACATTGAATGAATGTATTTGCAAGGCATGTATGTAAACATAGGCTGAAATGTATAGCTTTGTATGAATAGGCCTGCACAGGATACTTGTAAAATTGCTAACCCCTTGACCTTAAAAATGGGAAGGAAATACTCACTGAATAAATGTGCTTTGTATTTTAACTTTAATATTAGTATTCTCCTTAACTTGTTAAAGAATTTTGCATTGGCCATATACATAACGCAACATGATTTGACAATCAAATTATAACTATAAAAAACAAAGAAAAAAAATAGTGGTTAAGAATATATTGGCTGTCTCTGGTGCATACACTCGGTTGCTGTCTGCTAGTTCAGCGTGTGTCAATGGGTCAAGATTTGCTTGGTTAGCATAAGCCTGTTAGCTCCTGCTGGCATCTGACAGCAAAAATGCACATTTCTTCAATGATACCGTCATGAACAATTGAGTCCACCTAGAACCTCATTGAAAAATGCTGTGTTTATGTGTAGCGAAAATGCTTTAGAATACAATATATTATAAGCTAGCAGGTTGATTGGCTAGTGACATGCTAAGCTAGTAGTACCAAGCTTAGTTTAAAAAAAACGTTTGTGTTATTGATAAATCCAATTAGCATCCGGTGAGAAGAACTATACCAACCAGAAAGATAAAACAAAGAATCGTTTTTGTCACACAGCAATATTGTCAACATATTCAATGCGGCCTACAAAGTCACAACAGAGATTATAACAAAAGTACATTTTGACGTGATTTAGCGATTGAGATGATTTTTTTTATGTTGACAAACCAAATTTTTTAAACACTCATCAATATACTTTAAAATAACCACAATGCCACATTTTTTTTTTTTTGCAATGTAGTTGATTTTTTGCTCTGACATCTGTACCTGTTGATTTAACGTCACATTATATTAACAACTAACAATGTCAACACAGACACAACCAGTTTTTGCCTTGGGACTGATTACATATGGATTTTTGAAGTCCACCAACCAAGTTAATATATTCTCTCTGCTTCTCTGACTACCTGCACCAGTCTCAACATGTTGCAATCTGAGGGAAGTCGGTTGGAGACTCTTGGCACATCTCAATGAGGCTATCAAATGAGATACAAATGAACTGAGCCAAGGAGGACATAGGAGACAACACTAGTGTCTTCATCTCAGATACACTTCCTCATATTAACCACAGGGCAACAGTATCCTTTCCACATTCACTGAGTGAGATTGTGTAGTTCCCTTTTGTGTTTTTGGGAAGATCAGTGTGTACACAGTACACAAAGGAAAGAATGACAAAAATCTATTTTTCATTAGTCTTCCTGTTTTCTTCCCCAATGCATAATATGGCATTTACCCCTACACATGGAAATCAGACTTTAATTGCATACCATCGTAGTTGTACGGTTTCATGGGTAGCTGATGAGAAACCAAATCCAAACACTATTAATAATGATCACCAACTTAGCATCAAATCTGTGGAGGTTAGTGGTCAAATAGTTAACAGTTCATTGCTGACCTGGAATGTAAGTATTTCAGACAGCTTGGAGGACGTTCTACTTATTCCAGTTGAGTAAGCTTTAGCTTTGTTGAGTTGATTGAAGCTGTGCTCTTTGGTTCTGTCTACCAGTCTTCCCTCTTCCCAAAACACACACAAATAGTAGAAACAGAGGTAAAACAACCTTCTATAATCTTATAAGCCACCTACTAAGAACCACTATTGTCTGTTCGTTTGTTTGTCTCCGTAACTATTCTAGTTTTGAATCAAGTGGAATCGAAGCAGAAAACTCAGATCAAATGCAAATAAAAATAAAGTAGCTTTGAAACAATGTGTATTGTAAAAGCGCTATACAAATAAATGTGAATTGAATCATATCACTTTTTCAAAGTAAAAACTTAAACTATACTACAACACAGTTATTGGTTTCCTCGGTGGACATGTCACGGCAGACACAGGTAACCACACCTGTGCCGCGTCTATACTATATATATGTACATGCGTGCCTATGACAGAATCACAGCCAGGATTTTTGTATGCTGTTGAGATAATTAAAAAACATTTTTCTGTGTTTATATATATATATATATATATATATATATATATATATATATATATATATATATATATATATATATATATATATATATATATTTATTTTAAGCTATCCTGTCCCATGTATCCATTGAGCTTATGAAAGTGAGGTTCAAAATCAATCAGAGTCAGGCTCAGAAGCTCTGACCTGAGTTTAATCGCCTCTCTGAATTCGCTCCCTTGGCCTGCTCGGGTTATGATTTCTTTCTTCTCTGGTGCCATTACTGTATTTACATTTAGACCAAAGGGCACATGTGAACCAGCTGACTGGGTCGCTAATCTCTGGACCTTGAAATGCTTCTCTTTACTTTTTTCTTTTTGTGAACATATATATAAGAGATCGATTACACATGGCTGAGTGGTTGTGTGACAAAAGCATATGGAACTTCACCTATGGATCGACAGGGCAGCTGCAAAGTTATGGTGACCAAGCTGTATTTCGCTGTCTCATGGCTAAGATTTGAATCAATCTGACCTCAAAGGGAGGGTCACCTTATCTGCACAGGGGTCTTGTGACATGGGCAACAGGTGGACAATTGAGCTGGGGTGGGGTGGGGGTGCAAAGAAAGTCTAAAGTCTTAATTTCAAGACCTAACTCAAAATCCTGCTAACAGGTGGTCTAAGCTTCATTTGGGGGAGGAAAGCAATTGAAATTCTCTTTAATTATTATTTTCTGTTTTACTACAGCATTGTGATTGATGTGTCTCCTTGACAACAGACTCTGAAGCATCCAGTCAGAGGTTTAACTGCAGGGCTTTTCTGACTGTCATGTCTGACATAATATTACAACACTACAGCATGACAAGGAGATGTGTTTTGACGAAACATACAAAAACACATGAAAAGAGGTTAAAATTCATATTTACATAATTGTCATACCATGAAAATGTTTTCATTGACTGACATATTGTAATTAAATGCTAATTTTGGTGAGTAAGTATAATACCATTAGGTTCCATTTCATTGACTCAAATTGCATTTGGTAATTTGTTACTGTTCATCTGAATACTTGTACATTTAAAAAAAAAAATTCAAGTAAAATAATGTAAATACTTTGTGATATAAAGTTGAACATTGGGCAGGACATGTTAAGAAAACGGCTTAAATTAATGTAGTTTGAGCATCTAAGTAACTTCCAATGAAAAAATGTCCACTGTCTCTCAATTTCAGTAGTCAAATTCCAAAACTAAAAAAAAGTTTTATTTCTGAATACTGTTTAAGTATTAAATCCTGGAAACCTTTAAGACTGTTTTTGACTGTTTTTTTACTTGTTCAATAACTGAGTTTTGTTTTTTTTGTTTTTTTTGTAACCCAGTTAACCAGAGCTACAGATTGCCCCTTTAAGTATGGAATTTTTTTGTATAATTTTGACACATAACACAAGCTTTAATTATGGTGTTTTTTTCTATGGTACTTTTTACACCCCTGCATGACAATAAATACGCTATCTAATTCACGTCATCCCTTTCTGCTTAAAAGATAAATACACGTCCAGTCCACTGACACAGAAATCCCAGAGTGAACATGTACAATATTACTTCATCCATCAGCACTCCCTGTCTGCAAAGCTCTTTGGCACTCACAGTTTAATCTGTTAAAGTGCACCCTTTTTCACCGGCCTGGCATTGAGAGGCTGAATCTAACTTTGTGCTGACATCTCGCACAGAGATCACCCTTTTATTCAAGTAGCACTGCCATCACTGCCTCTTTCAATAATATCCTGACTCTGAGGTCACAGCATCAGGGCTTCTAGTCTTGTTTCAGAAATTTGCTTGGTGAAAAGAGAAGATGAGAGCAGCTCTACCTGTTCACAGGAGAGCTGCATAAGCAACCATTTCTGGTAACGAGAGTTAATGAACGACCTCCCATAACTGCATAAGTTAAGCAGGAGTGAAATTGGAACAAACATGTCTACGGGAGTTTAGTGGGCAGGTGACGATTTCTGTGCCGTTTGGTTTGCGTAATAACGTGCTTTAACAGGGTAATGTTGGGTGTGCTGAAAATGCAGAAGAAATATGATATGTTTAGTTAGATTTTCCACATGGCAGCATAAAAGGATTTATTAACTTATAAGGGCAAATGTGAATATCAGGTCTGAAATTAATTATACCAGAAATAATTTTTTTTAAATTTAATTAACAGACTGTTCAGATCAACACATATCAAATGCCACAGACGTAGCCTAGTGGTGAGTAGTTGCATAGTGGTTCTCAAATGGATGGCGCAAGTTTGAGTCTGGCTCACCATACTGTTTCTCCCTCTTCTCTCCATTGTTTTCTGTCTCTTGTCATGCTGTTTCTATTCATATAACAAACAGGCTAAAAGCAAACATCAGTGCTGAAATTCAAAACAATTACTGGATTGTTCCAATGATGGAGTCATTGGAAGAGAACAGCAGAACACAAAACAAATCTAACTCACATTCTAACATAAAACCCACAGACTGCTCTCGACTTTGTTCTCATTGCTGGTGTTGTTCGGTCTCATGTTCTAAAAATATCTTGGAAGTATGTTGTTTTCCATCAGAAAGATGGGAAAGACAGAGGGGGGTGGCCATGTGAAGGGGGCTGTATTGGTGACGGAAAACGGTCGTAGCTTGTGTCTCTAATGGACAAAACCCTGAGAGGAAATGTTATCTTTAGGAATGGAGAAAAGCAGTGTCCATGAGGGTCTTCTTGTTGACATTATTTAACATGTAACCCTTTGTCTTAATGTCCTCTGTGAAAAAACGAAGATGACGGCTGTTGGCGATTGGAGGAACCGCTGAAACCCAACACAGGGGAGAGAAAAGGAAGGGGGCAGAAGCTGGTGCTTTAAAGTGTCAGAGCCTTTGTAGCCGTGACTAGTTTATGATGCTGATGTCAAGCATCCCACTCAATGAGGTCTTTGTCCTGGACTGGGACCAGGGCAGTGGGAAAACTGCCCACATTTAGTCGGCAGGCCCATCTATCTTACTGCTAGGCCTCGCTGTCCCCTTTGTACCAAAACTCCTGTGTATTAAAGATCTCCCGGGTTAATGTGCTGGAAAATTGGCTTGCATTTTTATAGGAGGATGGCAGCTAAATGAAAGAAAAACAACTTGGGGAGGGCAGCAAAGGACGAGAAAAAATATCTGAGGGAGTGATCTGAGGGGGCAGACCCTCAAGACTTGTATCCTGTGACCTCGATAAAAGAGAAGCCTCTATGTCACACTGGAGACTGTCCTGTAGTCTGGCAGAATATGTTTCCACCCATTTATCTTCAGAGTCATAAGCAGTGGATGTTACTGTAGATGCGTCGACCCGGTCACAACACGCATAGAGATACATTACCCATAAATCTAAGGGGGACACCAATGTAGGATGGGGAAACAAAACCTGCAAAGCCTACAAGTATTGTTGTATTATAGTCAGATGGAGGAGAGGAGAAACCAGCATTTACTTAGTTTTCAATGGCACTCCATCTTTGTCAGACCCATATCCACAGAAGCTTCCCACAGACATCAAATCAGTAAAACCTGTCAACGATAGACGCAAAGCAGAGCCCATCACCTGCCCAGTAACTCGTTGTGAAGTCACACAGAGAATTGGAGCCATCAGTTCAATCAATAAGCTCTGGGTGTCCAGCTCATCGGACATGTTTATGGGTGTGGGAGGCTAATTAGGAGAGTCTTCCCAGGCTTAGAGAGAAGAGCCCACTCAACAGCTGGTCAATACTGGACTCCTGTCCTTAGGTCAATTTTTTTGTAACCCCAGAAAACCACCAGGACAGCTACAGGTCCACCGAGGCCAACTGGGTTAATAGCTGACCCGGAGGCCTGAGATTTCCAAGAGTGTCTTGACTGAGGCACTGAAATTTCCTAAGATGACACCATATTGTCACAATGTTATTCACATAACAATAATAATATGTTGTTATTATTAATGTTGTTGTTTACCTAATATACACTACATTGCATAGAACACAATTTACAGTATATCTGCATATTTTAATGGTTAAATTAACTTCGTTAGTATTTTTTAAATTGATGCCTATTGTTTTCCCCCGTTTGTTTTTGTTGTCAGCGTGTGAGCTTTAACGTCAAGAGACATCAGGATCTAAATATCTTTAACTATGTAAGAGGACAAGCTCAAAACACACAACCCTTGAGGACCACAAGTCAAACATTGGCCATTGACATCCAACAATCTGAACGCCTGCTTTTTCCACTCTGTGACCTCCAGGGGTCAAAAAGTTTTGGTCCCAGAAGTCTCTTAACACGCAGATGTTACAGTAACATTGCCAGGAAATCAAGCCCAAATAGCACCTCTGACCCGTCTGTCAGCTGATCCAGCTTGGCCTCTTTTGAAATTGACTCTCCACTTCTATAAATTACCACTTTTTCCCACCATCTTTCCTCCATTCAGCCTCCTCATCCTCAGCCATTCGTTTGCGAGAGCCCTGCGGTCAACGAATCGCGATGGCCCAGTGGCTTGTGAATCTGACCCCTTGGCTCCAAAGAGGTCAAAGGGCTCACACCAGGGTCAGGGCCTCTCTTTATGTCTGTTCTCACCAAAGGCTCTGTAATAAATGGAAAGCCTGAAGAAAACAAAAGCTTTCAGGAAAGACAAGCGACTGTGCACTATACATCAGCACCTTCGCTCACTGTGACGTTCCCAACACTATGTGAATCAACAGAAACAAACAAACAGAACAAAAATCTTCTCTTCCTACATAAGGAAATGGGGCTGGATGGACAAGGGGTTTTAAAGAAACCAGGGGAAAGAATAGAAAGACAGCACATATACATTTATATGTGTGTGTGTGTGTGTATATATATATATATATATATATATATATATATATATATACACACGAGTCACATGGCAGGATATTTATACTCGTGTGATTGATCAACCTGCATAGATAAAGCAAATTAACTTTTACTACTGGATTTCTATATCTAAAAAGTTTGTCTGTAACTGAAATGAATTCTGTGGCGTTGAGTACCAGTCGTTCCAACATAAAGACTCTTGATAGTCTATATGCACTCCGCATTCATTTGTAATTGCATGGAAAAGAGCGACCAGCACAATCTGCAGAATTTCTTCTGTCCATTCAGGGTGCAGAAGATCTAAGCTGTTCTTTTAATAACATTTCAGCTTCTGAGTTTCTGTCAGTCTGATATGAACCTAGAAAACAAACCTTTATAGTTTAAATATCTCCTGAGCTTTATCTCCACTTTCGCTACTCAAAATTGTTTGTCTTGTTTGGATGAACTTTGCTGTGTTTGTATGAAAAGATCCTGGGGCGATGTTAAGTGCTTTGAAAGAAAGGCATAATTTGTCTCTTTGTTCAGTACAACAGAAAAAAAAGGTTTAAAAAAATGAAACAGATTTATCACACTATCAATGTTGGGAAGAGAGTTTGTCAACAGTGTTTTTTCCCCCCTGCAACCTGTTTTTTCAACCATTTCAATTGACCCCAGTAAAACTATATCAGCAAACTAATAACCAGGTAAAGTACCATTCTACTGGGTTCTTATCCTTGGTTATTCGCTGTAATGTGTTGCAGATTCCAGAGGTTGTTGGCGGCAAAGTCATTTTAAAGCAAATGGCATGTGGTGAGAGGTCAGATTCAGAGGGACCAGCGGGTGAAAGGTTGAATAACTCGAAGAAAACTTTTAACTGTTGAGTGGAGATGTTTAACAGGTTAAGACTTCTCCAGTTCTCATTAAGGCAAAAACATCTGGGCCTCAGATCCATGCGTTTAAATATTAAATCAATTTTTTACAATTGTTTAAATCAGTATTTGCTTGCTTAATCTTTCGTTTTTTTTTATTTTTCACATAACCTTTGTAATTGATCAGTTTTTGCTTTAAATAAATATATTAGTACATTGTGTTTATTCTAAGATTTTTGGACACACGAGTAACGTCCATTTCTCTGGTCTTTTATTAAAAGAATTGTGGAAACACACACATAATTGCATTTATAATTACATGGTGATTTAGATCAGCCTAGAAGATTTCAGTGATCTTGCAGTCATTGCAATTTGTAATGAATTGCTTTTGTAAACACAAATGATGTGGTGGATTTTAAGCTTTCTTGCAAAACCGTCTGACAGCAAAAGAGAGCAGATCAGTTTCTGTGAGTTCAAAATGCAGGTGTTTAGAGCAGAACGTATACTTTTCCCCTAAATTAGACGTTGAGGGCTAAGAGAGGGGCAGGGAAAATTTGTGGAATTACTGGTTGATTTTAACCAGATGATTGCTGGAGTTGGACACCAGAGAGTTTTCATTAGGGAGACTAATTTACAGGCCTACCTCTGCATTCCAGCAGATGGTCAAACTCCCCCAGTCTTAAAATTCACCCGAACTCTGAACATCTGTGACTGGGGAATATGAGTGCAGAGAGAAAAAACATCAAGGTAGCAATAAAAGACATTATTTATTACTAAATTTCAAAAAGATACTTAAAATCAACCAAGACAGTTCCCTGTTTTTTCCGCTGTTTTTTGGGAGAAAAACACACAAAATAGAGGATGCTTGTCAGAAGGTAACTTCACTGTGTACTACACTTTACAACATTTTTCCTTAAACATTAACTGCTATTGTCTTAGGAGATTTCCTACAGATGTGACAGTTATTATTAGCTAAGGATGCAAATAGTACAACGACAAATATAACTTGACAATTACACCTGAAGGTGCTAATAAGAACACAGAACTGATGAAGACTGCAATGTTAAATTAAACTCAAAATGGCTTAATTATTGCTCATTAAAATCATGAAACTTATTTTTCTATATTATACTGTATATGTCATACCTGATATTTCTGCTTGAAGTTTATTGTCTGCAGTTTCTACTTCCTTCTTTCCTGACACAACTGCTCTGAACCAGACGTCTTATAGTACAGTATAAGACAAGCAGCCCCACAGAAAGAAAAACAGACTTTATTTCAAGGTATAAAATTCAGTTAAACACAGACATGGTGGCCATTTGTATCTACAAAAGCTGCCGTCCTGTGAAAAATCTCATATTATCAGACACAGGAGATTGCAGTAACTATTGCAGAAGGTCAGCCCAAAGAATAACATATAGTGTACTGGCAGCAGAGTGTTGCTTGTAACACATATACATGCCTCCTATGGGTCATGTGATGACCTCTCCTTGGAAACAGTTATGTTTCTGCCAACACACTTACAAAACACAGGTGCAGTCATTTTCATAATTCTTTTCAAGTGTTGTCTTTCAGACCACAATAGCTAATAAAACACCAGTTTTATGTTGGTGTGAAACTTCACAATAGCTTGCAGTTTGTTGAATTTACCTTATGAGGCGCAAAACAGAACACAGGTTCTGTGACATCCATTAGTCTTTCTCTCTAGCCCCTGTGTCAGATCAAGAGAGTCATTGGTCAAAATTGCAACCAGCAGTCCAAACAAGAGTCTCCTTCAAGACAGATTAAAGTCTGGTAAACTCTGGAATCCCCCCACTTCTTCTCCAGCACAATAAATCAAATCTCAGCCTGTGTTGTCTTGTCACTGACCTTTGATCTTGTATAAAAAGAGGTCAACATGACCGACGTGAATGGTAAAAAAACAGGCCGCTATGTAAACACCATTAATTTCTCCACTGTAATGGTTAGGGATCTTTATGTTGAATTAAAGAATGCTTCAGATGTCTGGAAATCTGAAGATCTAATGGTTTTTCATTCATCAAGTTGTCTAGCTTAGCTAATAGCTGCTGGCATTTAAGTTTTAACTCCAAACGACTAGTTGATGACATGTTTCCCCCACACATGTGTTCCGATAATGCGAAATGAAAAATTATGTGCTGTTTGATGGCTTAACCGCCTACTCTGTAGCATTCACTAAGGGAGTTTTTTTCCTTTTAGAAATGTGAGTATTACAATTTAATTAAAAGTCACAAATCTTTTAAGTCAAACTTATCATTATGAATGTCTTGTTGCCCCCCCCAACACACACACACATATTTTCCTCCCACAGTTACACCAGCAAGAACCCAGTTTAATGATACCAATGACTAGCAGGGGGGTATTACATCTAAATTAGCTTGTTATTGTTTCCAGTCCATTACTTGCTAATGCTGGGGTAAACAAATCAGCAGGTTGCAAATAAGTTCACCTATCATGCACTTGTGAATGTGTATAAACAGCAGACAGGGAATGGGCTGGGCAGCTTGTAAGAACGGGGAGGAGTAAACTGTGATAGGAGTGAACTGTGATTATAGCTCTGTCTATATACCACGTCATGGTGCTAAACAGACACCTTACCACCTTCTCATGTGTAATTAAGAGTTTGGGTCACCAGGAGCTCTGCTGGACCACTTTCTCCTCGTGCACTTTGGGCCATGGCACACCCTTATCACCTATCTCTGCCAGGAATATATGAAGTTATATATTTATAGGAGAAAGGTAATAAACTGCACAAGATTGTGCAATACAGCAATTTTACCACTTTTAAGTGCAAACCGTGGTAAAATCACTGTTATGCACGGCCTTGAGTGACTTGTTGCTTTTAAACAGTGCCAGTATGATAAAACTCCAACTTCAAAGTTAATAAATTAATTTATACATTTATTTTTATAATACATAATTATTGTAAATAACACAATTCATGTAAATAATGTAAACATTTTTTTACATTACTATATAATAAATGGCAATTTGTATTTTTAAGAATTAAGCAGCGCTTTATCCATCTGAGCATATAAAATGTATTTAAACCAAAATAAAAGGAAAAAATGATCTGAGAGGAATAAAACTCCCCCCCCCCTTAACTGAACCAAAATAAACGAGGAAGTAAGTACTGACTGTCCTACTGTAAACCAATTGGGAAGCATTTAAAACTCTATCCATTAGGTTTCAAATGAACATTGAGAGAGTCAGTCTATCCGGGTCTTATTGACTGAAGATAATAAATAGTCTTTAAATTGTCCCTGAAATTGTGTCCAACAGTGATTACAACCGGAGCCATGCTGTGCCTGTGTACAATAAAGTGAGAGAGTGCGAGAGAGAAGGACAGAGAGATGTAGAGAGGAAGGAGGGATAAAAGTAAAAAAGATACAGACAGAAGAAAGGGGAAGGAGGTAGAGAAATGTGTGTGCGCACTTTTCTTTAATCATCGGGCTGCATGTTAAGAGCTGTGTGGGGGGTGTCTGTGTATCTCAGTGTCTGTGGAAGCCCATGCTCATGGAGTGGTCTTTTTACACATCTCAGTAAGGATTTCACGAGCTGTCAGTCGTCTTTTGAAATCCAGTGGGGTCTCTCCCTTTGACTCTTCTCTGTCCAATAGAGCCGGAGACAAGCCTCTTTTCACAACGTCTCTATTTTGTTCTTGCAGGATTCTTCAGAGAAATATTTTTCAAGGTACATGGAAAACGGTCTAGAACCAGTGACTCAATCTAACGGTTATCGCTCAATCGAAGTACGGATAAGCGGTTTCGGAGATCAGTTGTGGGTGTGATTAACTTTAATGGAATGAAAGTTAAAGAAAACATTTACATTGTGTTTACTTTTTTGCATTTGGTGCATATACATCAGAATAAAAATATGCCACAAATAAAGATATGTAAAAACGAGGCCCAGCACAGAGGCAGAGAGAGGCACATGCTGTTTCAGTAAGAAAACTGCTGAGGGCCTCTATGGGGGCAGAGACTTGGCTTCTCGCTGTAGAAGCTTTTTATGCATTGTTAATCTTTGTGTAATGAGGAATATAAGAGCAGAATTGCAAACACACATAGCATCCTTTTAGTGGTGTGTAAGTAAGGAGAATAATGTCGAGGGTTAGCCAAGGTGAAGTTGAAACTACACAGATGTAATATGCCATGGGGTTTAGTAATGTTTTCTCTAGTAAGAAAGTTTTATTCAGAAAAACTGTCAGTCAATGAATGGCACTTTGCTTTGTGAAATAAATTAACATTTTAAACAATGATTGCAGCCAATTCACTGCAGTTTTAGCATTGTTTAAAGACAAGGGGTGTTTTTTTTTTGTTTTTATTATCAGTGGCAGTCCTGGCCCACCTGATGACAGAGGTAAGAAATAATACCTGTCATTTTGTTCTTGTAATTGTGATATAACAGACAGATTTTACAGTTTATATCTCAAATAAGTTGAGAGATGACAAGATTTTATTGAGTTCATATTCAAGCTGTCTTTTTAATCTCTTAGATTTTTTATTACTTTTACCAAATATGGAAATAAGTTTTTTATGTTGCTCTCAGAAAGTAAATGGCATAATTAATGCTCTAAATGAAAAAGCTATCTTGCTACATCTAATAATGCATGATAGCTCTTCTAAAGTTCCAGAGCAAGTTTAACAAAAGTGCTGCTCTGCTGAGCTTAGTGTGTGCCATCATATTGTGTCTGAGTGTGAAGCTCTATTTGAATTTTACGTTAACTCTCTTGGCCCAGTTTGCTTACGGCAGTGCCAAAGAGGTTGCCCATCCACGGCTGCACTTGTACTACATAACTGAAGAGGCAGCTGATATTGACGGTATTCCGGGGCTGTGATTGGCTGAGTTAGAGAAGGAAAACAAGAGCGGAGCCAGGACAGAGCCTTGAGTCTCACCAGCTGCACCCTGTCTTTAAGGAGGGGATGGAGAGACAGCTCATTGAGGCCCTGGCAAACGCTGGATCGTAAACTTTCCCCTGCTTCCCCCTTTGATTGTCCTTGGACATCTGCCTGGCCCTCCCATCAGGAATGTGCGGCAGCTGTTTGCTGCAAGTGCCTTCACCGTGTGAACTCGGGGCTGCGCACGGGCCCTGGCTTAATGAATTGAGCCAGCTCTAACCAGGTCGCCTGGGACACCCGTCTGCAGTGCATAACTCTGCTGTGGGGATGACAGGCAAGTGCAGGGGGCTAGGGGCTGGGAAATGTATATTATGGAGGTTAACCATTTGCCCTCTCTCTGTAATTGGCTTAAATTGTGTCGGAACTGGTTTACTTGCATGTGTGTTTGTGTGCACAGAGGTGTGTGTATTTATGCAGAGGGAGGGGCTTCTTCTGCTCTGAAGCAGTGCAAAAGTTCAGTCGTGGATGTGTGTGTGTGTGTAGCCACATATGGGCAAGCTTTCACAGAATGTATGCAGTGCAACTTCTAAACAACTGAACCAATAAGAGCTCACTAACATAAGAGTTACATATGAGTCAGTAAAGCAATAAAAGAGTGTAAGATTTTGATTCTCAGATGGGTATTCTGTTAACTCACCACACCTTATCTGCTCTCAGATCTCCTCTAAAGGATCACTGCAGGAGAGGAGTAGCTTCTGGTCGGCACAGTGTACTGTATCAAGAATAGATTAACCACAATGCCTTCAGAAACACACACAGCTTTTGCTAAAATGTATGGCAGGTGTTTCAGTCAAAATAAAGTCCACCTGTGTACAGGAAAAGGATTATGAATGTATTTGTTTGATTTTATAATAGTCATTAGAAAAGTAGTCCACATGACTCGTGTGTTTTAAGTCTTCTGAAGCCATATGATGGCTTTGTGTACGAAGCAAATTTATATTTCAAACATTTGTTGATTGCAATTGCATAGAAAGAATGACCAGTACACTATTTAAAGTTTATTCCTCTGTGTACCATGACAGAAAGAAACATGAATGTAAGTAAATAATGATAGTTTTTAATTTAGTAATTTTTTTTCTGATTAAATGTATCTGATTGTATTCATGACTGCATATCTATTGTTTTTAGAGCTACTCACACCCGGAAACACACCCACCATTCAAGAAAACACTTCATGGCGGCCAGAATGTTTACAACAACACATCACAGGATAAAATTACAGAGGTGTGGATGCTGAGAGGATGGGAAGTCCCTGATGCAGTGTGGAATGCTTTGATATCTCTCTGTTCTCTCACTTAAAAGCATGAAGAGATCATTCCCAATTCATCTGTGTGTTAGTCTAAAGCAGGCTCTGGGATTACAGATAATATGGAGGGTCCTCATTTTAAACAAGCAGGCCAACAAGTCAGAGGTGTTGACAGTGGAGGAGAGGAATCTGGCTGTTTGTTTGAGAAGCAGGATTAAATGTACCATTTGAACCACTGTGGTCTTGTGGTTAACACATACATTCTGACTTGTTGAGCTGTGGCACTTATGTGAACAGTGCAAGTTCGAGTCTGGTTTACGTCATTTCCTGATCTCGTTTCAATCTTCTTGTCCTTTCTTTACTCTCTTTACAATCCAAACTATGGCATTGTGTACACAAAAATACATATAAAATACCATTTTCAGGGCTGTAAAAATGTGAGAACAAATTGTATTGTTGGTGTATGTGTATGGGTTTGTTAGAATGGGTGCAGACTATGGCAGTAATGAATTTTATAGTTGCCATATTTTTGCTTTTATATGACTTGTTTAGCAGCAACTATGCAGATTAAAGCTTCAAGCTACAGTTCTTTCTAACTTGTTATAGACTTATAAACAGTTTTAACGAAGCGCATTAGGCTTGCTTGTGTAGGTTCATTTTTGTTGTTTTGTTTAATTCAAGTTCTCTGTTTTGGTCTCCAATGAGGCAAGAGCAGCAACACGGCACTCTCCTTAGAGCATGATGTGTTGTTTAAAACCTAATCAGAGACTAACTAGTCCCCAGTTATTTGTTTCGGGGCCCCAGCGCTTGAGAGTTCCCAGATGTTGTGGAAGGTGGGGAGTCGATTGTTTATACAGCAGTGAATCCTTTCCAAACGCACACGTTGTATCAGCCCGCACGGCCTCCCCTGATAGATAGCCGAAGTAACAATCTTTCTGAAGTCAGGCAGAAACAAAAGCCCTTCGGCTGCAAATTACTACTCCCACCCCACCTGCTGTAGCCAGCGTGCTGGCGGCGCAGCGCTCAGACGCAGAACCTGCCTCCAATCGATTGGTTATTGTTGCAGCTGGGCTCCGCTTGATGGTTTATTTAAGCAGCTCCACATGCTTGGGGGGGGATGGAACAGCTGAATACATAAAACAGGCTCTCAGAACCACTTTGTGGTCCGGGGGAAGAGTAAATGGAATAATAAAATCCAAATGGTTTCATCCTATTTTCTGGGCTTGTAAATTTGGGGAGTCACCCTTTACCTTTATGATCCAACGCTTGAATATGTGTGTATGTGTTTTGGCAAATGGGTGGGAGGAGTCGGTGTGTGTATGTTTTGGATGAATGCTTGTGGTTTTGTGGAAGGATTCAATGACTGATCGAGTCACACACATGGTCACAGAATGGATTTTGGGTCAGAACTGAGTTTGTACACTTTCATTTTCCTTAGTCATGGTCACTAGTCTTAGTTTAAGATTTGCATTTCATTGTGAAAATGTTTGAGGCGCCATTGTACAACTTTTGAGAGGCATGTGAATATTAATTCAAACATTTTACAGATTTTGCAATATGGACTATGAAAGTCTTTATAACTTCATTGTTCTACAACCTTTTTGGTTTCATGCTGATTAGTTTTAGGGTGGTGGAATTTGGACAGAACAGATGAACGGATGTTTTTGTAGCCACGAAAATCATCCAGCACATTGCGGTATAACCAAAGCATGACTGAGAGCACATGCCATCCAGTTCACTGGCTACTGTAATGATACTTTTGCCAATTTAAACCCTGTCTTTTGAGATGCACTCTTGCATGGCTCTGCAGCAAAGGAGAATGTTTTTAAGCAACTAGTGTGCAGAGAAGTGTTTAAGCAGTGTCAATATTTGCAAAGTTTCACCTGGGCGCTTAGCTCTTTTGTGACTGTGATGAGTCCCGTAGGTCTAGTGTGTGTCTCACCTACAAAATATGCATCTCTTAAAAGTCATATGTATATAGATCTTAAAAGTTTTTGTCATATGTTTTTCTAGCAGTAAAATATATACATTTTCTTTTTCCGTAAGCATTTTATAATCTCTACCTCACAATAGAGCATCATACTCATCTTATGTCATTTAATTCACATATCATATAGTTCATATGTATCATATAGTTTAATCCTAGAGTTGTTTTTCAAAGAGATTTAGCTCTGCAAAGTAACATTTCTGATCTGGTTGGGAAAGATCTCTGCGCTTCATATGTTGGACAGTCTGGTCTGTTGGATAAGGGCACATGCTTAAAGAAACACTTTACACCCGCTCCACACACATATCTGTGTTTGGGAGTGTCTGTGTGCAGTCATCCTGCCTGTGTTGACTGCTCTGGAGCTGTGGAGGCCTCAGAGCTGTCAGCAGAGCGTCAAGGTCGAGTCGTGACTTTCCTCTTGGAGAGGTCACAGAGAAACAGCACAGGACTCTGCCCATTTCCTTCCCATGGGGCCACGGCAAGGATACGTCTCGACTTCCTACTGTCACAGACACAGAGAGGAAACAGTTCAAAGCAAATATGCAACTTTTACTCCAGCACAGAGAAAAAATGGGCTTGACTTTAAGAAGTTCTGCATTTTAGAAAAGTGATGGATGGATTTGTTCCTCGTGCATTTGTTTTTCAGTTTTCTCCATTCTCTTTTTTTTTTTTTTTATGTCCCATTTGTAAGATGACAGCATAAAATATTAATTTTAGGATTATGTAATTCATTTGTAGGTGTGGCAGAAGGGATTATAGGGAATGTTTCAACACAGATGGACCAGTAACAGTTTCAGTTTAACCAATCAGATGTTAGCTGCAGGGGTGATGTCACTTTTAGGGGATGTCACTATCGCTCATACCCACCACCTTTAACACTGACAGTTCTAGCATATATGGGAATGTATCAAAATATAAAACACACAGACCACTGAATGAATATAACACTGACCACTGAATGTATCTAAAAGCATTATAATATTCAGATGGTTTAAAAAAACAGAAGTTCATAATTTGAACATTTATTTCGTTTGTAAAGTGGAAGGGAATTCTTTGAACAATGTCACTTCTGGGGGCTTTAAAGCATTTTGTCTGATTAAACTCACCTTAGAAAGTTTATTTACTGTCTCTTAAAACTGTCTTGCTACAAACATACAGCGCATAGTTTACCTGTCATAACAAGGTTAAACGTCATGAATTGGCCACATTTCAGGATAAGCGGAAGCCAAAGCATATAAAAACATTGGAAAGTAGAAAATACAGCTTGGTAAAATTTTTTATTACCTTTGCTATTATTACAAATGAACGTAGGCTCTCTTTATTTCTTTTTTCTTCAGAAATGTAATAGTATTACATTTATATCATGGCTGTACTGCACTGCAGAACCGAATTTAAATTTACAGTTCGGGTTAAAAAAATTAATTTAAAAGAAAACAATAAAGAACATAAACTATAACTTTTCTAAACTAAAAGCCAATTTGATTGCATTCTGCCTTTAAATATCAAACATTTTCAGTTGACTTTGTAGCACTTTGAAGCAGCAAAGGGACAGCTTGCAAAAGAATCAGATGCTCTTATATTTGGGATATTTTTGTAAAAACCCAAGAGGGGGAACATGCCCTAGAAAACGCTGAGGGCTGAGAAATATTATGAGAGAAGCACTGTTTATGCCGACCTCAGGTTCAAAGCAGAGAAACAAAAAATAGCAAATCCCCGTAACAGCTAAACCTTCACCTATTTACAGAAATACTAGGCACCACGATGAAAATCTGAAAATCAATGGAAAATAGTATTTAATGTTCTGCCCATCTTTTGTTCTGCTTTTAGACAAAAGGCTTTCATTCATTAATAGCTATTCTGTTCCTTTTTTAAATATTCATTTACTTTGTCTTTTTATTTCTTAAAGGAATACAACATCTATGTTCATATTATGTCATCATACTCTAAAAAATGCTGGGTTGTTTTAACTCATTGTTGGGTAAAATATGGACAAACCCAGTGGTTGGGTTAATTGGGTTTAAATTTAATAACTTTTCTATAGGTTTATTTAACTCAATAGTTGGGTTTGTCCATATTTTGGCAAAACACACTGTTTTGCCACCACGTCTAAACAAAACCATATGTGACCATGTATTGGTTTTATGTGCCAAGAACTTAGGTATGTACGTAAGTGTATTTATGCATGTGCGAGTCAATTTTCAGATTTCCAATTATGCGTTAACAGCAAGCGTTTTCCAGTTCATCTCCTCAGAAGTCAAGCGCCATGCCTTCCAGGTGGATTGTGGGATTGAGACGGGAATCAATTGGGAAGGTTTTTCTGCTGAGGTGGAAACATGCAGTAAGACTCTCGCTGTAGAAATCAGCAAATGTGGAAGGGAATAGCCAGTCCAGTTATTTTTATGTACAATATATGCAGAACTATGATAAGCAGTCAAGCTTATCTATTTATTAGCTAATTTCACTGGAACACTTACATTCCAACACATACATATATTCACATTAACATTAACATTGTGCTGTCTGAACACTAGTGGGTGCACACCATTTTATGCCCGTGAGACAGGCAATAAATTTGGTTTGAATGTTAGAGTATTTGGGTAGTAGCAAGATGTATTCACATACTTTCGTGGAGTAAGTTTCTGGCATTAGTGCAGCGATGTCTGGTAAGCACTTATCTGTTTCACTGAGCTGTAAGAGGAGAGCACTCTCCATGTCTGCAAGCATTTCTGCTGATGTTCAAATGAACAGAAAGAGAAATATTAATAGAATATTAATTTTATTAGGCCAATATTAATTTCTATTGAAATGTTTCTTATTCCAATAACAGGCAGTATTTCCAGTTAACCTAATTTAAAAGATTAACTTATTCATGACTCAAAATAGAAAAACAGCTTAAAACAGCCAAAGAAAGTACTGAATACTAGACCTGCTGAAATATTGTCAGAGAAAATGTAATGGCATTTAACACTGCTACCCAATAGATCAAATAAGTTCACAGCTGAACAGCTACACTGCCTTCTGTATGAAATGTAATTAGTCTAATAGCCTTACTAGTGTTGTAAAGCTACAGCACTCTTTACACACCCTTTATTCTGTGTTCAGCAACTTGAGCCGCCAGGTCATTGTGAAGTCATAAGCAACAAAACAAACAACAAACCAAATAAATACTATTATTATTTCTAAGCACCAGAAGAGCTAACAAAGTCAATGTGAGAAAGTTCGCCAAACCTTTTGCTGTTCCTGATTTGTGTAGCACTTCATATCTGCATGTCCTTCCAAAGAATAATAAAATCCTGAACATTTCTTCCTGTACTGATTGTGGGCCTGTTTTAGTGCAGATTGTTTTGTATACCTATCGCAACATAATGCACACATTGCAAACAGGTTGTTACTGATGCGGCAGTGCAAGCCAAAATCACAGCTCACAAGTAAGTGTAGCATGCTTGTCTTACTTCACATATAAAGGGGACATTTTCATAGACGTCTTAAAGGCACAGCAGCAAGAAATGGCCTGGATGTTTTTAAGAATTAGAGGGAATGTAGGAAATAGTCATGAACATCTATAAGTTTGACTTTTTTAGGGCAAAAAGTATAAGGAAAAAGCATAAAAATATCAGATTTATGACATGACCCCTTTAAGCAATCGGGAAAACTCTAGAAAATGGAAGCGCTCGCACATGTCAGCAGCTGGCAACAGTCCTGTAATACATCCAGACGACAGGTTTCATAAACGTTTATTGTGTGTCATCACTTTCGCTACCTGTTACCTTTTTTCTGTCCTATACCACCAAGAACATCAAACCTTCCTGGATTTGTGACAGCCTCTCTAATTACCTCTGCTATTTACGGTGCTCAGCCCGTCTGCTACTGATTTCTCCATTATCTTGACAGTCAACAAACTGGTCCCATTAGGACAGCAGTGCACGAGGCTCACCCGGGGCAGGCCTGGGCTTTAGCAACCACAAATCGCTTCTGTATTAAAAGTCACCATGTAATAACTGCCTTCAGCTTTATCGCTGAAGTGCCTGTTTTCTGAGTGAAGGGGTGGGAAGCTGAGGTTTCTCTTTGTACGAGTTTTATTGACTGACCCATACATTCTGTTTGAGGGACGCTTTGAAGCGTCTGAAAGATGGGTTGAACTTTTTTACCAGGCCTCTGATTACTTCCTGGTCTCTCTTAAGCCTGTATGTTATGTAAACTACCTACAAAGGCAGATTTGTGCAGTAGTTTTATAAGTTTATCAAGTTTCAATTGGAAAGTAAGCAACTGTATGTTTTTTAAACTACGTAGAATGGTCATTTTTACATATCATACATTAGTAAATTGGTAAATTTGGGTAAATTGGAAGGTAACTCTGAACTGTGATAACTGAGCAAATCAGGAGGCAATGGCCACACAATGTGTCTTTCTACAGAAGGTCAAGTCTGAGCCAGCCTCATTTATATTTATATATATATATATACACACATATGTATATGCATACATATATATGTACAGTATATGCATCTCTAGTGTAATATGTAATATTTCTCTATCATTATATTTGAATAATCATAATACTTGAGATGGCGTTCAACAGTCTTCTACAAAATGTAAGTACAATACATAAACTCTTACAAACTTACCACTGTTGACTTTTGTAACAGCAGCATAGATATACAATTCAAAAGAGCACAAGAACACACCAGTAGCCTTTAGATTCTGTCCTTTTTAACAATGCTGTCAAAGCTTTAGAACTTAAATGAAACATCAAATGACGAAAATTTCAATGAACTTCTGTCTTTCTATAAACACATCTACATGCAGACGGACAGTTTCCTGACAGCATGACATTGGTGGGGAAATGTGACTTTAGAGTAAAGGTCATTACTCCTCCTTCTTGACGCCTTTACATGTCACTCACAAGAATGGTATGATGACCAATCAGGGCCTCGCATGCCTAAAGCCATAGTTATGGCTCTAGGGGTGGTCAAGAGTCCTCAGGATTGGCCAGTTGTGCAGAGGGTAAGGGAGGTCAAACCTTTGACATTTGCTGTGACACTAGCCCTCTATTTTTATGCTAAGGCCTTCTCGTGCCAATTACTTTTTTTGGCCTGTAAAGGGGTATCAAGTTGCAAATGTCACCAATAGAATGGACTTTGTTATTAGAGACTGTGTGTGTGCGTCTGTTTGTGTGTGTGTGTGTGTGCTTGTGCATGCTGTTGATCTGTTGGTCAGTATTATCAATTAACCATTTTGTGAAACATACAACAAACATAATCGCTGAGGTAGACAGACTGATGATATTGCTGAGCTTTTTGGAAACTATGGTGGAAAATGTCGCTAGATTCTTGTATACACTGTTGAGTAAAATGAGGCTGGCAGGTCAGTAAACTTTGGCTCCGATTTCATGGTTTAACTAGCTGTTATGCTATGAATGACCTCCAGGAATCAAACACGTAGATTCATGAGTGAAGCTGCCTTAAATGTGTATAATTTAATAAACACTTAGCATTATTTATTAGAAGTATAATGTCATTTAATATTCAACCACTGCATATATTTGTGTAGATTTATTATTGTGTTTGGATAGTACAGAAAGTGCAAATGTTCTTTAAATAAGTTACAACAAACATCAAAACGGTTGTTTTGGAAAGTGACATGGAGATGTTTACACACTTGGCTTTTAGTTCGTCCTCAGACACTGATGGTTTCTTATTTTCATTGCTTGTTGTACATTTGGGATTCGCCAAAGTCAGTCCAATAAATAAAGAACCTTCACTTGAAAAATAAAAGCTAGCAAAACAGGTAAAACAGCGGTATTGGATCCTTTCCATTGAATGACTTTGAGAGTTTATGTTTCCCCTTTGGGTAAATGAAGTGTTACAGACTATACAACCATTGTGTTTAACAGAGCGAGCATTAAAACAAAATTGCTTAAAGGTGCGACGGAGAGCATATTCGAACTTACCGTGCAGAACACGAGCTCCGCAATCAGTTTTTTTTTTTTTTTTACAAATTTCAGCTGAACTGATGGACCATACATTTGGTTAATAGGTCAAGCAGTGGAGCAACAGAAGAGCACACACATTACAGCGCATAAAAGCTGCCCAGAGGGAGGGAAGCTTAAAACCTCAAAGCTGAACAATATCTTAAGTATTACAGAGAGAACCTGGGGGGAAAGGCCAAATAGTCATGTGTTTTCTGTCACTTTTAAAACTCAATAACTTAACGGTCACCCTGTCTCGCCTTTAAAGTATCAACTTGTTTTATCTTTCCTGAAAGACATTGTGCTTATTTTTAAGCTAGGAAAGTCCTAAGATGAGCTGTTTTACCTGTTACCATAATTCACCTGTCCCTTTGGGAAAGGATCACGCTATAGTTTGGGTCAATATTCAGCTGGTTTTGAATGTCTCCCTATGGCACTGGCGCCTGAAAATATGGATTTTTCATATTCACTGCTGCATTGACTGGCAATGGCAATAGTGGCCACTGATTCCTGAGAGATATGTAACAGATTTGTTTTAATTAAGTGTGCAAACAAAAGAGAAATTGGATCGTTGACTGAAACACTGGAACTGGAACAATAACGTCATTAATTGCTGTTACTTTTTCATGTGCTTGAATCGATAGCCATTGCTCAGCTGTACACAGTTCTTGCCACGTAGTAAATAGACTGAAAAGCCGAATCAGTCAAAAGTGTAAGAACTTACACTGTGCAACTGCGATATTTATTTGAGTGGTTATAGCTTTACGATCTTTCGTTTACTTGATTGTTTAAGCTGCTGCGTGCAGCATAGTTAATTTAGATTTTTAGTAAAAGTAAAAAGTAAAAAAAAACAGTGAAAGTGTGTCTGTAATTTTAGCTTTTAGCTATGTGGTGGACACTACGCAAACTTCCTAACCAAGGTGATGCTGTCTCACAGGCTAACGTTGCTAAACCACAAAACTCGGCAAAATAAAACACTCAAAGGATTAGAACAATTTAGAAAGCACACCCCCATCCTTTCAAATGTGCTTTCTTTTGCACCACGGCTATTTCTCCTCACCCAGCATGGGCTCCGCTTTGTGGCTTTTAATAACTTGCCTTTCTTTCTACCCCCTGAGACACATTTCTTTCTTTCTGAATTTTCATCTCTGCCCCTCAGTTTATTTGTGCCGTCCTGTCGCTACTTACTAGCAGCTGCGAGGAGGAGCGAGGACTGCGCGGCAAAGGCGGCGGCAGCAAATTTCCTTCAGTTGCTCAACGCGTTAATCCTCCTCTTTTCTTCGCAGCTCAACCATTATATTGCAGTTTCATTGACTGGTAGGTGTTGTGTTGCACTGGAATCAATAGCTGAGGAGATCCCAGCCCAACGATTAGCTTGTCAGTCAGGCCTGTGCAGAGGGAAGGGAGGGGAGGCAGAGTAAATCCTGGAATACCAGGGGCCACCAGCATAGAAAGGCAGGAATGCTGAGAACTGTTGAGCGCTTCGCACCACCTGTTGTGGAAGGCAACATGTGCTGTGTGTGTTAACCTTTCTGCTACTGTGGTTTAACCGATGGCCACTGCAAGACCAGAGGCCCGGTCTGGGTGAAACATGTTACACATGCACACTCACAACACACTGTCACAGCATGCCATCATTAGCGTGCCTGTATACTTTACATGTAAAGGAATCTGATCATGCTCTTTCCATGCTACCAACTGTGCATGTTTGTACATATTATGATGAATAATTGTATAAACATGTAAATGATTATATTAGTGTAGGCACTGACCGTAACATTGGCTTCACAAAAATGAAACTTTCCAACCAATAGCGGGGCATGTTGTCACACCTTATAGGGTTTTCAGGAAAAAAGTTTTTGAAAAAAATTGATAATTGAACTAGGAATTTAAAACAAAACACAGAACAATTACTGCTTAAGGATAAAAATATGACTTGTTTTTGACCTTATATTTACTGAGATATAGCGACAAATAGCTCTGTTCCCTCCTGTATACTGTTTTAGTAGTATATTTTGTGTTTAATTTGGTATACTTCTTTTGATTACTTTTATTTTGCTAACCCATGTTCTTTCCGTAAGCAAATCAAAGTTGTTTTAGATCCCTGGTGTAAGGCAGGAGGATGATCTACTTCACATTGCTGTAACTATTGAGTTCATGGTGTCATGCTGGTTTCAGTGCATTAAATCAATACTTCTGGGTCAATCCCATGACGCAACAAGCCTTGTCATATTTCAGTGTGCAGCAAAGAAAAACTAACTGTGCACTGATTGTGTATGAGCCAAAAGTACAGTGAATTTAGCAAGAACAAATCAGTGCCCTTTCAAAAGTATTTGGCCACTATCCCAAAATGGACATACAGTTCATCATCAATAGAATGTCACTTGATGTCTGGAGGATTCATACAGTGCTGACAAAGAAAACATATAACAAATGTCCCTTTATGTTCCTTTACATTAGTTAACACTGACGTTTTACACTGAGGTAAAGGACTATTTGTCTGATGCTTTTATTTTTTTCTTATAAACCCTTACCATATTGTAGTGTAGATAGGTTAGCCCTTGTATATTTTCGTTTTGTTTTGATTCTAGTTTCAAATCCATTTCCAAATCAATATGGTCACAGACAGCTTTTGCTGAATCAGACTAGTGTATCTTTGTGCTGAGTGATCCTCCGAGTTTACAAATCAGGGGGGGCAGGAGTGTGTCTTCTCCTTCAAGGCCACAGATGGTGTGAGTGGATGTGTATGTTAGG
Organism: Chromobotia macracanthus; assembly: GCA_036877525.1. Taxonomy (NCBI): domain Eukaryota; kingdom Metazoa; phylum Chordata; class Actinopteri; order Cypriniformes; family Botiidae; genus Chromobotia; species Chromobotia macracanthus. The sequence goes on along the minus strand of JAZGTH010000145.1, from coordinate 347,049 downwards.
AACGCATGTTAATTCTTTTTAGCCTACCCGCCGCTGTTCTTAACACGATTCCCTAATGCTACTCCAAAAATACTCCAAAAACTCCAAAAATATATAACGCTGACCCAAATCACTTGGTTTTTCTTTTGATCTATGATTTTATTATTTGATCCTTCGAATAAATAATGGTTTTTAAAAATACACTGGTTTTAAAAATGCACTTTTTAACAGTGCAATCAAATTAAAGGACCAGAACTAAATGTTATACTATTGTGGAAATAGTATGAAGTTCAATGAGTCAATTGTTGTAGTAGGAAAGCAGAAGTATTTGACCACAGAAAATTGGTCTGATTCTTCCCTCAGATTTGTTTGAAACCAGGAGCCAGTTGCATAAATATAACCACTAGGTTATTTATGCACTGTGTGTTATGAACTAGTCTGACCAACTAGAAATTAGTTGGGAATAATTAGTCTTATTTTTCTGATTCAGATTAGACCAATCATTTTTGTATAAAATACCTTCTTATGTAACCGACTTAAAATAATAAACATTATGACCAGTCTTTAAGAAAAACTGGATGACTAACTTGTAAGACAAGTCTAAGCAGTTAATGCAACTGGCCACAGTGTTCCACAACTGACCCTTTTAGTGTGACTTCATTCAAAGCTATTAAGATCATCTCTTCTGCCATGTGTGTCCTTAAAACTCAGGCTGATTTAGAATCCCATCTGAGAGGGCAGCCAGCCGGCTGACGGCTGGAATTAATGAGCGGGGACCTGCAGTGGGTTAGCAGGTAGTGGGGGCCCATAGAACAATGAGGCCTGTTGCTTGTAATCACTTGAAGCTGCTGTCATTAGTGTAGGCCTGATGCAGGACCAGCGTGGGCTCAGCGCAGAGAGGACCAGGCAGAAAGTGTCGGCCAGCTGTTGCCAAGCTGTCATCAGGAGGGCAGACTGCTGGGGTGGGGTGTGGTGGTGTTTGAGGGGGTACAAGGGTACTTTTGCAGGAGCCGCCGGAGTCAAGGGCAGAACAGAGTGTCCTGATGATTTGTGTGTGTGTGTGTGAGAGAGAGAGGGAATACTTGCTTTATCTGTATGCTTTTCATCATCTGGTGTGATGTCATTGCAGCACAAGATCACATTCTGTGTGTATGTTTGTGTGCAGGTGTGAGTGTGTATGATGCACATTGGCACAGTAGGATGCTAGTGAGGTGACTGATCAACACCGCTACATTTATTCCTCTGACAGCCATGCAGAGACACAACCGACCACCTCCAGTTTGCATGCAACCTTTGTAGGCTGTGGTTAAGTGTTAGTGATACTTAATCCACAGGTCTGTTAGATTCATTAAGTTGTACAATAATTTATCAAGATTATACTTGTAGGCCACTTCATAAGAAAATTCCAAATGTCAGGATCTTTCCATGATCATAAACCAAATTGTCAGCTGTGTGTACACAACTCAGAGAGCCAGACAGACATGAGCCTATTCATGCATCAGCAACATTCCGCCCATCCATGTCTACAGTAGGCTCAGCTTCTAAACAGGATTAGTCATGTTTGCCAACAAATGATTTTTAAATGTGTTTACCATTACTGACCAAGCTATTTTTATAACTGTTATTAAATCTACACAGGGTTGTCAGAGCTGTGTGGCTAGAGCGGGTGCTTTGACAACCCAGCTAACAATTTTAGGATGTAAAAATGTTTCTCTAACATTTCCATTAAGTAACAAAAACTTTATTTTGAAAGTTCTAGGAATGTTTTTGATATATGATATGTAACATTAAAAATATTCTACGAACATTACTGCAAGAACATTTCTGATGACTTTGAGAGAATCTGTAGAGAACGTTAGCAAATGTTCGGAGAACATTTCCTCTTACCTGGGAAGGCACAAGGTGGAGGTTATTTAGGCAACACAAGTTTGAATCTGTGCTGTTTTTCTCTTTGTAGAGTAGCCAGTATGTTTTGTATGTATGTTTGATACACCACACAACGTGGTTTGTGTGCCATAAAAATCTGTGCATATGTGTGTTCTGTATGTCTAGTGTCCTCTTTATATGTCAGGACATGACTAAGCTGGTCTCTTAAGAGTCCTCATGGAGCCATCTGTGAGAATGTTTGAGGTTCTGAGGAGCAACTGTCCTCAAGATGTAAAACATACTAGCATGTTAAGTTATTAAGCTCCTCTTTGGCCAGTGTGTGTGAAGCAAGCTCCCACAAGGGTGGGTTAGAATCCCTTAGCTCGTATTACCCCTCCCATTGGCTTTGTCTCTTTATCAGGACTAGGTTGGGGGGGGGGTCACCCTCTTCATGTGGATAGGTCCTTTGGCCCAATTACGATGCTACAGTGCTCAATTAGCCACAATCCCTTCTTTTCAAGGTGATCTTTGAAGGGCTTTACATTTTTTAAGGTATAAAGAAAGAGTGGTGGCCCCCAAAGTGAAATGAAATTAAGGACATAATCGGAGGCTCAACCTAAATCATTGTCTGTTAAGTACTTGCTAACGTCAAATATTCATACACTTCGCCTGCTCTTCATATCGCTTTACATGTGAAGGATCAGCTGCATGTTTTTATATTTCAAAAACGAGGTTTAGGACTAAAAAGAAGCATTTGTCACTCTGTCCTTGAGGTTTGTTATTTTACAAATTACAATGTCATTTTCTGGGTTGTGTCAGTAGAATTCACGGACAGAAAGTGTAAAATTGATGATCGGGAGACAACAAACAGGCTGTGTATACAAATTCATAAATACCTCAGTGGGTTTCTCGGATGTGATGATCAGGGCCCCGCCTAGACCGCAGGTCATAGAGGATATTCCAGGTAGCCTAGTAGTCTACCCAAATAAGGTCAGTTCTGCCACTCGCAGCTCAATTTAAGGGTGGAATTAACCATGTTTATGTGATGTAACAGGAATAAGGTGCGAGGCTTGTTGTTAAACAGCAAGAGGCCTCTAGTGCTTGGCAGAATGCCCACCAGACGCCTAAGCTGTGGTGGGCACATGCAGGGTAAAATGCCCACGACTCACCTCTGCAAGCTATAACCAAACACCTCCCCCACATCCACCTCCAAAACAAGTTGAATTCTTTGGTGTATTTAGGATTTGGAGATGTCAGCCTTGATGGAAGCTGTCTGCGGGCTGTATGGCATGAGACTCATGGCAAGAAACCAAGTTTACTGTCTACACACACACGCGCCCCAGGCAGGGCCTGGAAACCTTGGTGTTTGCCCTTCCATCTCTGTGCTGGCTGCAGCCTTCAACTCATCTGCCAAACATGTTGTCCACTTACTGTAAAACCCCTCACCAGATGTAACAGAAACCTGCTATTCATCTGTCAGCTATGACTTACTGCAGCTGCAGTGCCGTAAAAGACGCTTTGTTTTCTTGGAAGAGAATCAGCATGACTGTGACTTCTCCTGTTTTCTATCTACAGAGGAACAGATCTTGAACGTAAGCGTGGAGATGGATCAGCTGATGCTTAAAAGCTCTAATAAAGTGATCTCTGGAGGTCTGAATAATAGTTTAATATAACATTTTTATAAAATAGCATTTTTACTGTAGCTCACAGTTGTTTTTACTGTTTCTTCTCGCGGTGTGGTTGACACATTTGACTCCAAGCTGATTAGTGATGCTGTGGATTTAAAGAAAAGCAAATTCTTACATGTTTTAAAATCTTCAGCTTGCATTCTTTTGTATCTGTCCTCAAGTGAGAACGTATCTGTCTGTGACAAAAGTCAATATATTGTTCCTGTAACAGCTGCTGGTAAAAGGGCTGTTATCTCTGTGATCTCTTACCGCTCACGATTTCAGTAAAACAACACAACATGCTGTTCTCCAAATAGAAGCATGTTCTGTTACATATTAATAAAACAGAGATTTTGAAAATTCTCTCTCTCATGTATACACACACACAGAATGCACAGAAAAAATGCCAAATAAACTGGCATATCATTTATTGTACAATGTTTCATATTATTTAATATTTTATTATTATTTTGTTTTAAATGCATTGCATTTAATGTATAAAGTAGAACCCCTGGTGTTGCATTCACTTGAATGTTTTCATATTAACACCACTAATGCCACTAATGCACTGGTGTTAATCCCTAACCCTCTCAATTTTCAAAACATACCACAAATGTAGAAATGGTCGACATCACTGTGCTTTTCATAATAACCCAATCCCCCACCCAAACACCCGTTTCTATAGCTTTCATTTCTGTTTATCTATTTCAATAAACCCCTCATATACTTCATACTTATTGATACATATTGTGTGCTATAATTTGTATTTTGTTGTATTTCTGTAGACATTATAGAAGGCTTTTTTTGTGGTTTACAGTTACAGTATATAAGCCACTTACATGTCTGTGGTTGGTGTCTGATTAAAATCCTTGTGTGCTTTGTGATTCTGGCAGCATATGTCCTCTGGTTACATTCTATTACAGGTGTCTAACTACCTCCATATTACAACTGTCACTGTTATTCTTAGAGTGGCATGCAGTTAACCCAAAATCAAAGCCTGTAATTTGTGGCTGATGGTGCACTTTGAGATCAGGCCAGTCTCACTGCTCCAGGCGTCTATGAGCGAGACTTGATTAGGTCAAATTACATATGGGAACGAGCAGTGCAACCACAGCCCCGCTCTGGGTGAAAGTGAATGAGGATAGGAGCTTTGGGCGGGTGTGTTCTGCTTCATGATTTATGCATTTTTATTAGCCTGTATGTTTAGTTATTTATTTAGATTGTTGACTGTAATGTTCTGTCAATTTGTTATGTTTACTTATTTGATAAATTGCCACAATTGCTGTGTGTATGCTACCCCTCCCCACACACATGTGGGTTTTCATGTTTTATGGGGACATAGACATAATGCTTTTTAATAATGTACAAACTGTATATCCTATACCCCTACCCATAAATCTAATCCTCACGTTCTGCTAGTTTAGATTATTTATAAGCTTGTTTCGTCATGAGGACCAAAAAAAGTGCCCACACGGTCAAAATTGACTGATATTACTAAACTTGTGGGACATTAGGTCACCATAATGTAGTGAATACCAGGACCACACACACATTCACATATACACCAGAAATCATTATGGTGAGAGGGACAACTGTTTTGAATCTCGAGTCAGCCCCAGCTCCCTGCTTTATCTGCGTAACAAGTGTCGTCAAAGCCTGGGGGTAAATTCAGCAGATCGTATCAAAGCTCTGGTGCAGAGGAGAGTGTGGAAGCAGGTGGGGTAGGGGGACAGAATCAGGGTCTGGACTCCAGCCATATTACCACATGACATGCTTACTACAAACGTGGACAAATGCAGATTAGATGCTTCATCCATTAGCTGGTGGAACTGCCGCTGTGTTAAAATGTTAATATGTCCATACAACCTTTATTTTTGTAGAACAATTAGTTTGGTCAGAGTTACTCACTGCTTTTGGGGGATTTTAAATGTCTTAAACAGTTGTACAGAATTTTAAATGAATTTCAAAGTGAGATATTAGGTTATTTAGTGCTTATACTTCGCTTTAAAATACGATCTTTGATATTCATCTAATTTATGTCAACCGCAAAAGTAAGAATATGATGCACCTCATCACTGGGACTGGTAAAATAAACAGATGATTTCCCAAAAGATTAATTTGATTCTAAACATGTCTGTACTTAAAGATTGTATTGTTTTTAATTTTTTTATTAAAAAAATAATTGATTAAACCTCAGGGGATAACCACTGCTGCTAAGGAAGCCCCTCTCCTCTCTCACACACACCTTTCACGTCACATCTCTTCTTGAGGAATTAGAGAACAGACAATAGGCTGAACATTCTTTAAGTCCCATTGGGTGGTGAATAGGAGCGTTTCACGTGTCAGCAGAGTGGTGTTTCCTATAGATTCATTAGCTTCTTCAATCCCCCTCCCACCTCCCTCCACCCCTTTTCTTCCTTGCTGGGGCCCCTTTCACTTTCTGTCACTTTTCTCTCTCACCCTCTCGCACCCCCAGCCTTTTCTTTTTGTTTGCTGTCTACAAGTGGGGTTTTAGGACAAGCAGTGTTCGTAATTAGCTCCTTGTGCTTTGCTGGAGCATGTTGAGGTGACTCTGTATGCCATGAGCAGGTCCTCTTTCTCACACTGACTGTGAAGATAAAACAAAGGTCTGCTTTTTTCTTTAGACAGGGTAAAGCAATAAAATAGGGTTACACTATGTCCTAAGAGACCCTGGAAGATATTACTGAATGGTTATACGAAAAGCATATGAATATCAATTAGAATATATATAGGTAAAAGTATGGCAACAACTCAAAACAAATTTGTGGCATCACGGTAACATGATCATTTAAAAACACCTTTTTGATAGTCTTTGATGAATGCAATTACGTTGCCATTCTGCTGACGGTGTCTTAAGATGTTTCATAACACATTTTGATGTTAACCAATGTCTGGGATTGTTTTAATAAGTTGATATTTATTTGTATTAGAATTTACACACATTAATACTATATAAAGTGCCTCTCTTCCTAAAGTGTAGTCTGTTTTTGTTTTGTTTGGGGTTTTTTTTACACATTTTCATCATCCCTCTTTGGGTCATAGTTCACTCTCCCTGGGAAAGCCGTAGGGCGTTATTTTTGAACCCCTTTTTAAAATCCATCCACTGTTTTTCTTCCTCCTTTTTTGTCTTCTTCCTTTTTCACAAGCATCGCATTTACTGCAGCTCTGCCGGAGCAATCCATTATTGTGTCATGGTCCTTGCTCCACTGCTGCCCAGCAGCATGGCACTACAGCTTGTTTTAATTTTTAGCCGGGAAAAGCCAGGACCAGCGCTCCAGTCCCCTGCTTCTCCAGATGTGCCATGATCAAGGGAAGTTGACTAAGCGCTTTGTGTCCTTTAAGACACTAATGTGATTATGTCACATATTTGCAGCTGATTCCCATCGCTGTTGGGCTTTGTGTGGGGTCTCCTGCTCAATGGTCTCTATCAGGCCTGCAAGCAGAGAAATTTTTGTCTTTACAAAGTCGGGTTCCTAGCCAACCTGTGTAAATTGAGAGCGTGTGTGCATGCGCGCATGCGTAAGCTCATGCGAGTTGATGTGGATTGGCTGTTGTGAAATGCAAGGGAGTGGCTTCTCCATGTCCAAGATACACAGCCATATATATATATATATATATATATATATATATATATATATATATATACATTGTTCTGATATCTTATATGTCAGTGTATAATGCTGTTATATGTGCAGTTGAAATCACAAGTGATTGAGAATGATAATAGTCATTTGTTGTTAGTACTTATGTTCAGGTCATATTGTTAGTAATAAGCTAGTGTCAAGCTAAACATAACTAATTATCGCCAGTGTGCGCAGCCATGTTTATTTATATTGCAATGCAGTGTGAGTCAAGTATCTGTTAGGACAAAGATGTTTATCAAAAACAAGAGCCTGCACTGACTGCTCCAGAAAAACTGAATCACATTAAGTGAGGATCTGAGAGTGAAGAAATGAGTGACCCATCCTGTTTCCTTAAACACACATTATGCTAGTTGTAAATAATACTCCGTCTGATTGCTTTTTTGAATATGATAATATCAATTACTGGCGTTATGATAGATTTTCATGTGTAGCATCGTTTATTTTTGTGTTTTATATAAACAATGTTACACATAAAGAAAGCTAGCTTGTTTATAGCTTTCTAACATACATGTTGAAGGTACGAGCCTTTAATTTTTAACATTCTACTTTTATGATTATTTATGTCTGATTGAGCAATTGTTGCTGTTGTCTTGGCTTAATGTTGTCATATATAATCTAAGAATGCATTCTAAACACACAGCTATTTATTGTGTTTATTATTATTTAAACACATGGCTGAAATGACCAAGTCACTGATGCATGTAAATCCCCAACAGAGACCTCTTTTCTTATCAGAACTGAACGTGCACAAGAACATAAACTCTGGATCTGACCACGGCCTGAAGAACGTGTATCTGGAGTGACTCATAAAATGTCTCCGTTTAATGCAGATAAGACAGGAAAAGATGAGCCCACCCACAAAGGTAACCATTACAGGTTTCCTATGAGATTTACGCATCTGTCCTGTCTATATAATTATTTACTATTTGGGAATTTTACTTGCACAAGGTAATGAAACATTTCCAGGATTGCTAAATAAATGGATTTGATGGCATAATGATAAAGCCAAATATATGATTCAAAACTTGGGGGCTTGTTAAATGAGAGGGGAAGAATTGTAAATCTCAAACAAATGAAATGAATAAAATGTGAATTCATGAAGGCTTCGCAAGGTGTCACCTCACCCTTGTCAGAATGATGGGACAGCTGATGCATCTTGCTTATATTTATATATATTTTTTTTATGTGAGCCGCTCAATGTTAAACTTGTTACATTACTACAAACAGTGAGACCCCATCCATTAAAAAACAACCTTGCGGTTTGAAAGCCTTCCTCAAATAAAAGCTATAATGAACAGTCCCTGAAACACCCCCTCATGCACACACACACTTTTTGCTCATCCATTTGGTTTGATGTGTGTGGGGTGCTCTCATAATTAATTGCATTTCTTCATCAATAAATATTGTTGCAAAACTCTTGAAAAATGAAGAACAGCAATTAATACTGGAGTTGCTGGATTATATATCCATTTAAAATGAGATACCTCGCATTGTAAGTGTCTGCCTCTCAAGGTTGGTTTTTGTGTAACCTGGAGAGTGGGCTTGTTCTTCAAATGCCTCATAAATAAGCTCAGCACAGATCCATGCTGTCAGCCTCTCCAAATCATTTATTCATTTGTTGAATAAAAATAAATTTTTGAGTGTCTTATAATTTTTAAAACTCTATTGAATGTTTCAGGGCAAAGGTTAATGTATATCTGTCTTTCCTTGTGTGATTTTCTTTCCAAAAATGTTCTCTTTGAATAGTCAGTCTCCTGTGGCCTTCGTTCAATTAGGTTTTCATGATAGTTCCTATTATGTTTTCAGGCACTGCTATGCATGCTGTGTAGTCATTGCAGACTGAAGTTCATGCTACATGGCTCTGTGAACAGTTTAATGGCTGTGACCTGCACATAGGAGAATAGCAGTGCAGTTTTTCAGTCATATATGATACTATTGTGCAGTGGCCTGTTTTAGAATTTTACATTTTTCCACTAATAGGCTTTCAGATTTTTGGAGGCGGAGTCAGTGGGGATTTGTGCTGTGCATGACAGAAGCGTGTTAGCTCTGTGTTTCTGCCATTAGAACAGAGGGATAAAGTGATCAGGGCCTGTGTCACAGCCTGGGAGGGGGATGAACATGGATGAATAGATAAACACAATTATTTGGGCCGAGCTTGCGCTTATTGAGTGCAGCACGTGTGTCATCGAGACATTGGGATTACAGCTGCTGTGTTCTGAACTTTGCATCGCTGCAAACTGGATAATCCATCCATGGACAGTTTGTTAACCGCAAGAGCCACTTTCTGGGTTCATCAGTGTTGGGAACAGATTAGCGCTGGGTAGTGGATCTCATATGCCCTGGTCAGAGGCCATCCCTGAAGGGCTTAAGGGATTACGACACAATGAATTTTCTCTCTCACTCATTCGGGCTGATATTTAGTCAAACTAAGACCTCACTGGATGAAATATTGGAAGTCACGGAGTCTAATTGAGTACAGCAGAGCGTTGTTTTATTATAATGTAGCATTTTATGTCTGCATTTGTGAATATTGCTGTGGAATCACGTATCCACAAATACAGCAGCGTGTACAGTCCTTAATTTATAAATCACAGACCCAGGAACAATGTTTAAATTTTTTAGGCCTGTAGTTTGGGCACATCTTCTCTGTTAGATATCCACTAACACAAGAGCCATCAGAGCCCCAGCATTGAGACTGACCTCCAGTCAGTGCAGTTGTCCAGTCATACTCGGCCTACTTTAATTACCTCCAGTAGCTTCCTTACTACAATCATACAGGGTTGAGGAGGGAGGGAGTGTTGGGGTCGGAGGCTAAGTCCCTGTTTAAAGACACCACGAGCTTGCTGCATCAACAGACAGGCTATTTGAGCGCAGGGCAGGGATGAGATGCAATTTTCCATCTGCTTTATGGGCAGTTTTGATCCCTGGGCTCTTGTCAGCGAAGCCCTCGGTAAAGATATCATCAGTAATATAAGGAAGACTCTGGCAATACTCAGGGCCTTAAAAGGCACTTTGCTTTTGCTGGCTCCCTTGAATGGCTTAAGGAAGGAGAAAACACAGGTCAGGAGTAAACGGTTTGCAAGCACTATATCGTATTGCACACATTAAGTGGCTTAGAGAGCTCAGACATTCAATTACAAATATGTGACTTCCGTCTGATGTGTTCCAAATATTCTGTTGCCCTTAATTATTTCCTGAAATGCAGAAAATTGATGCGTCGAATGTTTAGCCTATCTGAGGTTTACATGATCGTACAAGTGTCTTTTTAGACAGATGAAGCACTTTATATTACTATTGGCCCTCAGTGAAGTTTTTAAACAATGATTTTTGTGTGTGCTATAAATGTCAGTCGAGAATATACAGTCATCCATTGAATCATTTCCATTAAAATACTAGCAAATCAATTCCTGAGGCAGTAGTTGATGAAAATCCTTTGATTTGTAAAGCCGGTGCACCCTGTAATAGTTTCTGAAATGTTTATGAGTTGGAGTATTTGGAAACAGCTCCCGCGATTGCCGTCTATAAGTGTAGCACTTTTTTTTTTGCATGAGACTGTTCTTTTTTGTTTCGCTCATTATGGCCCAGCAGAACTTTGGCATATATAATGACTTATGAATACCTTGTTAAGTGAAGTACGTACTAAACAGCATGAGTTCTGGTCTGGCGAGTGGTGCGGGAGCTCTAATATGAAACATTAACTTGGCTCGACCGCAGCATCACAACACATGTTATTATTTGTTGCCAAATGGTTCTTTAATTAAGAACAACAATAAATCTGAGGTAGAGTAATTGGCAGACTAGTTGGGAACATGTGTTCACATCCTATGTTGAAGTTTGCATGGATTAGTTTTCTTATTGCTGCTGGTGAATGTATTTCAATCATTTTGACAATGACTTGAAGATAAAGTCTCACAGCATTCTGGCAAGCAGTTATATTCAGAATAAGTCAAGAAACGTACTGTCAGAATTTTTTATTTTATATTTATCAGTTTCCCATGATTCATTAGACCTGGGAGGTCGTGCTTATTGGGGTAGCAATTGCTGTTTGTCTCAGATCAGAAATCCAAGGAAGTGCGCATGATCTCTGCGGTTTAGCGGCTGTGTTTGTTTTCCTGGACCCTGGCCTCTTCCTGAAGAGCCCTGACCAAGATAGATAAAACATGGAACTGTCATAAGATTATTCCACAATGAGTAAACATGAGTTCTATTTGCACAGGTGACTTCATTTTCTGACTTTCCGACGTCTTCCTGGAATTTGCTTCCATCCCGTTTTAATTCATCTCATCTCACAAATCAGAGCCATGCATCCCTTTTCCTGCCTCTCTCACATTACATTTCCGCTTATTTTGGCCACTATCTCTCTCTCGCTTGTTTTCCTAAACCGCCAACACTCCCCCTCCCTTCACGCTCTTGCGATGTTTCATTATTAGTTCTTCATAATCTCTTTGTCTTGGCCCTGATCTTGTCCATCTTGGTTTTCCTCTTTTTTTTTTACTCATATGTTTCATGACTTTCTTCCCAGCAACTTCTACTGGAGTTTATAGTCCTCCTCCACATTCTCTAAAGAAAGCCATCCCTCTCTCCCCTTATCCTTACCAGCTATTCTGCTTAGAAATCCCAGCTGTTTCCTGCTGTCCTCTGAAACTCCCTCGCTCCCTCTCACTCTCTGGCTGGCTTTCAAATGGGAGGACTGCACTTAGAGCAATAACAACATCTTTTGGAGTTAGATGGCTCTTTGTGTGAGTTGCGTACCCAGATGTGTCTCCTCAGCCATTATACATTTCTTGTGTAAAACATCCTCATTAGTTACTCAACACTCCTTATTCCCAGCCGACAAGGGTTTTCCCGATGACAGTTTCCCCACCCCTTCACTCTTCAGTGAACCTCCCAGCACGAGTCTTGATTTCTCCTGTCTCATTCTCACTTCTCCTTCTCTCTGTCCCCCTCAGCACTTCTCTGGATGCCCATTATAATGGTCCAGCTCAAGAAAACAGAAAAATGATGTTGGTTTGGTCCTCCATATGCAGTAAGCCAAGTCAATTTAGTTGGGAGCCTTAACGATAGATTTAGACTATAATCCTCTTTAAGCTTCACTGTACTCCTGACATCATGGAAAGAGGTCTGCAAAGCCAATGTCATCATATGATGTTGCTTAACTGTTTCACTGACAATTTGGTTACCAGCTTAATGATTTGCACACAGTGAGTGAAGCCATGTTCACAGCATTTACTTTTCCAGGCTTCATGAGAGGTAGAAAATGCAGCACCTTTTGGAATATAGGAAAATAATGCTAGATTATTTTATTTGTTTTAGTTCATCATGTAGTTGAATTTTTTCACAGTTTTTCATTATCAGCATTTTGTGTTCTAATACAACATAAGTAAATTTTGCAATAAACATGAAGAAAGCCTGATGTTTTTGCTCTGAAAACAGTGCAGGCCTTATATACTGCTGTATAGGACCATACTGTTGAGAGTTTGCCATGCATATATTTGCCATATATAATGGCTGGTATTTCTACCAGTAAAATGCAAATATCATTTGTTTGTATAATATATAATATGTTTTAGATTATATACAAGTTTATATAGGGGAATTTGCAATTCTATAATGATCCTGATAATAAATGGACTCTGATTCTGACTGTCTAATTGTGTTTGTTTTCATAGTTTCAAAGATTCATGAAGTCAACGTATCAACCAAACATCTCAGTCCATTTGATAAGACATTCCAGAAGGGTAGCCTGTCCTTCCATATGACATTGAACAAGTCCAGGACACAGGTACGATACATCACAGACTTCCTGCCAACCATAAACTATGATTACATGACTCCCCTCAACCCCCCATATTGTGTGTGTCCTCTGAATGTTAACAATTGCTTTGAAATCTGTGCTTTTATTGTGCTGTGCTGCAATATAAGTCCAGCACATTTTGGTCAGCTTCTCCGAAACAAATTGTTTATAATTCTCCATGACCCAGATGCATTATTTATTTAGTTGCTGAGTACTTTATTAGTGAACATTTAAGATGGATTTTAAATGCCTTTAGATGATGGCACCTTATCTGAAGACTCTTTCCTATGTAATTCCTGTGACATCTAACATATTGTGACTCCTCTGAATTTAATCCACTTCTGATGGTGCGCTGGACTGTGCACAGAGGTCTCCATACCCCTCTGCCAAGATCCATTTCAGGAATGCAAATGCCTAGGACTCTGACAGCCTGTGATTTATCTTCTCATCTATCCTTGCTCACATCTGCCTTTGCCCTTGTGTCTGCCTGTTGCTCATTCCACCCTCCCTCCTCTTTGTCCTCCCTCCCTCTCTCTCCCTCCTTCTCAGCTCCCTCTCTGCCCCAGGAGGCCAGGGACTCCCCTGCCTGCCCTCTGAGTTCGCCCAGAGCAGCGTTACAGTCGTCTCTGACCCCGCCACCCACCGCTACTCACCCGCTGTCCTGCCAGGGTCAGATGGTGCAGTAGCGGGAACAGAGGTCCCTTCTCCCAGAGGAGAGTACGTGAGCCCGGACATCGCAGCCGCTGTAGCCGCTAAGTGCTTTACAGTACAGTATGAAAACACAAGTGACCTAATATCCACACTCACTCTCTGTCAACAAGGATTACAGTCTGTCCAGTGTAAAAGACTGCCAGGCTGTGTTGGTGTGTGTGTATGTGGACAAACAAAGCATGTGATGAAGACACAGGTTAGTTCTTCTCCAGCAGGAGAGCATCACAAGCCACGGAAGGGCTGTGGCCAACCTGCCGCCGATTCTCCCAGCAGAACAAACTTAAACCCCCTGCCCAAACACCCTAAACAGCTGCTTACAATTCCACAGCGCCTGCTCTGCTCCTCGCTCAACAGGCAGCGAAAGCAAGGACGTCTGCTGGCTCTCCAATGTTTGTCTCATCTTCACGCCCTCTGGCCTCAGACACAAACATACACACACATACGCTCCTCAAAAACAGCCCCTTTACACCTCACGCACCACCACTGTCTACCCCATCCTGATTTCTCATTTACTAGTCCACACTTGCACAAGGCCGCTGAGAAATGGGCGCCTGGCGTGAGGTCAGGTGTTATTCATCATGCTGCGTCTGGGCGAAGAGTTGACATTCGTAAAGGCACTCGCTCGGCTGCCATTATAATTGAGTCTCCTTGTCTTTTCTAGGACACAAGCAAATATAACTATGTCAGGACACCTCACAGCTATATATTACCCGGCTCAGTAAGAGAGACAAAGGGCGAGTTATCATTTGGGCGGCAGCTGAAGAGAGGGAGTCAGACACATGTAGACGTATGTAAGGTGGTGTTTTCAGGGGCCAGAGATGGAGAGGGGACTATTTTTTATAGAAGGGTCAGTGTAATAAATGAAGCTCAAATGTTGGGAAAGTTTTGAGGAATGCATTTTAGATAGGCTCATTCTGGTCACTGTGGCATTACTGTTTTAGAGTGTGAATGTGTACAGCCATCAAATGCTAAAGCAGTAAGCCATAAGATTCTGTGCATACAGTGATTTTTCCACAAGTAAGAGACGTTTTTAGTCACAATGCAAAGTCAAGTGGCTTATTGCTTTTGGTGGCAACAGTGTTTTGATGAAAGACACCAAAGTTTAATATGCAGTTCAATTTCTAACTAATAAATATTATGAATAAACAATTCATTTGCCAAGTAATAAACGTAATGTAGGTTGGTTGTGTTTATATTTGGGCAGCATTCATTTTTTTGTATTTCAGTGGTTGATCTTAGTCTGACTGTAAATGTATTTTGTACTGTTTTCAGTGTCCTTCACAGCCTTTTTACAGCAAAAATGTGGCCTCGCTCGGTCAATACCACAGCTGGGTCATGAAGTAAAAAGTAAGCGAGAAAGAAACCAGGATTGTGTTGACATTCATAGGGCAAAGGGCCTGTGCATATTTGCAAAGGTCATTGGAAAGTAAACACTTATTAATGGTTACCTGCTTGACGAACAGACAAGTGGGTTATGGTAATGATTAAGCCACAGCTTGCTGGATTACAGGCCATGTGTGTACAAAAGCATGTTGGGCGAATTCAGGTCCGCGTTGATGCTAAAGAAAAAACAGTGATCATCACAGGACAACAGCCTGAAAGCTGTTATGTATCAGACCAGGAGTTCTGAATAAGAAGTCACACACATACACACACACCTGTGTTAGTCCAGCAAACCACACTTGTCCACAGCCATTAGCACATTCATGCAGGTACTGTACTGTGGGTGGCTTGTTGACTGTACAGTGCAGGTTACAGTGAGAGAGAAAGAGAGTATGAGGGAGACAGAGAGAGAGGGCAAGAGACATAGAAAGAATGAAAGAAAAAAACACAGAAGTTCACAAGGTCATTTCCAGCTCAGGGATAAAGTAAACTGAGCGAAACTGCACAAGCTGCAACTTATCAGCCCGCCTGCATGCCAGAGCTTTCTCTTCAGTGTGTGTGCGTGTTTCAGAAAACAAAACAGAATAAGCTGATAGTGTTTGGTTCAAGTATTTGTATCTTCCTCTGCTCAGAAACTGTAATCATAAACTTTCTCACGATTCACTCTATTATTATCAGGAATTTTAATCTGTTTGACTTAGAAACACACCATGTACTGTTGTAGATATTCATGATTTGTAACTAGGAATTAGACTCTGTGAACTTTCCTGTTTGGAGTACATCTTAAAACCCTGTCCTTGAAGAAAACAAATATTCACTTTTTAATGTTTTTACATTATCTTGCTTTAGTACATTCATCACATCACATAAAGAGATCAAACATTTTCAGTGCGTCTTAATGAACAAAATCTTAGACTTGATGAAAGAGATTCAAGGCTGCCTAAATCTCTCTACCTAGTAACGGGACACAGACAATTTATTTCAACACCAAGAATTTTTTTTGTCCTTGGCTGTCTTCATAGAATAATCATAAGCATCATTAAAATGTGTTTTATAAAAATAAGTTATTAGAAGTAAAATCTGTTGGGCTTTTATGCTGGTGTAACAGAGATATTTATGAATTAATTCCCCTGTACACAAACAAGAATAAATATAAAAGAATTTTAAAATACCATTTGACCTTTATTCATAAATTGTGAGAGGTGTGAGATGTGGACAGAAATCAGAAATTCCACACAATGAAAATAACAGCAACTTTATTGAAACATTGAAACTGGTGCTTTTAATATTACAGAAACATGCACTACACTACCGAACACTTAAGAATATATTTAAAACATTAACGTTTCTATAAAGTGGTGGATTTTAATTGTTTGTTTACCCCAACACTTTTCTAGAGGTCACTTGTTAAAGTATGGCTTTTTATACTTAGTAGTGCTTTTAATTGGTCTACTTTAATCTCTATCACTGTGATTTCAGTAAAAGCTGGCATTTCTTAAAAGTGCTTTAAGTAAATCTGTGCTATTTGATATCCATTGTTGTGCTTATTCCAACGGTCAGGGGTAACCTTAGCAACTCAGGTCAGTGTTAATTGAGATATTAAATTATATTATTGTCTGTCATCCTTCAAGCTTTAAATGACAAACCTGAAACCTCCTTCATAACACTCACAAAGTATCATGTTCCTGTAGCTTAGCTGTTAGAACATTGTGTTAGCAGCACAAAGGTTGTGGGTTCGATTCCCAGGGAACACACATACTGATCAAATGTATAGCTTGAATGCACTGTAAGTCACTTTGGATAAAAGCATCTGACAAATACATAAATGTAAAAAGATACTTTTGCTAGAGTGAGGAAATCTCGCTGCCAAAACCCTTGCATTAATACCCAGGTGTGGGAGAGCTTTCTATCGTACCCTAAAAAAAGTTTCTTTAAAAAAATGGAGAGAAATGAAGGGTCATCTGGTTTCCATTAGAGATAAAATGGTTCACTTGGAGCTGTTTACCAGCCTCTTTGTTTCTGGGAGGCGTCCATGCTTCTCTCTCCATCATCAGCCAGTTGACACAACATTAAAGGCTTCAAACGGCCAAGCCGGGCCCCTTAATCAAAAACTAATTGTAATAGATATTGGAGGAGTCCTCACACTCTGACCGCCCGGGCTGGTATCAGTGGTCTAAAGCTTGAGATACCATTAAACACAACACAGACCTGATAGCTGCCACAGGCTTGAATGAAGAACCAGAAGCAGAGAAGGGGGGAAACGTGCTAAGTGCTACATGTGGCTGAGGAGACACATGCACTGTGAAACCACACTTCTTAAGATAAGTTCACCACCATCCTGTCAAACTGCATTAGTTAGCAACAAAAAAGGAATTTGAAAACAAAACATGAAAGTGGTCCTATCGAGGCGGTTGGGAACGGGGCTGAAAGGCCGGGAGAAAATTTGGCCAAAAAACCCAAAAGGCCTGAGAGCCTTATCAGTCCCAGGAGGATCACTCCATATTCTTGTACTCCAAATATTTCTGAAAAACTCTGTGTAGAAAACTCTGTTACACATTTTTCTGTTTTTTTCATGTGTAAACAGTCTAAATATAGAAATGTATGTATTTTAATGAAATATGATTTAATTTCTGAAATATGACTTTTTCAGAAGTCATATTCTGAACATATTCGCAACTTTTGCGCTCTTGTTTTTACATGCACAAACATTTCTGTAAAAACACAGCAAAATTGACTTGAATGATTATAGATTCTTCAGTCTCATAATTTCTTGTGTGGGCCATATGAGTTATTGAATCAATGAAAAAAATTATTTTTGCTAGTTTTTTTGGTTTTATTAGGTTCTGTGTTGTTGTTTTTTTCTAGTTTCAGTGTCTGTACGTTGGTTTGTATTTGCTGCCTGTTTCAGTGGAATGTAGGTCTGACTGAGATCTGTTAATCTCTTACATTAAACATTAAATTGTCATACTGTCAACAGCCTTTTATTTTTTTAAAGCTGCAATCCGTAACTTTCACCTCTATCACCATCTCTGTTTGAAACATACAATTGCAGGTTACTTTACATACTTTTCATTAAGTATGTTAAAGTCAAACTAAGTCAAACTGGCATTTCCCAGGAATATGGACCTGACAGCTCAAAGTTTAAATCATTATTATAAACTTACCATTGTGAAGTAAAGGGTATATCTGGGTAAGGTAAAGATATTGTGTTAAACATCGATCTGTCATGTACTTGCTCAATATCTGATTTTTGTTCATTTTTAACCCCCCATAAATACAGACTGCAGCTTTAATACAATATCATACACATCTATAAAGTAGTTTTGACAGAGTTTACATGGTATCTGCATCAGTAACATTGTCTAATGTAGTTGTGTACTAATGTAGTGTGTGTATGCATTGTATTAGCATGTGTGTTTGTGCCTCTGATTGAGAAATACTTAATGACCTTAAACATTGATGCCAGTATGTGTTGTCAGATTTAATTAAACTAATTGATTCCTTTGCCTTTTTATTAGCAGGGGTCATTAGAATATCTAGACTTTCAGACAGGCAAAGATAGATAGGAACTTTAAGCAGCTCTTTCTCATGTATATTAACCTCCTTGACACTCTACTGCTTAGCATATTGGAATCTCAGTCGAAATACACGTCCAAATCTTGGGCAGTCTGTCTTGTCAGGATGATCCATAATGCAATTCACATCGCAAGCAGATGATTAAGTTAAGAATTAGGACTTCAGATACACTTGTCTTCCCTGCACTGTCTGACTATGGGCGAGGCCCATTCTTCAGTGGTTAGTCATGCAATCTCCTAATAAATCACAGTGGTGAAAAGTAACCGTGAAGTTATCCGGGATCAGATTGATACTGGTTGGCTGAGTATGGCTATATACAGTCCAAACACGTGATGCTGAGAGTGCCTTAATAAGTTGATAATATTATCTCAGTATTTTGCAATGAAAATGATGGCGGATGAAGCCATGGGCCATACCAAGTGAAACTATTAAAAAAAAAACAATGCCTTAAAGACTTTATAATCTGCAATCCATAACCTTTGCCTCTCTTTCACCATCTCTGTTTGAAACATAAAATTGCAGGTTGCTTTCTGTACTGTTCATTACGTATGGAGAATACGTAAAAAGTTGAGCCTAACTTTCCCGGGAAACTGGTCCCAACAGCTCATGTTATAAATCATTATTACAAGCTTACCATTGTGAATCAGGGTAAGGTCAGGGGATTTTGTTGAACACTGATCTCTTATGTACTTGCTCAATAACTGCTTATTGTTCATTTCCAACCAAAAAAGTTATAGCAGCTTTATTGGATTGCAGCTTTAAATAAGACATAGCTGCTCCTAATTCAGGGCTGCAGTATTCCCTTGGTCCTGTTAGTCAGCTGTCATTACTAATAATGTAACTGTTGGTCTAACAGTGTCTGTGTGTTTACAAACAACATTCTCACCCTGTTGCAGGGTTACCCAGAGTGACATTTCAATAGCTTAGAATTGAAGGGCCAATGAACCCCAAAATAAACACATTCTAATTAGGTTGTGTGTCACCTGACCAAAGAACTAGACCCTCACCCTAATTATGGCTTGTCATATTGAATTATCACATTGGCAGGGCAGAGGCATTAGATTAGATGTAAAACCACTTTATATGTAACTGTATTACAGTAATGACAAATATGAGTTTATGATCTCAAAAGTAAATGTGATGCCGATAATCCTGCTCTTGATGCATTGCAATGAATAAGTCCGCACGCATACAAACACATTGACAGGTTTGTTTTAACAATATCAGTGAGAACATCCTACAGACCACCTTTGTTTGCATTATATTTTTTATTTGCTACCTCTACCCCAAATCTAACTCATACACGACCCTGTTTAAAACATTAGATTTGAACTGAAACCTAATTTGACAGATTTATGATCCCTTTTAACTCTTAAGGACCACTTAAATTGGCCTCACAAGTCAGTTTTTGACACGTTTCACTATATTTGTGAGGACATTTTTAAAGATTTAAAGATAGTCGGGCCTTTACACACACAAAATTTCCTCTTCAGCTTCAAAACCTCATATTATTCACTTCTATCCTGGACCCAAATGTATGCCTGAGTGCTGTAATTGTTTGGTAAATACATGGCGCTTTCACCCAACATTGCCTGGCCCTGGCTGCATCACTCCCCTGTGGATAACAAATGGGCCTTTTCTCTCAGAATTTGAGGCTAAACGATGGTTTCGCTTAGAGAGCAAAGTGACTGTCCATCTTCATAACAGTGCTCTCCATCAAAGAGCAATGAGTCCCATCCCATACGACCGGCCCTGATTAAACACAGGCAATGGATATCCCCTCCAGCCCCCACCCCCCACCCTTCTCTCTGTCAAGACCGAGCAAAGCCAGTCCTGCTATGTCAGCCACAGCACCTGCAGCTATCAGCTTGTTTCTCTTGTAATAAAACACCACTCACATCTGGAGCGCTGAGATACTCGTAGCTGCTGCCATTGTGAATAGCATCTCACGACACACTTTCATTTGATTCAAATTACCAAATGAATTGTATATTGAAGAGGCCATACGGAAGGGCTCACAGGTCATGAAGAGCAATGGCTACAGGCAGTTAACTCTTTCTTGCATTTTTGAACTGTTTCTGAATCTGTTTTATTTGAATTAGTATATAAGTTTAAATAAAACTGTACGTTGACAACTTATTAAAAGAACATACTTTAGCCTATTTGATCTTATACTGTTCTTATAATTTTCCACATACTATTACTTTAGAATTAAAGTCATTAAAACTTTGAAATAAAAGAAATGTAATGCAGTGACCCCAAATGTTCTATTCCATTAGATTTTTTAATAGACTGTAAACTGAATTAGATTCTTCTGCATTCTCTCAACCATCTTCATGAAGAATCCACCTGGGAGGCCTTTTCCCATGTCTGCTGGACACTTTATCATACACTGTACAATCCAACTCTTCCATCTGGTTGTTTGTTTGTTTATTAAAATGTTAGCTTTGTCAAATAAAAATGCATATTTAGGCATAATTTGTAATTGTCTAAAAAAGAACTTAGAGAAATGATGTAAAGAACATCATTTAGGCATATTTAGAAGTTATTGAAAATTTCCATCATGAGTTTCACTGCCGGTGTATGTCAGTATACGCTCATCTGTTCTGCCTACATTTGCAGAGGGGATAAAAGATTGATTTAAATGAATCGTCTGAGTGATAAGTTTGAGACAGTTCACTGACTTTTATGACTTGTTTCCTGCTGTTCACATGTTGACATTTTCACGTTATAGTCTTGCTCAGTGAAAACTTCTAATTGTCTTTCTGGTCATGTCTAGAGAGGCTGTTGAGGGTTATATTTAAACTGCCACAGACTAATGGTGTGTTAAATGTAGGCTCAAAGGCGTTTTGCAAAAAATAAGAACAGCACAATACCATAAACATTTGTCATTGTTATTGTATAAATACTATGTTTATATATAAATACTTAAGTTAGCTATATGTTTGTATAACTCATTAATAATTTAAATGTAATATTAGTGTTGTATACTGTAAGTAATTGTAAATTGTAAATTTAATTACAATTATACTTGCAGTGTTGCATAATTGTATGTATAATGTCTTATTTTATGGATGATGATTATTTGTTTTCAGTGTGATTTTACAGAGCATGTGTAATACATTCTTTTCATTGTTTAGTTTATCTTTAGGACATAAATATGCTTATTAATAATTTATAAAATTAATAATCATACCAAACTTTTGTACGAAATAAACTAATATAAACTTTTGTTACAATTTGCAACACTATCATTCAAAAACAGAGTAATGCTTGGGTATAAAATCTCATGCTGGCGCAAGACCAGAGCTGTGTGAAGTCGCCAAAGGAAGAGGACTCTATAATCTTGAAAGGCTTGTCTTGTTTTAGGATTGGGTTTCCATCAATTTCAAGGGGGTAAAATCTTACACTGTCATGGTTACAAAACATCCCAGCACTATCACAGGATGGGAGCTTGAAGCTCTTAGGAACATTAGCCTGAAAGTAAACAAACATAGGTCAACTGAATTAACCCAACTCCACACTACCAACCAAGGAAAACTCCTAACAAAGAGGCTGTCATCTCTTACTGACAAGGACCAATCTGTACACACTGACCTGTAGTGTCCTGCAGGCTGCAGGAAACTCACCTACAAACAGAATATTAAGCCAGATACATGCAGTAGCACAGATGTGATGCTGGTTATGTATGCCTTTTAACATCAAAAAGCTCATTTAGCTGTTTGCACACATTTTAATTTTACTAATATGGTAGAAACTATATTGTAAACAAGTTTACTTTGCAGTCACTTTGAAATTTTATTTTATATTAAAAAAATTGTCAGTGAAAATTGTCAGGAAATCAAAACAAATGTTGATGACAGATTTTATAGACGTTGTTCAGTAAGGTAACAGTTCATCACAGCTTATTAGCAACAGTGTACTTTGTAAAGTTACAAGACCTTTTCACATCATACTTTATACGCATACACAGAAGCTTCAAAGCATGGTGCATGTTGCAATTTAATCAAACATGCCTGTGTTTACACTTTTATTTGGACTTAAACCATACCAATGCAACGTGTGGTTGTGTGTATCTCACACAGCATTACAATAATGGCAGGACATTAGCTAATGTTGTTATCTCTTCTGTGTGGTCAAAGGGCCTAATCTTGTGTTATAGGATTTATAAGACATGTGTGATCTTATTGGATAAAGAATTGGCTTTTTGTCAATGTCTTGGATAACAGGATAACTCTTGGAGGTGCTATGAATGTACATACTGTTAGTAAAGCACACTTTACTGCTCGTAAATTTGGAACCTTATAGGAAATTAACTAATTAAATGAAAAATGAACTCTTACAGCTATAAATGTATTTGTCTAGTGTGTATAGTAAACCATTGCAAAAAGCACATTAAAAGTGTACAGGCATCTGGCAATATTTCATTCTGTAAACAGGTGCAAAGCAATAGAATCTGCCTTTCTGTTTACAACAAATACATAAAGCTATACCAAAGCATATACATTAAGCTACAATTATCCACAGAGCAGTCAAGCATTCCATTCAAAAGCTTTTATAAAATCTATTAATCACACAACGTCTAGTCCTCTATTTGTCCACATGCTGAGTGGCTTGGCAAACAGGTGTCCGTTCTGAATGACTCTCCACCTCCCATTATAAAGAGCTGCCTTTACTAACAGCTCTGTATTAAAGTGTCATTATCTCCTCACGTCTTGTGTACCATGCAGAAATGGGATCCAGGATTCTGTTCCTTTATAATTCCTTTTTCTTTCACTCTACTGGGTATAAATGTCAACATCCCGTTGTCTGAATTACAGGCAGTCCCACATCAGCGCTGATTGTTCCATGTGTAGTGGTGGGAGCAGAATGGAGCGTTTGATTTCAGATAATGTAGAACCAGACAAAATGCCACTGGACTTGGCAGGACCTCTATTGTCTAAGCTGGCAGGCTGAGCCAGAGACCTGAATCTGAGGCAAGACTACACTGGGGACTGTAGGAAAAGAATACCTTAGGGGTGTGGATTTCAGTGACTGTTATAATACAATTTGTCAGGTTTTATGATGTCACTGACAGCTGGATTCGTAATCTTAACCTTTTCAGTTTTTAATGCCATGCAAAGCCATCATCTGTCTCCTGATGGAGCATAATTTGTTAAGCCAAGCTTATTTTATTGGTAAACTGTAACACATTCATGGTTACGTGCACTGAAAAATGTACCGCCTTACGTTTTTAAGTTTAATCAACTTGGCTGCACAACCTTTATTCTTTTTTCATCTTGACTGGCTTTGAGTCGCTGTAACTTATAAGAAAAATTGTTTTTAATAAGCTGCACCAGTCAGTATTTAAAATGTTAAGTTGAAATGACATTATATTAGATTGAAAAGTTTATTTTGTAGCGTGCATATCTTACAAAATCAAAATGTGCACATAACAAGTTGATTGAACATTGTTCTTGTGCTGTGATGACAGGCGTGCTCTGCACAGCTGCTGCATACTCCAGACCTGCAAGTGCAAGTAGTAACATGCATGCACAAACAAGACATTTACTTGATAACAAATAGGCCATTATTAAAGTCCAAATCATCCTCTAATGTGTCTGGAAGTAAATGCAGAATATGTTATATGTGCGTCGTCCCTTCTACATAGAAATATGCATGTTCCCATCCTACTATGTACATAGAAACGATGCGATTCGTGCATAAATGACTCTTACGAATCGTTTTAAGTGAATCGTTTAAAACAATTCGCACCCTGCGCCCTGAATGCCCACTCCTCCAATGCATATTAGACTATGTGAGAATCATTACGAGAAATGAGTAGTTTATGCCAAAGAAATGAAGTTTATGCTAAAAGAAAGTTCAATCCTCGGTATAAATAAAAACCCTCGCACTACACTATTGCCGAGCGCCCGTCGGTCCGAACTCGTACGTCACAGCTCCACGAACATCCGGTCACGTGACAATGCAAACCACGTTCATTAAACTAATCGATAATCATTGTACGCATTATTCTGCGAATACGTTTTTATTTGGTTTATGTATTTAAACACGTCCCGTAAATCATTGTCATTACTGTAAAACAAACCCGTCTAGAAATGAGGTAATATTTAACTTAAGAGTCGTGACATTTAATCATCGATCGGTATCAATGCTGAATGAGTGACGTCATCGCCCAGGAAGTGACGTAAGTTTGCAGTAAAACCAAATTAAAGTATTGCCAGTCAATTTTATGACCTCATGTTTTGTGGTGGGATTGACTTACTCTCAAACATCCCATAGTGATAATACTACAGGAATCGGTAAGTTAATATCATATAAAGCTAATATTGCTATAACTTTAGGTTAGTTGTTTGTGTTTGTTTTCTAATATTGCTATAACTTTAGGTTAGTTGTTTGTGTTTGTTTTCTAATATTGCTATAACTTACAGTTAGTTGTTTGTGTTTGTTTTCGTCACTGTTTCTTGTACTTGTGCAGTCATACGTATTTAAAAGTTGAGCTTTAAGTGTCTGAGCCTGACCAGAGCGTATTTCTGAAAGTATGTTATATCCTTTGATATTAATACTCTAATAATACAGGTGTATTCTTTATTGTTTGCTCTTGTTTGTTTGTCGTCTTTATTGTTTGTTTGTTTGTTTTAAGGAATGACGAAAATGTTCTTTGCAGTGAAACTAAATCTCTAGATATGCATATCTCTAACCCTAATAAAATTGTTTTAGATCACACCGAGGGCTTCCCCGCACAGGAGTCACAGGGATGTATTGTATCCCAGCCACCCTGCGTACTTCAGTTTTATCTGAATGCCAACAGTACCAATGACCTGGAGACAGCGGGTTACAAAGGTAATAACAGTTCATACTTACAGTTCACTGTAAGGTCACGGTCCTCCTTTCTCATTTCTTTTGAAGAGCTAGATGTAGTTCCCACAAACATACCACAGAATCTACTTCATAATGTGCGTTTTCATGCGTCTGGTCCAATAAGTTGGATAATTTATATATTGATTGGTTATGTCATCATGTGTTGGTATAAAAGCTGTCATGTGGCAGGCAGAACAATCCACGGCCCCCATTGTTCATTCATTAGCCTCGCTGATTGCTCCCATGTCTTGGTTCGCTGCAGGCCAGGAAGATAAGGATCAGTAGATGATTGGGCGCACACATTCTTAACATGGCTGACCCGTGACATCTTGGGGGCAGTCAGGGAGTCTGTTATTATGTATACAATGTGCTGCTTTCTTCCTTCTTATCTTTGCCGATGACATTGAGAGTTTTTGCATTAACTCATTAACGACAAGACTCATCATTACAGGGATCAAGTAGAGGGAGAGCGAGGGGCAGGGTGTTTCACTGAATGGGTGAGACCTGGCATGGAGGAATTTGGGCTGAGCCCAATTCCTCTTCTCTCTCTCTCTCTCTCTCTCTCTCTTGTTTCTCTCTCTGGGAAGTCAAGTCCAAAGCTTATAGATGAGCAAGAACAGAACATTTTTATTTGTATGTAAGCCAATACTGAATAAATTAAACCAGTACTCACGGTTGCTGGCTATTACCATTCACCCTGACTGGAGAAAACGTTAGTCTGTATGACACATAAGTCCAGAGAATCATCTCTTAAGATCCAGAGGTCTTTCACTCGAGGGCTTTTTGCTTCCAGGAGCTTATGAAGGCCAGGGTGTTTGGCCTTTGCTCATAGCTAACAGTGCCAGGGCCTTGACTCTTGTGGTTTGCCTCTGTCAAACAGGTTTTTAGAGTGCTGCTCTGTGGAAAAACTCAGCAATTCCGTCCTGTTTCTTGATTCATTACCACTTTCAACACAGTTATACAGAGTGGAGGGGGAAAAATGGGATGGGGGTGATGGAAAAAAACTGTCTGGAAAAGATTGATAGCTTTGCTTTGTGGTTCAATTGTAAATTAGAATGCAAGTCCCTCTGGGATACAAGGGCTCTATTTGTGATTAAGAATAAAGGCTCTGTAACTGAGAGATAGAGGAAAAAGTTTGCTCACTCTTACACACAGGCAATTAGCTTGATGAAATGGCCCTCACTGTTTTGTGTCCTGGATATGTAAACTGATATTATAATAATGGAGTTGGCTGCTTGTTATTTTCACCTTGAGTCAAACAGGAGAATGTCATGGTGAACACAAAGCATTGTCTTGTATAACACCACAAAACGAGACCTCTGGCGGGTTCAAAACCACAGATGCAATGCAAACCAAGATGACGCAAGAAACAGGGCAGGCTCTCATATGTGATGAAGGTGCAGGAGGGTTGCCTGCGTGACAAAGTGATAAAGAACTTTTATATGCCTCGTAGAAATAATAGTGAAGTGTGCTCAGAGTCCTGGCACAGCAGGAGTCGCACCTACCTCAAGTTTTTATCCTCTCTCATACAGGGCAGCATGATGCATTAGGTTTTATGATCTTATTTTTATGTGGTAGCAGTATTTTTGTCAGGGATTGTATGTTTTGTCATTATGTCTCTTCTCACCTGTTTCCTCTTCTTTCCATTGTAAGGGTATTAAGTTAGGAGACTTTTATTTGCATTGATTTTGGCCTGAATAACAAACTGTCAAACACACTGAATGCATACAGAAAACAATGCTAAAGATGCAAAAACAGAACCTCCGTTTGTGATGGCGGCATTTATAGTCAAATAAAATGAAAGCAGTTTGAATAGTTATTGTTCTCCTGATTCAACCACTGTCCTTATTAAGAACCGAGAAGTTATTGTTTGACGAATAATTGCTTTTACACAGTTTGTAATGTGGCCACCTCACTTTTCACTGGACCCCCTTGGGCCCCTAGAAACAAAGAAAATATGAGAAATGATCATAGGAAGGTTTAGCTCCTGCGTCTCAAATCGATTCCGCAGACATAAGGAAGGGGCAGGCCGCCAACATTGTTTTGAGGGGACATGCAGCGGGGCAGAATTCTGTGGTAATGCGTGTGTAACATAAGTGCATTGCTAACACATGGCTGTATTCCTGGAGATGTCAGAGGGGATCTGCTTTCATAAAAGGGAGTGAGAGAGGGATCTAATGTGGAAGTAATTACATGTGAGAGAGTCACTGTGATGGAATGCAATACAGTGTTTTCCATTTGCAGGTCAATGCCCAGAGTTACATGGTGTTGCAGATATGCTAGCACCAGTCTTTAGTTTTATAACATTTCTGTGTGACTCTGCACATTCAGTCAATAAAAGAGCAGGCTGGATTTCATTGAACATTTTGACAGCGGACTATTGTGAATTCACAGACTGCCCAGCGAACAATTTTAGGTTGTGAGAATGTTTCCCTAACAAAAACATTAAAAATGTTATTTAACGTTTAAATGTTATTCAAAATGTCCAGTGTTTTAGATGTTGTATTAACGTTATTGGTTGATTATAAGAATGTTATTCAAACATTTTTTGTTTTTGTTTGTTTCAATGTTTTTTAAAACAAAAACTAAAACGACTAAAACAACTTAGGAATAACATTTTTAATATATGGTATATAACGTTAAAAAACATTGTACTAAAGTTACTGCATAAACATTTTTGATAACTTTGCAAGAACATTTAGAGAACATTAGCCAACGTTCTGAGAATGTTCCCTGTTAGCTGGGTGTCTCCCTGTAAAGTAATCATAGATGAGGAAACTTAAGTGTTTGTGATGTGTGATGAAACTCCTATCTTTCCTTCATGTGGTCACCTCACAAGTAGGTTATATTAGTCGCTGACACCTCAGTTTATTATTCAAGAGGCTGACAAAATATAGATGTTATCCGTCTAAAATGCTAACCCACCAGGCTAATAAGGTCATTTGACCAGTTTATCTTGCAAGAGATTGCTGACTTCCTGTGTGTTCATTATGCAGAGTGAAACGTCATTAAAAACAGCCCTGCCTGTAAAGTCAGTGCTGTTGTGTAGTTTAAGGATGTTTGGTGAGTTCTTCTGCAGTTTTCTGACTTGGTATATAGGAATGGTATGACAATGAACCCTTAAGTAGCATGATGCTAGACATGGAAAAACATGTTTTCGAGCATGTTTCGAGAAACACGGTTTTCGAGCATGGCGTTACAACCACACCCATGTCAGCAGTGTTCCCTCTGCTATTGTTTCATTCCCAAAGAAAAGTCTAGACTGGCCTGGGTCAAGCGCTCATATTAGCTGACACTCTATACTCGATTATCCAGCGAGAAAAGGACGCAACAGGAAAAGCTTCAGACATAAGTTACATAAGGGATTATAATTTTTTGTCTGCATGGTTTAGACAAAAGCTATGTAATCTGGCCCTCCTTGTGTGTCTTCCTTTCACAGTTTCAGACAGGAACATCAGGCCTGCAGAGGAAGAGATTAGCCAGTTTCGGACCTCACTTGTTAGGATGTGCAGGAGCCGTTGTGCCGGATGTGCATGAGTGCCGCCGATCAACGAGTGTTTTGGGTCGGACTGCAGTGTCTAAACAGATCATTCCAGTCTAATGAGCTTTGGTGACTTTGATGTAATTCTCCAGCTGATTCAGCGTGCTAGCTGCACCATGCAGATTACAGTCATGTTGTATTTTGAGATGTTGCTTGACAGTGAAATAGGTATTTTTGGCAGACATCTGCCTTCTGAGCTTTGACTTTGTTTTGTTGGCTCAGATCTGTAGATCTTTTTAGTGACAGTTTCATGAGCATTTGCTGGTGTTTAAGATGGTTTTGAGTCCTAGAGAATCTCTTCATATTCATCTTGTGTACTTTCCTTGTCTCTCTCTGGTTTTGCATTTTGCAACCTTCTGAACGAGCAAATTCTTAAAATGAGATCTTATAAAGATCTAAAGATTAAAATCTTGTAAAATGCTAATCTTTTATAAGTGTCCAAACTCAGAAGAAAGGTTCATTGTGGTTATACAGTATTTAGAACCTTTAAGGGTTTCCAAATAAGAAGCACTTGATAGAAACCTTTAGGGTTCTATATAGAGCCTTTTCTTATAAGAGATATATAGAACCTTAATAGTTCCTGTAGGAATAGACCAGTCCACACTGCTGGGGTGAGCCACAGATTTAATTTTCTGAAACCAAAGAAAAATATATTAAATTATGTGTTACAACATTCAACTGTTGCCTGGAGAGCTATCATTTATCTATATAAAGATTTATAGCTTGCTATCTCTGTCTGTAGACTGCCATAGTACATTGTATTTTTTGCATGTGAAAATCATGGTTGATTACCCTGTGCATTTATAAGTTAAATGCCACAAGCGTATCTCTGTTGTGAAACGTTGAGTTAAACCACTGGTTACATATTATAGTTCTCTTTGTAAAACACTTCAACTGAACAAAAACAGCATGCCTGGTTTTTAAAGTTGTGGCATATGACAAACAAAGCACAGATTCCTGTACCATGTAGTATTTTGGCAGACCTGTAGCAGTGTTTCCTCAACATGTTGTAGGCATTGACCTGGTGCCCTGTCTCCCTGACCCTCACACCTCTCACTCTTTCTGAATGGAATGCAGATGCTTTTGTTTGGAACTTACCATATGGGCAGACACACACAGAGAGGCCAGAAGTCTCTCCCTTTTCCTTGAGTTCTGTATGAAAACCAGAAGCTAAATTTCCTCAAATAGTAAAGCAGCTGAATGTGAATGTTGAAAGGTATCTTATTCAAAGTAATCTTTAAAACAGTTGTTGTGATATGATGCTGAAATTAACCCAAACATCAGTTAGTAGCTGTATGTTACATTTGTAGTTTATGTAGTTTATTTTTAGTTTGTGTTAAAGACAGGGTACGTGATTTGTTCCGGGACATTTTTTGTTATGCTGGTTGAAAGTCTCTTTACATCCTGATAACAGTCACTAAGTGGTCTAAATATATTTATATGTAAATATATAATCGGTGGAAGGCGATTATATATAGGACCATAAAATGTTCATTCAATCGTTGCATTCGGTCCGAATTTCCAACTTGCTTGTCAAACTACATATTTACATACCTTTGCACATTCTGTTGATGCAGACAGTCTTCTATTTGTGTGTTTTGGAGGTGTGGCTTTGGAAAGCACTTTGAAGGGAGGGTGGTATTATGCTTTCAAAGCTAGCTTGCTTATTGCTAGCCTCTTCCCCTCAATGTACATTTTTCAATTGCTTTAAAAGGTGCGAGCTGGCAACTGCTGAACATAGCTAGACCTTTCAAACCAAGATTAAGGACTGTGATTGATATCATTAACACCCTTAGTTGGCTGTAGAAAGATTATGCACTTATGTGTTTACAATGCCTAAATGGGCATCTTAAAAAAGCACAGCCCTAAGATTCTTTGAATATTATATATTAATTTAAAATACAACAGAAGCAAATTTGTCAATGTCAGAAACAAATTTCCTGAACAGTGATACTGTAAGGATTTAACCCTCCCTCACAGAGATTCCCTAGAGTGACAGTTGTACAAGTTTGGACAGGTTGAAGCTCTAAGCTGTGTAAGAAATAAAAACCCAGACACTAAATTTTAAATACAGTCTTATGTCAGGAAAAACTAGTACTTATCTCTGTAATATATTATTTTATTACTAGACATGACATAGCTAAAACAAAGTAGTGCCCTGTGTTTTACTCCTACTCCTCTAGGGAAAGAGGGAGCAGGGTGGTACTACATGGTTGTGGCTAAACAGCCCTTACTGGAGGTGACAAAATGAACGTCCTCAGAGAGGATTTGAAGAGCCAGTTACATGAGCACTTCAGGGCCTGCAGCTGAGGTTTCCACAGACACTGCTTCTTTCAGGGGGTTCGTATAAACATTACGCTCTCTGTCTGGGTAATTGATCCCAAATCTTGTTTGACAATGTTTTTTCATTGCAGACACTTCACATGCTTCCTGAACATAGCTGAGCTTTTTTGGCCGCGTTGCAAATACCACAACAACTCAGCACTCATTAAATCTTGTGCTGAGAGTTCTTTGCCCTTCCGCTGGCAGTGGGTGCGTGTGGTTCAGTTCATTTTTCACCTCCACTCCCTTTGCTGTCTTTCTTATTTTTCTCTTATTTGAAATATGCATTAAAATGTTCTATATATATATATATATATATATATATATATATATAATTTTACAAAACATCTGTGTTCATCGAAACATCCAATTCAGAATCGATATATGTTAACTAAATAGCATTAGTTTTTGTGTACATAGCTAAATTTAATTTATTAGCCAAATACCCAAATTCACAGTATGTGTTATTTGGAAAAGTGTAAATACTAAACAGTGTCCTCATTTTTGTTAACCTGAAAAATAAAAAATTGGATTCTGTAACATTTATCATACATGTTTCTTAGTCTTATTCGCAAAGTGAGAGTAGCACTGATAGCAGACTTTGTGTTTCATTGAACACTGTTTACTTGGCAAAAATCACAGCAGTTTAGCTGTGAGACTCTCAGCTGTGGTACAGGATGTGTGTGAGGGGACGTGCACCTGAATGGAAGACTGAGCACAAGTTGACCGCAAGCAAATGTTTACTCTGTGGACTTTAGCCTTTAATAATTAAAACTGTTTCGTCCCAAATACATTTGCATCATCCCCTTTGATATAAAGACTCATATAGAGACTCATAGTCCTCATAATGTGCTTTTAAGGGTTCGAGTTATAAGTGCAAAAGCGAATTGAAAACCTTTATGCTTGTCTCCCAGCAGTCCTCATTAGAAACAAGCTGCTTTCAATTAAAGACAGCCAATATACACTCCAAATCTCTCTCTCTCACTCCCTCCTCGCTCTTTGCCATCTATTTTTCTTTGCTTTGGCTCTTTGATTACTTCTGAAAACATTTATATATCCTAATAACTTGCATTCAGTCTAGTGGCCAATGATTAAATCCAGACTGGTATAGTTAATGCGTAAGAGTATATGTGGAATATAAAATCTGTGTATTTTTCATGGCAGTTAAGAATTGGAAACCTAGCAATTTTCACAATAAAAATGTCCGTTACAGCTCCGCATTAAATTAAGATTTAGAGCTTTACCATGACAAATGTTTAATTTTGTTTTCAAATTTGGATTTTAAACTTTACACCATATTTATATGTGGAATGCTGTAGAGTTCATATGAAAAGAATGAAGAGGGATAAGAACCGATCCCTCTTGCCTGTTCATAAAGCTACTGGGAAGATGACTGGGAAGACTGTCATATAAAGGATTCTTAATAATAAAAATAACAAACAATAATCATTTATACCCATATTTATTTAATTCTTGAGGTTTTGTCAGAAATTATTGTACAGTTATTAATTACTTCAATCCATGGTACTATTGCTGTTAAGGAAAGAGGAATATAATCTTTCTTTTATTACATAATTATTTAGAAAAAAACAGGATGCTTCCTCTAGTCATTGTATTTACATCAAATTGTAACTCTGCCCTATATCACGTCAGTAGTTTCAGAATTTACAGCTGTACGTCCCACAATTGATTTCAGTCACCCCACTGTCATCTGAGCCCTGGCTCCTTTTGCCTATAAAAGAATCTATCACATGTTAATTGTTCAGAAAGCTCAACATCATACATTAACCAGTCACAAAGCTTACCTTCCCCGCTTTGTCATTGTGGGATCTTCCTGCATAGTTCCACCTCCCATCATGCATTTGGTGTTGATGTCATCACTCTGCATTCTTTAGTCCCCGCAGTGTCCTCTGCCCTCCTTGCAGGCCTGCAGAGGTCTGAGACAGTGCACAACTTGTCTGCCAGAACACATTCATTCATATTCTGCTTATGGGTTTGGACAGGCCTAATGGCAAAACTTTATAATTTATGTGGTCAATAGTGACTAATTAATGTACTTCAATGTGAAAAACTTTGCAGATACACCATGTTTGTTTTTAGATCTATATTGTGTGTTTTTCTAGTTTATTCTTCTGTGTTATTGTGGGCTTGAATGTAAGAATGGTACTTGTATGATACTACTTTAACACACATTTAAAAATACTGCCAAGAGGCAAATTATTTAAAGTGTACATTTTTAATACACGTTGTCATAATTACATTGAATAAAAGTCACCATCGTTTAAAGTTACTATTTTGCCTAGGGGAAAAAACTGCCAAAATGAAACAACACAAAACTTTCAGTTGTGGTTTCCAACATCCCCTATTGTTTCGCAAAAGTTCTTGCCTTAAATTGGAAAATGGAAGAAAATTTGGCTTTCAGTCTAGGAGGAGATTGCTGAAACAAATTAAGCATTTGCTTGTTAAATTGACACAGTAATCCATCATTAGAGGATCAGACTCTGTGATCTATCGTGATTCCGATGGCTTCTTTTAGATTGGCCCTGAGGGCAAACAGAAATAGACAGTACAAGGGAAACCTGCACCAATGAACGAATCACTCACACAACAAATTATATAAACGCACACCAACGGCATGAAACCTTTTTCATTATGAAAAAGACTAATTTTTATCATGCAAATTTCAGTTGCGTATCGCATCCTTATTTGTTTGTCTTCTTGGTATGTTGTCCAATTAAACATATTTACAGAAATAGAATTGTTATTTGTGGATTAATAATACAGTAAACAGGAATTTAAAAAAAGGTTTCATTCTTATTTGTATGACAGTTTTAGATACAGAAAAGATCAGAAGCAGTGTCATCTTGCTGTGTTCATATGTTTACATTATGCCGTTTATATAAATGTATGTGTACTGCTTACAAATTATAAATAAAGTAGTTTACTTAAAAGTTTCCATATTTGTATATTAAGAACCATCTACAACCCTCATCTGCAAAGCACAGACTCTTCTGTATCAACTTCAGGACATTTTACACTTTTTACAGAAAAATCTGAAAAAGGGATTTGAGTGGAATTTACAGTTGTAGACACTTTAGCACAATAAATTAATTGTGTTTAAGATAATGTCACATCACAATGTCACATTGCCTTACATAACTGAGTTTAATTGAATCTTAAAACCAACAACAAGATTAAAACAGCAATACTAACTTATCATCATTCATAAAGACTAACTGCAGACGGCTAACAGTTTGCATAATTTCGTATCAAGTACTAGTATCAGAATAATAACAGCTGAGCAAAACTCAGTCTCACATTATTGCACTGTCACTGATTCAGTAGTACAATTCATTCTACCATGTCACTTGAAGTATCACTTTAGTCTAGCTGCAGTCTGGTATTACTGTACGAAAGAAGAAAAGGACATTTAGGCTAAGTCTAGGCTATTCATTATGGGCGTTACTTGAACAAGATCTTTTTCCTAGACTGTGGCAACAAAAGGTCCGTATTCTTGTCTTAAAGAGTGAAATGCATAGAGAGAACTTTTCTTCTAAAGACGTTTTATGAATCCCCAAGGCTATGGTGTTGTTTTATGTCTGAAGGTAATGCTGAACAAATTACACTATATTTGGGCAAAGAGCCAGGCTTCTGTACAGAATAAACCCATAATCCTATTCAGTTTGCCGGTAACAATATGAGATTTTCTTGAATGAGTTTAAAGACTGTGTCAAGGGGAGTCTATTTAAATGACACACAATAAAAAAAGGCTGGATTGCGTGAGAAAATGCTGCCACGATGTTTTTTTTTTATTTTATTTTTTACTTTTTATGTATTAAGCTGCATTACATTTGTTGTAATGAAACAAGTGTTTTTATTCCTTTTAAGCAGTAAAATGACCACACACACAGGTAGTGGTGGTGAGATATAAATATAGAAATAATCATGTTTGCTTAAATTAAATTTAACACCACAACTGACATGGACCGTTTTAGCTTGTTAATTTACTTTAGTAGCTTGTTTATACAAACATTTCATGCTAGCAGTCATGTGTAACTTAACTGACTCAAGTCAATCAGTTTATTTACTGGCTTAGTGAGGCTGGTGTACTGAAAGAGCTTTCAAATCATGCTGTTATTATTCAATTAGCTTATCATTCATGTAAAATGGTTAGTGGAATTGCAGATTATTTTGTATATTATTACTCCTTATGTTAATTGATGTTACTTGTATTAGAATTATGTTTACAAACTTTAACAAAAAAAATGTATTGGTGTGTGTTAGAAATGCACACTCGTTTACAAGTGCAATCAGTCTGAAAATATATATGGATGCAGCATTGTGCTACAGTTGTTTATTGCTGAATTGGTCCAGAGAATTGTAATTGCTCATTGCTGTTTCACAGCCACATAGATATGTTATTGACTGCAAACATACCATCATACTTTCATTTTTAATAATACCTATTATTATTATTATTATTATTATTATTATTATTATTATTGCTATTATTGCTATCATTATTATTAGGTGGTGATAAAACTACATTGTTTAGATAAGTGTTACTAGGTGGTAAATTATTATGATCTTATATGCTGCTTTTTACCATTAATTACATTAATGGCCGATATTTAAAGTTAGCGACGGCTGTTTTATGTTTTCTTTTCTTTTTTTGTCACGTTTTCGTTGTGTTTATAAAGGAGTAATTGCGTTTCTGCAATTTTGTCTTGTAATCATTCAGCTTCATCAGTCTTCTCGTGTTGATCAGACTGGTTAACCTTTGCTCCACGCTGGGCCCGCAAGGGTTAATCAGGCCGGGGTCCGAGTGCCCTGCGGGTCAGATTCCCTCTGCCTAGTGCTTGAGGGATGCGGTGAGCATCGATGAGATTAGTTACGGTGAACTTTCTTCATCCAAGCCATCAAAGCGCAACCAACACCTGCACCTAACCTGTTTTTGACAATTACCTTGTTATGGCACGACTTCATATATAAAGTACATCAAGTAAAATGCATTTGCTCTGTAAATAGCTGTTCAGTCATTAACAAAGTCATTGCATCATTTGGTATTTTAGGACTTTTTAATCAAATTTGCACTGATATGGTTTCGTTAAAGCTTAGTTTAATATATCTTAATTTAATATATCGGCTGATCTCCTTGTTTGGACTGCTGGTTGAATATTTGACTTGTTTATGATTTATTGTTAAGTCTATTGATTGCTTCGCGTATAACTCCTTTTAAATGAGTCGCATCTTTTACACACCGTGTCCCATGAGTGCATACTTTACTTTACAAATAATAATAAAGTGATTTACCCTTTTCTTCGAGTCCCAGGCATGGAAAATCGTTAAAGATCCTGCTATTTGTGTGTGATCAGTAAAT
This sequence comes from Chromobotia macracanthus, assembly GCA_036877525.1. Classification (NCBI taxonomy): domain Eukaryota; kingdom Metazoa; phylum Chordata; class Actinopteri; order Cypriniformes; family Botiidae; genus Chromobotia; species Chromobotia macracanthus. The sequence goes on along the minus strand of JAZGTH010000145.1, from coordinate 310,304 downwards.
ATTTAGTGTGGTGTCTTGTCCTAATCGATGACGGTCCCGATGGGGGTGAGCTTGTGTGTGTGTGTGTGTGTGTGTGTGTGTGTGTGTGTGTGTGTGTGTGTGTGTGTGTGTGTGTGTGTGTGTGTGTGTGTGTGTTGTACTCCGTTTTACAATGATAAATGTAATAATGAGATAAGACTCAGAATGCACTTTAGTGATCACCATTAAGTTGCTTTGAAAACATTCGTCCAACGTTTGTAAAACGTAAGAATTTGTGCCCGGTTGATGAATTTCCGCAGGTCCGACAGTGGCGTTTGCTTGTTCATTTAGAGATTAAACAATTAACATGCAGTGCGAAGTGTTTGTTGTTAAAAAATAAAATCTCCTTAAGCAGCTATTTATTTAAATGTTATCATTGAGACAGATATATTAAGGATGTATACTCGTTGAATTAAAAGCGAGGCTTCGGTGTTGCGTTGAAATGATGGACTTTAATTCACTAAAAGCTTTTTTGGTGAATTTAGTTTTGTAGTCAAACACAGGCGGGGCAACCACAATAATTGACGATATTTTTCTTTTTTTTAACTGGATTTTCTTTTATTAACCTTAACTTAGCCTTGGGTATTTTCTGGATGGTTTTACGTGGCTATATGGATGGAATTATATTTATTTTGCGTATATTTGTACACTACAGCACAGTTAGTAGCCTTGACTTCAAAGTGCACATTTGGTATAAGAGCAATTAAAGCGCCCTGCATGATGCCCATAGCAGGGCTCTTAAAACCCACCAGGCCTTCACTGAGTTACATGAAGCGTAATTGTCTGGTTTGTGGCAAATTTGACGTCACTGAAGGATGCAGTAGTCTATCTGGACAGCCTGATGATTGCAGCTTATGATCCTTTTCTAAAGTGATATTATAAAGTGAAAATATCAAAGCCTTATGACAGATGTATGCTCTCACATGCATCTTTATAATTATGTCTACCTGTGACACCTATTTTGAGACAGATTTTGCAGTAATCATTTACAGTACAGGTTTATTATATATTACCATCGAACTTCATTGATGTATTGAAGTCTTCACTTGGGACATCATCATTAAAAAGCAGAGGCACATCACTAACACTAGTTCGCACATAAACAGACAGGTGTCTCTCCTGGCTTCACCCCCTCCCTCTCCCAATCACAGTCCACACAAAGCAGCTGCACTAAGGAGAGTTTTGAGGTCCGTGGAAAAGAAAAAGCAAGAGCATCTTCTGACATTTTGCAAAAAATAAATAAATCCTCAAAGTCATCAGTATAACTGTCCTTCTAGGATATGCACTAAATATCATCATGTGATTCAATCGCCGAAGAAAAGTTTTTGACTCATTTTGCTTGTCGGTTTGTGTTTTTACGTCCCTAAAGTTGTAGTAATCATTCAAAAACATAGAGACGCGTTTTTGTGTGTAATTTCGTCAGCGGAAAAGGAATAAACAAACGATTAATTTGCACAGAAAGAGAAGACTAAGTACATTTTCTCCTATAGGAGAGGATGCATCACGGGGAAGACGAATCGACATCGTATGCATTTGGTATGTTTGGGCTATAATTGTTAGAAATTAAATCTCGCTTAGCTTGTACGTATCGACTGTACAGTGAACCTGGTTGTCTCGTTTTGTGAATTTATATATTCTGAATATATATTAAATTCATTTAACAATTGTCTTTGCACCCACAGCAAGCGCTTGCAAGCCCAGAAACACTTTTTCCATTTATTATAAAATAATATATACTCAGAACGCAGTCCTTCTGTCTGTCTGACTTTATTCAGATTTGTTTTAATTGTCTTGGCTTGTACGTACGGGTTTAATAACATTTACAAAGGGATGCTGAATTATTGCACGTCTGTCTTATTTCCCAGTCGTATTCTGGCATTGGACAAAAAACCCTAACAGCAAACATCAGTGTTTTCATCAGTTCAATTGTGAAAATATTAACACTCACCTTGATTTGAAGATAAAATCCAAATTGCATCGGTAGGCTGTCGTTTTTACTTCTGCAGCATTGCTGTCGACTGCCTTGTTCGCATGCATTGCATTGCATTGAATGGTCGGGGTTGAGAGACGGTGCTCACTTTTTTCTTTTCAATAAATTGACCAAAATGAATCAAAGCATTGCAATACCCCCTGCGCGAATAACACTGGAGAACATATGTGGCAGAGACTTACAAACGCACCTCTGCCACGTCCAAGTCAATTAGAAGAAAATCTCAAAAGCATTAATCAGATTAAAATAGGCGCCCGTTTCTTCGGTGTATGTGAGATGCGACCGATGTAGTTTCCATTTAAGATGGCTCTTCCACCTTAAAGCGAGATTTCAGGCACAAATAATCCGTACGCTAGGGGGCGCCCATATACTGTTGTACATCCAATTTTCGACATTTCCCTCTCGGGCAGCATATGCTATGATTTAGCACTGTACATTTTTCAGTGGAACCAGCTCTGACAACCTCTGGTGTTACAGAAAGTAGACTTCAACAAGCGAGCTTTAAAAAAAAAATGGCTTTGATTTATCACCCGAGGAGCGAAATGGGAGATCCCTCTTTTGACCGGTTCGAGGCCCCCAGCGAATATCCCAGTTCGTTAACATCAGACATCTAAGCTTTTGATTCCTCAGTGAGCATCAGAGCAGCTTATGCTTGCATGAATTTCATTTTTCTTGTATGTGTATGTATTATGTATGTATTTATATTGTAACGCAGTGGTCCATTCAGGGGGTATTTTACCATAACGTCATTAAGGTACATATATTATTGTAAGGCCCCAAAATCTAGTAACCTTCAAACTCACGTTCTGCATGGGGATATGATTCAAGATCGTGTTGGTTACAATATTGCTGCATAAATGTCACAATGTATTAAAATCTGTTTGGTCTTCGATGTGCATCCACATGGGGGTTTTATGATGAAAAAGCAAAGCGATTATTGCTCAAGTTATGATTTATCTTCATTACTTTAGTGTTAGTAGTCATGAGAACGAAAGCTGCACTGTGTTGCTACTGGTGGTGTTTAGGACAAATTAAGTCAGCAATTATGAATATGGTTCAGATTTTAGAAATATAAATGTCAATGGACATGTGAATTAAATATATATAGCTTTGAGAATAAGGTCTGATATCAAAGTAAATATGTAAGACTATTCGTGTTTTGACGAGATTAAGTATAATGTAGGATTCACCGAATTGTAATGTCTTCTTATGATGAAGCTTGCGTAAATTGTGACTCGTGTGGCTTTTTGTTTTAATGTGTATTTTTATTGATATTCTGGTGGGTTTTTTAGGTAAGAAGCTACTGAAGTTTTGACATATATCATTTTATTGATCATTGATCATAAAACTAATATTTGTTATAAAGACATTGACTGGTTACAGCGTAAGCTTCTCAAACTTACATATCGAGGGCTTGAATCAAGCAGTGTTGTGTAGACAACAGTCTCTGTTAAAGAAATTTGTCACTACATTACGGACTGTTGATAAATGGCATGCAGTTTTATGATTTATAAGCAGCCGTCGTGCTGATAAATGGGTATGTAACTGACCAAATCACGCACTTTTCAGCTTTCTTATTAAATGGATGTAACAAAATGCTACGCTGTGCATGTTACACATCAAAACGATCCAAATTAGAGAAATATCACCATCCCGGTTCAAATGGCTTATTTTTGTGTTCTTTGTGTGCTTGTCAGATAACAGAGGGGAGAAACATTCATAAAAATATTCCGCTTTGCGCCGTTTTACATTTGGGAAGCTCCAAACCACTGTACTGCGGAACGACGTCTTTGAAAGGGATCACAATTTGGGATTTTATCGTAAATAAATGAAAAGGAAACACGCGTGGATTGCGATCCATCAAACGATACCCCGCTCGCTTTAGGACCAAGCGGCGCCTCGACCCTTACGCCTCTCTTTGGCAAAGAACCAAGTAGCACAAGTGCCGACCAGCCAATAGGGTTCAGGGGGCGGTCCGTGAGCTCTGACCAGTCAAACGCAGTCGCTTTCCATATATGGCAACTCGTCTCCATGGTAACGTGTGCTAAGTTGCAGCAGTCGTGTCAAAGTTCACTATATAGAGAGCTCAGTGAGCTGATCAGAGAGAGCGCATTCTGCCAGCCCAGCGCCTGCAAATCGCAGTCACTTCCTAACCTCCCCCTTTTTAACATATTTGATCACTTTGATTCTCCGTTCTCCATCATTATTTTGCGCGCACGGAGGAGGTTGTGATCTTTTTGTTTTATCGTCAGTCCCGCACGCCGGAGAGTTGACTTCGCATTTGACTCGAGCACCGGCTGCAACGGCGAGCGGCTGCTAGCGCTACCTCGTCTGAAGAAAAGGAAGACGCGGCGAGGTTTTTGTTGCCAGTTGTTGGTTTTCTTCGAGACTTCACGCTGGAACTTCTCGCGCGTCGCGAGTGCAAAAGCGGTGCGTTGCTGCGCGTCCGGTCGTCGCTGCACGCGTGAACTTCTCCGTTCGTCTCCGTTGATCTCTTCGGCCGCTGTTTATTTTCGTTTTCTCTCGATGGGTTTACTGGATGGATGACTGCAAGTGCCCCTGGACTTGGCCTCTGAGAGCAAGGCTGTTGTTCGGCTTGTCGTTGCTTCAGTTTTAACCACATGCCAGGTAACGCTATTTCAGTCGACAAACGGGCTACTGTGTGACATCGGTGCGCAACTTTCTACGGACATTCACACTGTAGCCGACCGTATCGACCCTGCATTATTTATTTTACCGTCCAAGGTGATTAAAGCACCGTGCTGCGTTTATTTTTTGCAACAAAGCATTCCGAAACCAAACACGGGGGACAAAAAGTTTTTTTAACGTTGACTGATAGATATGGCAATGGTAGTGTGGAGAGGCTCCCAGGACGATGTGGCCGAAACCCAGGGCACCCTCTCATCGCAAGCCCAAGGAGGACTATCCCTTCCAACCCCTCAGCCAGGCCAGCTGGGTCTGACGGCCTCTCAGGTTGCCCCTCCGACCCCTCAGACACCCGTTCAAGGACCCCCGAACAACACGCAGTCCACCCCGGCGAACCAGACGACGCAGAGTCAGTCGGAAAAACAGCAGCCACAGCACATAGAGTGCGTGGTTTGTGGGGACAAATCCAGCGGCAAACACTACGGCCAGTTCACTTGCGAGGGCTGTAAAAGCTTTTTCAAACGGAGCGTACGAAGGAACCTCACTTACACATGCCGTGCCAACAGGAATTGTCCCATTGACCAGCACCATCGCAATCAGTGTCAGTACTGCCGCCTCAAAAAATGCCTCAAAGTTGGCATGAGACGGGAAGGTATTGGGATTTTTGTTGTTTTTCTGGTGTCTTTGTCTTTTGTATTAAGAGTGTTTCCAATACGCATGATGCGCTCCCTTGTGTTTCATCCCCGACTCCTCTCTCGCAGGCTGCCCGACCACAGCGTGCGAAGGAACCGCCTTCGACGCTCGAGATTGCGCGTTATCGCGGCGTTATAACGCTAGAATAACGATCGCCCTCTTTAAGCGAATATTTCGCATGGGCACGTCTTCATCACTGACGTGAAATTGCTCATCACTTTTATTGGGCGAAAGTAAAAAGCGCTTCTGGGTTTTAATAATATCAGTGCAGATATATGAAGCGAGGGAATATGGAGAGGCAGCGTCCAAATCGCATACACACTCGTATACGCACACTTGACCACTGTCTCTAGATCAGCCGCCGTAAACGTGGCTCTTCTACCGCAGAAAAGTGAATAATAATTACCGATAAGCTTCAGTTATTGTCTGTTTGGTTAAACGTTTCTGCATGCATTCAGTTAAGCCGCAGATCCTCAGCAGACAGCAGAACTGACTGTCGCTAGCTAAGTAGGTTAAGGGTTAGCATTCATGTCTTTGTGCATGTATTCACTGGACTCATGTTGACTGCTGGGAAACGTAAAACACTAACTATTAGAAAAGTGCATTGAAATCGAAGCCTTTACCAATGCCTTGGTAGAGCGATAGGTGATATTTTTCATGCATAGGGATTGATTTAGAGAAGTATATTGAGGATTTGTAATGCAACGTACTGTACAGGACATCAGAACCTGGTTTGTGTGTTTACAACATTTCAAGAAGCAGTCGAATCACGAAGGCCATTTTCATGCTTTAAAAGTTATGCACATGTCATGCAAGTAATATAACAACTGGTTGTAATAATGTAGCTAATGTTTACGTTAAGCATGCTATGGCCGTGTGGTAACTGTATGGTAGCACCACACCAAGTGATGTAGACCTAAGGTCAAGCTATGTTTCGTGTTTGTAGAATTCAAGCATCAATATATACAGTTTCTCTTTTTACTGCAGCAGTGCAAAGAGGACGGATGCCACCCACACAGCCTCACCATGGTCAGTTCGCCTTGACAAATGGGGACCCACTGCACTGCCATTCCTACTTATCCGGATATATCTCTCTACTACTACGAGCGGAACCCTACCCAACTTCTCGGTATGGCAGCCAATGCATGCAGCCCAACAACATCATGGGCATCGAGAACATTTGTGAACTGGCGGCCAGGATGCTGTTTAGTGCGGTGGAGTGGGCTAGGAATATTCCCTTCTTCCCAGACCTTCAAATTACCGACCAGGTTGCCCTTTTGAGGTTGACCTGGAGTGAGTTGTTTGTGCTGAACGCTGCTCAGTGCTCCATGCCGCTCCATGTTGCCCCACTTCTGGCGGCGGCTGGGCTCCATGCCTCCCCCATGTCTGCGGACAGAGTGGTCGCCTTTATGGACCACATTAGGATCTTCCAAGAACAAGTAGAAAAGCTGAAAGCTTTACACGTTGACTCTGCTGAATACAGTTGTTTAAAGGCCATCGTTTTATTCACTTCAGGTAAGCTTTCGTTTTCGGAAACATATATTTTTACTCAGTCATTTTATATTTAATTGTTTGATCAGTAAAGAGACGTAGGCATATTTTTGTATTCAATTAGAAAGCGTAAGTTTTCCAATTTCAGCATTTGTTATATTATGAAAATAATAAGTCTTAATAAATTCACGTCAATGTAAATATTCTGCAGAGCTCTGTGATGATAAATTCATCACAGGGTAAAATCGGGAATTATTTTGTCTGTGCCCAAATATTTTTAAAAGCATAGAGACATTATCACTAACATAGGCTACAACTGTTGTGTAGACTACAACACTTGATGGATGCGATGAAAGTTAGACGACGAATGAGTAAATAACTTGACTGTGTTATTAAATGTGACAAAACATTTAAACGTATTTATTAAGAGAAAAATAATTGCAGGTTTAAGTATACTTGGCGAACAGTCCTCTAAGCCATATAAAAATACAAACAAATAATGTAACTATAAATAATGTCAGCAAATAAACGCATTTTAAATAAATAGAGCTTAAATTTCAGATTTGCACAAGCTGTATTAGTTCAATAATACATCTGGATAATATGATGTAGATGGGCAATCAATTATTCGTATTTATTTGGCATGACAGATATGAAGGATGTCGTGCTGAGGGGTGGGGGGCGTGAGGCTCGTAGAAAAGGGAAGAAAGGCCTAATGCTCCATGTACACGTATTACAGTCCTGCTTTACGCTGGAAACGATAGATGAAATTGATAGATCTCTCAAGTTATGATAAATACCAGTGGCCTCGTTTGTTTAATTGTGTTTTATCTCGGCGGTACACAAAACAAAATCTTCGCGTTGTTTGGAGGCTGCGCAGTTTCTTCCTTGTTTTGTTAGGATGATCTGGGGATATAAGACACACGCTGGACTCGTTCCAGGACTGGGTCCCGACCCTGGCTTCCCTTCTTTATTTGTGTATTACAGAGTTAAAGCGAAAAAGTTTTAAATATCTAAACCTTGATAACAAATATATTCTCTCGAAAATTCGTGATTGGAAAATCTTCAGTGCCAATTTCACTATTACGATTGCTTCCTTACAATAAAAATCCAGATGTGCGGTTTTCTTGCAGATAACATTATTATAACATTCAAATATATATATTAATCGAGATCCAAGGGAACATTTTCGGAGTAATGGGGTCCCCGTAAAGGTGTTTAAAGTTGGCCATGTAGGTCAGCATTTCGCAATCACCTGGAGTTGAAGTTCGAGTTGCTTGCTTTCACCTCGTGTGTAAAGGTTGTTGTCTTTATTTAAGAACAGCCTTACTGCAATAGGGTATAAAACTTGGCAATAAAGGGTTTTTTGAGTCTGTACATAACCTAAGCACTTGCATTTTGCCATTGTTATTTCTCAACACGATTTTGATTATTGCAAAGCCATTCAGTTTTTTTTGTTTTTTTTTGCAATAATATATTGACCCACATGCTGTTAAATTGCCCTTTTTACAAGATTTATTGACAAGCATCAAGATTCAAAAGATTTATGACAATTTTTAATAAGTAGCCTATAGTGGATGAATGCTCGCTCCCTCACCTGATTGTTATACAAATACGGGAAACTCAACCGAGTGTAAACTGTTTATGTGCTGGTATAGTGTGTGTCAATTTGAACGTACATTTGAAGGCGTATTATTTTTATTATTATTATGTTCAAACCATGAATGTTTAGCGTTTTATTGCATATGTTAGATAGTTACAAACACGCAGTCTGCATGCACATACAAAGTTGAGTTATATAACAATTGTATGCATGCTCTCCATTTTTTAAAATCTGATGATCTAGGTATACAGTTAATGCAATAAACCTTTTCATTATTTCTTCATCCCTTGTAGATGCTTGTGGCTTGTCAGATGTGGCCCATGTGGAAAGCTTGCAAGAGAAGTCCCAGTGCGCTCTGGAGGAGTACGTTCGGAGCCAGTATCCCAACCAGCCAACTCGATTTGGGAAGTTATTACTGCGCTTGCCCTCTCTCCGTACAGTCTCGTCTTCGGTCATAGAGCAATTATTTTTCGTCCGATTGGTAGGTAAAACCCCAATTGAAACCCTCATCAGGGATATGTTGCTGTCGGGGAGCAGTTTTAACTGGCCTTACATGTCGATTCAGTAGACAGAAGGAATGATCACAGAGGCTGTGACTACAGTAGATAGCGCTTCTTTTGTAGAAGGAAACGGCTGTTACACGAGTTTACTTTCACCAAGAAAGACTTTCAGAAATGACTGTGAATTTTACAATTGAGACATTCAGTGAACCCTCGAAATCCAGAGATTGCCCCCCAGTGTCATTCTGAACAGTTTGTTCTAATGTTTTTTTGTTGTTGTTGTTGTTGTGTTTTTTGTAAAAAAAAAAAAAAATAAAATAAAATAAATAAAATTTAATAAAAACAAAAGGAAGAAACAAATAACCCGCTAAAATTTATACAGAGGACAAAAAGGCAAAAGAAAAATAATTAAAGGATTTCGATAATCCTTTCTGGGGTTACTATCAAAAACAATCCCGGTATTTAAGCGACAATTTGGAAAGATAAAGGAGTAAAGAAAACACTTTTTTTCCAAATATTGTCCTGTGTCCATGTATCTATAGCTGCTTTTTGTAATTTTTTGTTCCTCCTTTCTGGTTCCAAACCGGCATATGTGATTCTGTAGTATGCAGCTGATGATTTTTTTTTGTATTTTGTTCCTAATAACCATGACGTCTAAAACCATTAAGACAACTCGAGAACTAAAACTAAACCCACAGCAATATAGGCTACACTAAATGCTGCAAGCGCACTTACTCTGTCCGTGTCCCTAAATGAACAAAAGTAGGGATTATTTTCACGATCCACTTACATTTTGACAAAATGTCAGAGAACTCGTAATGCAACAACGTGTTATATGCTATACTGTTATATGCATTGTTTAAGCTATAACAGGCATCCCCGAGTCATTCCCCAAAATGGATGCAGGAGCAATACTTCATTCTGCACTCCACCGTTTAGCTATACGCGTCTGAAAAGTGTTTGCAGGATATAATTGTACAATTTTTTTTTTTTAGATTTATGACCTGTCTCCATTGATTTATATTTGGTTTCGTAGATGGTCGCCAGGTTGTGATGCAAGCAACAGAACAAAGTGTTTAAGAGTTAAGAAGGCCCCCACATTATATTTTCCAATGCATTACAGCGGGTCACCTTAGGTATCGCCCAGGCGAACTGTCGCTCAAGGGTTTTGCCACAGTAAACCGTATTGTAAACGTGGGGGAAATGATGGGTCATCGTTCCTGTAATGATAAAGCAGCAGTATTAATAAGACGTCCGTATAAATGTCCCTCAGCATAAAGTGCCTGTACAGCGCAAATGTGTTTTTAACGATTACTGAAGTCTATACACCATGGGGAACACGGTTAAAATTTACAAAGTCTTATAAATGTTCATTTCACTTGAGGGAAAAACAAGCAGAGGCAGTATTCTTGTAAATATAGGTCAATTCATTTCAAGGACTTTTTCCTTTATACAACGTATATGTGATTAAAAATAAAACTGTGGTTGCCAATTTTTTCGGTAATACAAATGTCTTCAAATGAGTGACGGACTTAGCTAGTAGCACTGAAAGTTCTGTTTGTAATGTAAATACATATTAAGACAAATGTTTCTTTCTTCTTTTCTTTTTCATGTATTTAGACTGTGAATGCATGGCCACAGGTCGCTAACCTATTTTACCTTTGATATATATATAAATATATATATATAAATGTAAATGTTTTTGACTGTATAGATATAATCTGTGCATTCAGTACACTAGCCCTTGTATTTAAAAAAGGAAAAAAATTGGGGAAAAAACGACGATAGGTTGACACTTAACAGGGTGAGCTGGTTTGGAAAGGGGTGGCTATTTTGACATGGTGTTCTGCTCCTTTTCGGTCTGTAACAGATGCCTTGTGTGTGTATGTGTGAAAGCTTGCAATTTTGTCCTTGTTTTGAAGCTTTTCTTCAACACACAAGACACCATGTTGTGATTGGATAAAAAGGGATCATATTGTGTAGATGACTGAACAGTGTTTTGGGCTGTTCTTATGCCACATATGGACCAGTGAATGATACATGATTGTAATTATAAACAGTTTAAACTGACCCACGTTTTTATATAAATATATAAAATATATTACTGCAGGGTATTGATAACGTATAGATACTTTTTTATTATTATTGATTATTATTATTAATTACAAGTGATAAACGTGAGTGTGTGTGGAAGTTTATAGTTGAAAACAATTCTTGTTTGTTTGTGTTAGCTTATTGTAAACAAGCATTCTTCTGTAAATTTGTTCTTGGTATTAAATTATAATTTATGAATTTGAAATCAAAAGCTTTCAATGTTTTCTTATTTATATGATTGGCGGACTAAAATGTCTGTTTTATCGAACAGTTAACTAATGCCATGTCTTAAACTGCTGAAAGTTGGATTTTCTGTGTGTGTGTGTTTGGAAAGAAACTACGAACGAGAGTGTGTTGCGGGTGCAAAGGTGGCTTGAGGTTTGGCATGGGATATTGTCCAGCTTACGTCTAAATTTGGCTAAAAATGTTAAATACACGTGCAAAGTGGCTGAACAGGCTGAAATGAGAATGCACGACCTTGATTTACTTTCTAACTCATGGTTTTACACGTTAGCATTCATCCATCTTTGATAACACAATAAGGAAATGCCATGTATCATGTCACCTTTACTGACCTCGGTACAGATTGTGTTTAGACGCGGAGGTTCATGCTCGTTGACTGGTATCGCTTTCTATTTAAATATATAACATTTTCTTACTGCCACGTCCGACGTCGTGATGACAGGCAACGTTGGACATTCAATACATGAATGCATGTCAAATGAAATGCCATCATGTTGCAAACGTGACAAATGACATAAAATGCAAAGCACCGTTTGTCCTATACTCGCAACTCTCCAAGACTACCCCGAAAGCAATGCTTTAAAGGCCACATCTGAGGCTGTCTGTTAAATGACACCAAGCGTGTGAAGTTATCCCGTAAGCCTGCCTTCAACTTGGTGTCCTATTAGCTGAGTCAATATGGCGTCTCACAATCCAAAGCAAGCTACGGCTCCCCAGAGCAAAGCCTTGTCTTGTAATAGAAACCACATTTGCTGGGAGAAAAGACACCCTCAATCGACACCGAGGCCCAAAAAACGTCAGACAGCAAACATGTTAACTTTTGGTCAAGAGCCCTAAAAATCAATGAATACGCTTGATGTTTTCATCTTCATTGTTAATAAAACTTCTTTCTTCCTACGTGGGATTATCTAGCCCAAGTTAACATGACCACTGTTATATCCTAAGTTTTTTCATGCAAAATTAATTTTAAACTCTAGGTCTCGTTTAACAAAAACTGCTCCTGAAAACTTTGAAAAAAAATTGTTATACCATGGTATGAATCGGGCCGGCCAGGCAGACTGAGATACTGTAACTTGAAGGCCTTAAATCCGATTACAAATTTCTTGCGACGAACGATCAGTCAGGCAAGCCACTATTTGTTGGGACTGTATTATTATTATTATTATTATTATTGTTGCTATTATTATTATTATTATTATTATTAGTAGTAGTAGTAGTAGTAGTATTAATAATATTATGATATGCAATATTATCATCCACCTTCAACAATAATAATAATAATAATACACAATAATATATAATTATATAAAGCAGAATAAATGTTGTTTTGCGTGTAGTTTAGGTAGATTTTATTTTATGTATTAATTCATTTATTTATATGTTTCCCAGTGGTTTAAAGATGAGGGAGGAAGGCTACAGCGTAATACTGGTACGTTTGTTTGTTTCGGGTCTATTGCTAAAGACCTGTTAGATGACCGGAAATGATTGATGGATGTTTGTGATTGTTTTAAACTTGGTCCAGGATGTAAGTTTAATGGGAGCGCTAATGCACGTAGAAGAGGAAGGCTTGTAATTATGACACTGTGAGGACAACTACCCCACATACTATTGGCAGTTTCATAATGGCAATTCAACCATTGCACACTTGTAAATAAAACCTTCCAGTACGAAGGTCTTGCAAGAGATTCTTCATGTGCAAACCTAGATATTGTGTTTTGTCTATTGTGTTTGAGAAGGATTGTTAGTACCTTTGCTTTAAATGCACTTTTTGCTTTCATATGCTTACCAGAGCAGGTTAGTAGTATTTTGGATCATGCCTTCACAGGCTTGATTTTAGTTGACACAGCGTGTGTTGAGGCTGAACTCTGTCATTTGCACTTCTGTTATTTTATTAGCATTGGACGACGAACTAATGAGGTCTCCCTCAGTACAATGTCACTTTTATTTATTTCCTTGTGGAAGAAGTACTGTGGGATAGGACCGGCCAACCGAGCCAACAGATTTCTATTATCTATATCGACAAAAACGATTTCAACTTGGCGAATAAAGCATATAGACGCTCTTGCAGGTGCGATGGCTTTGTTTCGTGAAGGCTTTATTGTTTTGGTGATGTAAAACTACCGGAAGAACGTTTACGGTCACCGGCGGCGGAATTGTAAGGTTTCCGGCGTCGAGCATCACCTCCACTGAATTGTTAAAGATAATTAATATAAAAGGTTTGCACATAGTTATATGCGTCAACAGGGTTACCAAAGCTAATAAATTGCTTGTTTCTGCGTTTTCCGGCGTACAAAATGCATTTAAAGATGAAGATAATGATGGCCTCCCATGGCCCAAGCCTTACCTGCTTTGACTTAAAGTGTGTGTGGTTTGGACGACCGGTCATATATCTGTTAGACTTATCAAAAGTCATCATAGCTTTGAGACGGGCTATCTTATGGTCGCTGTTGTTCATATGACGAGCTCAACGAAGGAAGAGCCAGCAATTGGTTTCCATGGCGACCTCCAAAGAGCATTGATAATAAGCATAGACCCCCACTCCCTTAGAAAAAAAAGACAATTTGACGTCTGTGTTGCTCCTCCACGTCACTTGAGTATCACCATATTTGTTTCATAATATTTACATGTCCTCGTTAGGCTTGATCGTGAATATAGACAGAGCCTATCCGTCAAATTATTGCTTTATATGAGGAAAAACTCTGTCCGAAAGACTTTTGGCTTTTAAGTAATAATGAGGCACGTTTGCTGAGCTTATGCATAACGTCATCTATCAGTTTTGCTGCACACTGCATGAAACAAATTTGTGAGGCCTAGACTAACACGCAAGCCATTGTTTTAAACTGTCCTAAGTAAACCCTGATCTTCATATTAACATGGTTTTTACACAATTCGCCAAATGCACGATTGTGTTAATACGGCTTGCTTTAAAATCTCTCATCTGAAGCATGTGGAGCCATACAGAGCATGGGTTACTCAAACGTACTTAAATGCTTCATTGCGATTTATGTCCCTTTTTTTCCTGTCCGTCTTTTCTGTGAATAAAATGCTTTAAAATAGACTTGCTGCACTCGGCTCGGCGGGTTCTTCTCTCTAAATGTTAGAAAATTGTGCCATCTACCCGCTATTCACAGAACTGTCACTTCCAGGACCTCCCGAGACCTTGAGCCAACTTTAACACAAAAGGAGAGACTGGGGGGTGGTGCGATGCCTCGAGGTAGTCTGTTCAACCGGGGTAAAAAAAAAGCAAGCATTTAATCAATATCACAAAATATTTTAGCTTGGTTTATTATTTTGGTATAACTTACAATGCAATGGAGTTCAAGTCGACACATGTACTTCTTAACTCGTCGGCGAGACGATGAGGGATTACATCCTTACATGTGCAAACAATTGCACCATATATTGTTAAAATATATATTTCAAAACATTCTCAATTGCTCCATGCATGACATAACGTGTCAACCCCTTAACGGGGAAAAGGCTAAATATTACTTTTTTAAATGCGAAATTAGATTTCTTTATAATCTATGAATTGACTTTGGATATATTAAAAGTGACGCTATAATAACCAGAATTCCCAACGTTACGCATGCAGTTCGTAAATCTTCCCGTTTATCAGACAGACACATTTCTTTAATGGAAAATTGCATCAAGTTCATAAAGCATGTAAAAGTTTTGTCCCACTCGTTCGTCGGTCTGTCTGGTGCAGAGGAGCAGCTCAGGCACAAATAAAGGTTAAAATAAGCGGGTTAATTCTCGCTCATCTATTAACATTCCCAGTACAGGGATTCCTCTCAGGCATCTGTCCTGTATACCACACGTCTTTACAATGACTCCCATTCACTGATTTTTTTTTATAGGAAAAACACATTCCAAACGTTTTGGTTTTCTTCCAAGCTTACTTTCAGAAAAAAAGCTAAAAGTGTTTTAGAAAAAGTGTTCGTTTTGTTGAATGGCAACGAAATCTGTATTTTCAAGTCCATACCCTTGGAAGTTAATGAACTAAATAAAACCCAGCATTGCATAAAGACACGCTGTTTAAGACGTAGGTTTTACTGTGTACGTATTGAAGTATTGAAAGGTAGAGCTGCTTGGTAATATAGTCGTCATGGTCTGTTTAACTTTGCTAATACCTTGAAACTCGTAATTCTTTTGATTTGAGTTTAGGATTTAAAAGTGGCATGCATATAAACAAGAAATGAAGTGAATACAGAACAACTTTTATAAAGATGATTGCCTAGAGTGGCCTTCTGCTGACTGCATATCTTCATGTCTTCAGCTAGTGAATATCTGAACGTGAGACAGGAACCAAGAGGAGGAGGCAGCGGTCACAGTGTCATATAAACTGAAATAAAAGCTTTGATTGCATCCATCATTTTCGTTAGAAATGATGAATGCAATAGCGTGATAAGTAACTTTCAGAATTTGCGATTTTAAAGCAATACGTAATGCAATAAGCAATACAGTAAAGCAAATGTATGAGTAATAAATTTGTATTTTTATATTACTTATATATGTTATTTAACATCTGCGTTTCAAAGCACTGTTGAAGTCTGGGTGCGTTGAATAAATCTGACTCCAGTTAAATTAGCTTCTTTTATAGATTTGGGCACAGGGATCAATTTAAAGAGTATTTGAACAAAGGTATCTTGGGGTCACCATAGAAACTTGCTTTTGATGCATAGAAACAGGCTTTAAATATGGCGGTGTCTTCAATCATAAGCATAGGCAAATGTGCATGGTTTTGTTCGAGTGCCTATTATTATTATTATTATTATCATCATCATCATCATTATTATTATTATGTTTGGATGTTGACGGTTTCAGAATCGAACCTACAGTATTTCTAAAGCTAAAATAGTGCGAAATGCTCGTATTGAAATTAACTCTGAAATGAATTGAAATGAGATGAAAAGCTTTTCTCTTTATTCTTTATTTTATATTTATTTTTTTTAACGGGAACGCAACAATGCTCAGTTTGCTCAATGCTAATATGACGTTACTTATTTTGATTTAATGATTTATTATATATCGTGTATTTGTTTCTGCTTTTAGGGCATAATTCAATGTGTGCTGTAAGCCTACACAGAGATAAGACTCGTTTAGCACCCATAAGCGAATCACACACACACACGGGCGTTATTGGGTTATAGCAGCCATCTCACCATATAACTCAACCATCAAAGTATATTTATGAGATAACAGACGTGTACGATGTAAAGATCAATTCCTTTTAACGCAGCAGTCAAAGAAGGACACCAAGCGACCAAGGCCTTGGATATCCTTGTCCTCGACCGTCAGGATGTCGCTCTTTCTTCTCCATCTCTTCGTCAATAGCCATGCCCCCTTTCAGAAGCACATTTTGAGCCAGTTGCGCGCAGTCAATCAGTGTTCTCACAATTTTATATATGTAAGTTCATAAATATATTTTATATATTAGCACGCTGGGATTTTCACTAAACAATAGTTGTGAAATGCGTTTTGAGAATTACTTGATCGAAGAATGCGCAAAAGTATACAGATACGATCCAGAACCGTTTTGGGAAGAAACATGTTAATGGAACATTTAATATTCACTTCGCTATTAAAACATAATAAAAAAAAGAAGTTGTTAAATCCTTTTAAATGTATTTTATGTGCGTTTATTTCTATAATAACCATTAAATGAAGTAACACTTTACCCTCTCCACCAAACAATTTAACAACATGCACGGCTCCAGAATTGTTCTTGTGCAGGTTTGCATTTTGGGGGAACCATCGTACAATCCGAGATGCCTAAATATCCGGACAGCGAGTGCACAGTGATGGCATACTCAGAAAAACACAGACCCTGCTCTTACCATTGCTTTCATGCTTATCCTGTTTTTTTTCCAAGATCATTAGCGGCCTCCTCCAGCTACAATCCTTGCATGAACTGAACAATAAGACACGGGTGCATTACATTCGTAAGCGCTGCTGCCAGTCATGCAGAGATGGGTAAGCATGTTGTCGACTTCAGTGCAGGGATGCTTTAAAGAAAAAAATCCACTCCTATGGCTTAGGGTAAAAATTAAAGCGAAATTGTTTCCAATATGAGGTTTCGTCCACGTTTAAGGAGCAAGAAACAATAACATATTTAATAAAACGTTTATTGGTTTAGTGAACAAATTGGGTATTCTGAAAACTTTTTGAACTGGGTTTTGGGTATCGTATGCATAAGTAACAAACATCTAATGGAGAATCACTAAGACTTTACAGTGAGCATGTTGTTCTACATTTGAAAGCAAGATGGCGCTGTTTTGTTCATCTGTCTAAATAGAGGTTCAGTTATTCCTTGCCTCTGGGTTTACATTCACGCAGGTCTAAGCTACCAGAGGTTGTTTTTTATTAGGTTAATGATTTATTAGACAATTTATCTAAACGTTATAATAACCTATCACACTTAATATCACAGTGTGAGTTATGATATTGTTAACAGAAATTAACTGTTGTTGGTGAACCTTTTTTGCCTTTCTACTTATTGAGTATAAACATGTTTCAGAATAAACATGTATTTGTCATAAAATAAGCCTGTAAACGAATTTGTATGTTTACAGATATTTGCAACTGGTCTTTAATTTATTATGTCATTAATAAAGTGAGTTTTAAGCTACTGAACCTTTTACAAAATAAAAACAAATGCGATCATGTCAAAAAGTAAATGCAGTTATTACACGTTATTAAGCTATTAAAGACTGTCGGCCTTTTTAATTCAGTTCCGAAACGAAGTCAAACGTACACGCACAATTTTGCATTTATTTATTTTTTCAATTACAAAAGCAAATACTATACGTTTTACAGTGTTTACCTATTGGTTTTATTTATTTTATTATATTGTTCATGATTCAGACATTTTAATCATTTATGAATGATATGAATCATATTTTGTAACTTCGTTAATGTGTTATGAATGTGTTAATGTTGCGGTTGTTGTTTATCATTGTGTAATTTAAAAGCATGCGTTTAGCTGTGTAAGATGTGTGTAAAATGTGCAGGAAGGAGTGCTGCTGAGTATTATAATCATACAGGCAGAGACGTGGATTATCTCAGATAATAATTTAATTGTTAATAATTGTTTTCTTTCTCGTTATGTCGACGTTGAACACAATAACTACAAAACAGGAAAAAATTAAATCGTAATGCTT
Source organism: Chromobotia macracanthus (assembly GCA_036877525.1). Classification (NCBI taxonomy): domain Eukaryota; kingdom Metazoa; phylum Chordata; class Actinopteri; order Cypriniformes; family Botiidae; genus Chromobotia; species Chromobotia macracanthus. The sequence goes on along the minus strand of JAZGTH010000145.1, from coordinate 291,863 downwards.
TCACACAAACATTATAAACAAGCTTTATAAATGAAGGGTTGTTGAAAATATTATTAAACAAGAAAATGCTCACTACAACACAATTTATTATCCATTTATTACTGTTATTGCTGTTGTTGCTTTATACAGTTTAGATATTAGAGCTTCTTTAAAAGTAACCATGTATTTGTATTATTTGTTCTTAATGAATTCTAATCAATAGAGTGAAGGTTGACTTTATTGTAATGCTTAAATTTAGCATGCTTCCCATTATTGTCTTGTGTCGATTTTTTCTGGAGTAGTGCACATAAAAAGCCACTGAAAAGCAGTCTTTATATGTGTGCAATCGTAGATACTTTTCAAAGCTAATTGTGCCTCATAACATAAAAGTGTTTGGTGACCATAGGAACCATTTTATTTCCAAATGTACACCACTGAAATTAAAGTATTTATTTAACGCACTGCCCCTCTCCCACATTTTTTTCTTTTTTTGTTTGTTTATCTTTCAGCTGTCTTCCACTGTCTACTTAATGTCTACTGACAATACCGAAAACATCGGTAAGATTCAATCCTTAGTTTTAGTTTTTTCTTATTTTTATAAACGTTAAAAGTAAAATGGAATACATGGCAATGATTTATTATTATTATTATTTTGTTATTATTATTATAGGAAAAATACATGAGTATAATAATATATATATAGCTAAACCCTAAACATAGTATAAATGTATATATATACACAGGGTGCTACTTCGATTATTTATAGGAAAAATATAAACATTAAAGCAATCCTCTCTGTAAAGAAATTCTCTTATTGATTCTTCTTATTATTATGCTTTCCCCTCAAACAGACAAGCTATATCATGCTATCATATAATAACACAATAGTGTTGTAGACACATCAGGCGCAATAGAGGGTCTGGTCAGCTTTTACGGGTCTGCCTCCAAGCCTGTTAGATCGAGTATTCAGTCTCCCATCTTGTTCCCTCAAGTCTTGGCCAGTTCTGTGAACTTTATCACTAAATGTAAACAAGTTGTCAGTTTGGAAATAATCTTCTTTACTTTATATTAGAATGAAAATTCAATCTCCCAAGCTTAGATTAGGCAGATGAGATTTTTTCATTCCTTGTCACTGGTTGGACAAGACTCCGGAGGACAATAATGTGCCAATTGTGATTGCTATGTGACCCATAAAATTTGAGGGTGGCTATTCTGGCTTTGGTATATAATTATGCAAAACACATTGTATAAAGACTTGCCATCCGATCTAATGATAGGGCCTACAGTCTCATTTCAAAACAGGGTGGGTCCCACAACATATTCGCCCTAAAAAGAGGGAGGGGACCTGAATTCAAGGTATACTACAAATTAACAGTAATAGCTCTTTGTGTGTATCTTAAGGATACATGCAATTGTATCAGTGATAGTAACAATAGGGGAAAACAGAAAACAGATTATACCTGGTTTAAGAATAGGTCTTAATACCCACAGTTTGCTTTAAAAAAATGACAGAAGTGGGTGGCCAGGGTATTACAACTGCATGGCAACCAAATTGACGAAATAAGCGTGTTTTGTAACTTTCTTAAACCTCAAGTGTTCAATGAAGCCCCCCAGAAACTTCGAGCAATTTCGTTATTTCTGAACTCTAAGGCCTAAACTTTCCTCACTCATCTCCAGAAATGTGTCTCTGTAATGTATGCATACTGCCAAAACAAGGTCGAAACGTTGAAAAATAAATGTTTTAATATAGTAAAAATAAATATGGATGTATTTCTATTTAAACATCGTAATTCTCAGATGCATAGAGAAACAAAAGCGTTTAATGTGAGTTCATTCTGCAGTTCCTACTAAATCTATAATGCTCTTTTAGCTGGAAACTTAATGCACACAAAAATAGATCACAACACAAGACATGTGGTGCAGTTTCAGCTCGGCCATTGAAGAAAGAAAGAGTGAAAGTTACTCTAGTTACTCATATCGCTCTTTCAGATCTGTTGATTTATTTATTTTAGTCTTTTCGGCTTTTGTTTTTAGTAGGAGAACCATCGTATTATTATTGACTTGCCTGCATGTAATTGCTTATGATTATTGAAACATGCCTGCTTAATATTTAATACATTTTTGGTGTTAAACTAATTCTTGGTATCTCTGTCTATTACGGGGCATGCACAGTTTCGTTTTAAAGATTTTAAGTTAATATTGGCTTTCAGTCCTGTCAAAAAAGACAAAAATCCGTTTGGAAAGTGCAACTTGGTTTGCCTGGATCATTGTTTCTATAGACTTTGTAATGCGAAGAAGAAAAAACAGACAATTTTACATGGAAATAGCTATGATAACAATAATTATTATTATTACTATAATAATAATAATAAAATGCAATGTACTAGGCTTTTTTATGCACATTCAAACACTTGTGCTAACCGGCAGAGGTGTGAATCTGAGAGCTTTTCGACCCAATGAAGTGGCGGCAGAGGGAGAAATAAAGAGATGTGCAGCTGTCAGGGGTCAGGCGAGCTGAGATTGCTTCCAGAGATCTTTAGAAAAAATCACACGTTTGAAGGCTTAGTGCTGGGCTGCCTTCGCATTTCAAGCTCAGATCAGTGAAATAAAGGAGAGCAAAAGAGAGGGGGAGAGAGAGAAGCAGAGTGAGAGAATAAGACCGACATCCGCTAAAGAATTCATGATGGACAAAAGATTGGACCTAGACAGAGACGTTTTGGAAAACGAGGGAGAATCAGTGTTAGTCAACAGAAAGAGATGATCATTTCTCTTTACTATTACGAGCCATATAGTCTGTATCGCAATTAAACAGCCTTCTTTTAATTGCATTACAGACTACATGGCTTGTAATAGTGTGAAAAGTATACAGCACAAAAATAAGCTCTGCATGATTTCTAATGAACTATAAATGATGAAATAATGTACCCCACTGAAAAGTGCATGTTCCTCTTTATGATTTGCTTCGATATGTTATTGTCAACCACATGGTAGCCCTCATAAAATGATGTCCTTTGTAATGTGAGCCGCAATGTTCACAGAAATCAGATGTAGGTTTGAGGGTTTATTGTATCACTATAATTATGATTGATAACTGCATACAGATTATTGCTTTGAAGTTAGTATATTGAAAATAGACAGCACAACTAAGGGAACAGAGTTGAACTATACTGTACAATTTAAGGCAAGTGAAAAAAAGCCAAAGAAACGAATTAACCCTCCAGGTTTGAGCTTTGACTTTTTTTCTGGTGATCTGAATTAAAACCGTATGACATTAAATTGAAATGGTTTTGTTAAAACTCACTTTCCAGCCTGTAATCTGGCTGAAAAACATATAAATAAATCAATAATAATAATAATAATAGCCTGTTGCCAATAATAATAAACACAATTCCCTGAACACACAACCACATTTCTGAAAAAAAAAATCGAAATCAAGATCGTTGGTTTAATGTCACTGGGGTTTAATATTTCATATTTGTTAGCATTTCATTTATACATGAGGCTTGGCTAGCGCTTTTACGAAACCATGACGAAAGTCTGAAGTGTGAAGTTTCTTCTGATGACTGTTGAATAAATTATTAAAACCTTTAATGGCAAATGAACGAAATACGCCGTGAATTTTCACGCAAAGTTTACATTTCAGATGGGGGGAGTGATGTCTATTTCTATTAGTTTATACAGCTAAATACTTGAATTTAACTTGGATTAAAAATGGCCCATGGACACCATGTTTGTATTTTTATTCTTAAAGTCTCCAAAATGACTTCATCACTGCTCATGCACCGTCTTGCTCCTTGAGCTGTGCCATTGGCTGACAAGTCTATTAAGGAGATGACAGGCACAGAAGCCCATTTTACACCACAGGTCTTCTAGTCAGCCCTGTCCTGACACATGTGAAGATGTAGACATGGACCTTGACCCCTTCACAGCTTTGCTGCACGACTTACTTTTGATATTTTGATAACATCAGAGAGCTCTCTACAGGGCCAGCCTGAGCATGTCTGCATCCTTTATACCCACCTTGAATGGCTGGCTATGTTCCTCTGTTCTTGTCCTCCAGATCAGTTCCAACACACATCAGTGTGTCGTGAATGATGTGAAATTGACACCTCTTGTTATTGTAGATGACAACACTGATATGAATATTCACTTCTGAGAAGGCATTTCTTTCTTTTCATTTTACCACACAACCTCCCCCTTCGCAGCCTCAAGCAATCGTACCAAATCTTCTACTAAAACAGTGACAGGTACCATTATTTTATGTTTTGTATGGTTTTTTTTATCTGGAACATGTAAATGCACAGATATTTATTAATTACTACATATCTACACACATCTATTCATCTATTGTTTCATGTATCTGTCAATGGTTTTTGGCGAAAGAGACAGCTGAAAGTATACGTTATTTTTCTACACAGCATGACCATTTTCTCGTTTTGGTTAAGAAGCTAAATAAAACTCTGAGACATTACTTAGGAGCAAAACAGATGATAATGGACAGCTTAGATTGATAGGTAGGTGGTGGAAACGGGATAAGATGTGACAAAAATGTCAAATCATTTTGTGTATAAAGATAATATAAAGATAATGTGTAGGATGTGCATCTCATTATATTATGTTAGCACTGAACGCTAGAACCTTGCTAATAAATGTTATATAAACCTGGAAATAAATATTAAAAAGTCTTCATTTAATAACAAACTTCCCTTCTCTAATAAGGTGACAAGTCTCTTCCCAGACCCTTAATAGACTGACAGTTAAATGTAAGAGAAAAAGACCTTTCGGTATTTAAGTCTCTGTGCATCTGACCATGATAATCATCTGGGAGGAATGTGTTGAGTGTGTCTGCAGGAAGATTCTGAATGATCTATCAATTAGAAAGATGGTGAACTGCTTGATCTCGATACCAAGCTACAGAGTAAATGCTTTCTTTGCAGCCTACTGAAAATTTATAGTGAAGATATTTTAGTCAATTAAAAACATGCGTCAACGAAACAAAGTCACCAGGAATATTATTTGAAATAGACTGTGTGTGTGAATCCTCACATATATAATGAAACATCTTATACAAATATAATGAAACCATCTTATGGTGGTTTCCACAAAAAAGATAATTAAATCAGAAGAATTATGTTTTACTTTGAATCTAACAATGTCGTCAGGTTTGTCTCAGGGTTATATTCAGGGTAGCCTCATCATTAGCTGATATGGAAACAATGGAAGTTTACACAATGGCCTCACTAAAATAGTGAAACAAACCTGTGTGTGTTTCTGTGGCAGCAGGGACCCGCAAGATAATACATTCAAAGTTACTCAAAGAAGCACATGATAATATTTAATAGAAAAAAATAGCCTTTTTCTTTTTTTCTACTAAACCTTTTTAATCATTATCAGGTAATTACCATTGAACCCTGAAGCTAGAGAGTTCTCTGTTTTTCTTCTGCCTCCTTCCCGGGTCTGTGATGTTCCAACAGCCAAAACATGAAGACCCCTTGCAGACAGTACGTGTTGTGCAGCTCTGATCTGAGCTATGACAGGGTACTCTAACAGTATTAGTCTGTCAAACATGCTGGCCAGGCTGCCACTTTCAATTTGCCTATGACCTCTTGGCCAAAAAAGGGGGAGAAGTGGCAGAATGCAGGACTGAAAGCTGGTATTATTGGTCTGACAGCTTCACTCATCTGGAAGTAATGCAAAATGCAATTCATATTTACACTCTATGACCTTGTGCTGGAGGAGCAGTGCTATTTACATGCAGGCCAATGAGCCATTAGGGGAGTGGAGTGCTGATCATTCCTCAAAGGGAATTTGTCAGAATGTTCCTTTCCTTATTATCATGAGCTGAAGTTATGCAAGGAGAGGGCTGCTGCTGGTGTACCAGGTTTCTGGCCATTAGGTCAATACTGTCTTACAGTGGAAGCAAATGAAAACCAAAATCTTGCAAGGACCCCATGGAAAAGAAGAATCATAGATGAGATCTCTTTAATATCTCAGTTTTTTCTCCTAGACAGGAATGAGATTAAATGGAAAAAATGGAAATGGTAAATGGAAACTTTTGCTTAAGTCTCATGTGTCTCAGATATTTCTCAGATTCCTGAGAGAAACTCCCAGAAATCTCGCAAATGTCTCCATCAGATTTGCAAAATCTGCAGTCAAAAGTCAGGTTTGTTGAAGATTTTGATTAAAACACAAATATCTTTTACCAAATTTACCAAAATTAGGGCACCCAGCTATGTTAAATTGCAGAGGTAATATGGCTTCTTAAATCAAACCACTCTGTCACACACAATTCACAAATGTAATTAACATATACACTTAATTTAAAAGTATTTAAAAACCGAACCACAAACTCAATCAAACAAGAGCTCAAACCTCAATCATCATGTTTTAAGGTTAATATTTCATTTCGAATGGCAGTTTTGGTTTTTGAAACTCCCACTTCATACTGTAAGTGTTGTGCTAATCTGATTCTATTAGTATTAAATCTATCTATCCAATATTAAATCTACCTATAGCTTTTGGCCTTCAAACATGTATTTTCTATAGTATTTATTTACTACACATTCACCCCAAAAGGGATGTAAAGGTAAAAAAATGAAATATAATTTCACCATCTTGTGGTAATTAAGTGGACCTTATTTTTTATCTTAATTTTTCTTTCATTCTAGCAGTAAAACCATTTTACTTAGAGTGATGCTGTTGATGAACTATATGCAAAGGTAAGTGTGCATGTTGTCTTAAAATATTTACAATATGAGTATTATTATTATTCATAATATGTGAGGCTTAAGTTTATTTTTTCACTTCAAGTTGTATAAAATGCTCCTGAAAGCAGTGTGCTTATATGTTAACAGGTTATTCTGGAGTTTTACATGTACAATATTGTTTTGATAACCTTATATAATCAGTGGCATCATTTCATAAATTCACTTTAGGGTTTTTATGGGGTTCTTTAGAAGGTCCGGGGTGATAACACAATTTAACACCTGCATTACAATTATGTACATTTATTATACCAATATGCGACTGGTCTCTGAGCAATTTCTATTGTGACATCATCTCACTATTATTTTTTACATGGTATTATGAAATGTTAAAAGAATTCTTATTTTAATCCACAGGCCTTGTCCCCTGCCTGCCCTTATAATCCTCTGGCATGTGTTTGTGACATCACATGGCTACTGGCTCCAAGTTCCCGTCTCTCTGCAACTGTTGTTAACTCTGCGAACAAATGAAAAATGACTGGGAGGCTCATTGGCTCCCACCAGTGACCTTGGGTATTATTAGAGTGACCTTTCTGCAGCTTGACCAAAAAACCTTTTGATATCATTGCTGGAAGTGCAAGATACTGCTTCACTGCCTTTGGGGAAAGCAGAATGTACATGAAGGGGGAAGGGAAGAAAAACAAGTCTGAGCACTTAGTGTTGTGTAAAAGTAAATCCCTGTCTCCAATTTCTGCTACATAAATACTTAATTAGGGGACACAACCTGAGTTATTGTGCTCATCGTAATCTTGACCCTCTTTAATGATGACAAGCAATATTTTGGTTTTACATTGCAACAGGATAAAAGGAATTGTGACTGAGCAAAGCATTGTTGCTGATCTAGATTTGTGTCACAGGCTGTGGTTTGACAGAACTGTCCCTGTATTACAGACATGTGCAGCAGGGGGGGCTCATCTGTGCAGGGCACCATGGCCCGGATCGAACTAGAAGAGGAGATGTGTTGTGTTAGGATGACGGTGTCTAGAAAAGGCAAGCGATATGACAGAGCAGCCATTTCAGAGAGCTAGAGTCAACATTTCACAGCCTCTCTGTGGCACAGGTCCAGGAGGAATCACTGCAGGTCATTGACAGTGGGTGGGAGCCCTGCCCACACAGCAGCGCATTCACAGATGTTTTACACTTGTGGTATAGCAGATATTTCAAAACATGCATTTGTGTGTGTGATGCTGGGGGATGAGAGAGAGAGAGAGAGAGAGAGAGAGAGAGGAAGATAGTGTTATGAGTTAGGATTGCAATATTTCTGTGGTTCATATATATCATTTTTGTGTGTCTCCGTTTTCTCCAGTTGTAACAGGGAAACAAAATATTAGCAAAAAGAAAGAAAGAATGTGAATGTTTTCTAAACACACTGAAGAAAAACACTGTAAAAAGTTCAAGGGTGGATGATTTTATCTTTGGTACCCACAAAGAGAGAGAGAGACAGAGAAGAGGACCTGATATGTGAGGTTGTCCCTTGTCCTCCTTTCTGTAATTTGGAAATAAATCTGATGCCCTTTAAACTTTAACTCTGTACAAAAAGGGCAGTTTATTACAGGCTGTGATGAACAGATGAGAGACAGGAGCACTGGGAAAATGACAAGTGGAATGAGAAACGCTAGATATTTAGGAGAGAGACCGGAGAGGGCTAGAGATGACTTCAAATGATAGCTATAAGCATGGGATTCTTTGATGTAATCTGTTCTCTAAATCCAAGGGCTTTCCATCATCACAATCTTGAAGCACAGATTGGGAGATGTTGGAGCCCCTATATCACATTTAGGAACTCAATTTAGGCTCGGTCAAAAATGAGATATCCCAGTGAAATGTTTTATGTTTGCAGGCACTGACAAGTTTAAGATATGTATTGGCTACAGATGTATTTCTCCTTAATCTCTGTGTAATGTTGCCATTCATGCATTCAGACACAATTATAAAATCGAAATCAATAACCTACACCGGAGGTTGTAAGTCAAAATGTATTTTGTTCAGTTTATTTCAAGAGGGTTAAGGCATTTAAAATGTCAATTTAGTCATTACAGGGAGCAAATTTCTTTAAAAGGAGGTCACAAATAATTTACAACTAGCAGTCTCAATTGCTTAAATAATTATTTCTTAAAAGCCAGGTCCAACATATTGTTTTTGTACTGTCATTTGTATTTTCTTCAAATGCAGAATGTGTTAAACATTGTTAATGACGTGCAACATGTGTAAATGGAAATGTAAAATTCGTATCCCATTTTAGCCAAAGCAAAAGCAAAAGCAGAATTTCGTTTCATTTCGCTCATTTGATCCTGCTATCAGTGTTCGTCACGTGATTATCGCGGGTCTGTAAGCGGGTCACACTGGTGGCCCTAAAGCCCTCAGAGGGCGCATTTCTTCCCGCTGCAGGTGGATCGCACACCTCTGGGTCCACCAAATGGGATAAATTTCCCGGAAGAATTACAATCCCGTTGTGATCAATGTATAACTAAACCATTCGTCCTGCTGGCTGATCGTCTGTATTTACAATTTTATGTCTATATGTCATGCATTTGGCGTTTTCATCGGTGTTTATAAGAACGACATTTCTTTTAAAACATGCTGTTCAATATCCTACCAACAATTATAAGACCACCCAGAGAATAAAAACAAACGTATGTAACATCAGAAGCATGGTTTATATTTTGGGTTTTAAAGGGCAAAACGATCAGATTGGCTGCATGTATGTTTTGCCACCTCTTTACCTCCCTCTCTCCTTTCTTCATGCTTCCCAATTTGTCCTTTATGAAACCTTTGTCTTTAGTGCATCTGCTCGCAGTTAATTAAAATCTGAAGGGGTCACTGTGCTGACTTCAGCTCCTTCCAGCAGCTTTAACGTGAGCAAACTTCACAGGTGTAACGCAGTGGGTAACAGCTGTTCAGGGACACATGCGGCACCTTTAAGTACAAAAGAGGAACACTAATGCTTCGATTCTCGCTGGCAACAATTCAGGCTGCCCTCGACCTCTGCCGGCATGAGTAAGTGTACTCCCTCTAAGCGTTTCGCCATAAATGAGAGAATAAAAAAGTGTCAGTGATTTCAAAACATACAAATGATGCAAATATCTAAACAGCCTGATTTTCCACAAACGAACATAATTTTTGTGCAACAGTTTTTACCTTTTTTACCTAGTTTTACCTTTATAAGGTTTCTGCTAACAGAGCAATTAACTATTATATATTGACCAATAATAATTATTATAGGATATTCATATATTCGAACAGTAATGGCAACATTATTATTATTATTATTATTGTTGTTACTGTTGTTGTTATTGTTGTTATTGCTATTATTATTATTATTATTATATTTAACTATGTTGACGCTCGCCGTCTATCGGTTATTTCTCGAAGCTTATTTTAATAGTATTGACATTATCGATATTATAACCATGTGCTTGCCAATTCTTTATAGACTAAAATGTGGCTGAGCTGATAAGCATAATGAATGTTTAATTTTTTAACTTACTGCATGTTAATAAGTTTTAAATTGGTCTTTGTTTCCTCATTGACACAGAAACAGACAGGGGTCAGTGTGACTTGGCGTCTGGGTTTGTGAGATGATTGACGCAGAGCTTTAGTGAATTGGCTGAGATTACTGGCAGATGACAACCATGACTGAGTCAGGCCAAGATTGCGTGAACTTCTGTCCACTGCTCTTCAGATCCTTACCTGCACTGTAAAAAAACTTTGCTGCCTTAAATTTTTATCTTTAATCCACTTGGCTTTACAAATCATTTTAACTTAATAGTATAAATCCTGACTGGTGCTTATACAAGCAACTCAAGACCATTTAAGATTACAAAGAGTAAGTTGAAATGACTTGTGCAACCTCACTGATTAAACTTAAAATTTTAAGGCAGCAAAGTTTTTTTCACAGTGTGTCTAAGGAACGTTACGTCACGACGTTAAACCGTAACATAAAAAGGAAAGGAAAAAACTGTTGTATCCAACAATTTAAAAGAACTTATTTCACATTCAAGAATGTACTTTTTATAAATCAGAATAAGCCTTACCACAACCATCATCTCTGTTATCAACATCACCACATTAAGTGACAGCTCCCCTTGTAGATTGCCTCCTTATGCTCATTTCCTGTCATTAACTCTTTATTTACCACATTTTATTACCTCGTCAAAATCCATTCTTTTAGATATGTGCGTTTGTAAAATGTACATTTTACATTGATCACTAAAATGTACATTTTACATTGATCACTAAAGCATTACAGTTTTCCAGAACAGACAAACGTGTAGTCTGGAAGGGGAGAGTTTAAACCGCCCTGGACATGAGCATAGTCAAAATGATGGTGAGCTGCTGACATGCCTAAACCATAGTAATTGAGTCATCCCTCCAATTCTGTTTGACAGAGCAGTCAGAAAATGGTCTGGATAACAGAGGCAGCTTTGAAAGCAGTGATGGATACTATTGTCCAATTTTGACCCTCTATTAACACGGTTTCTCAGCATCTGGATCTTTTTAACCCCTCCCACCACCAAGACAGACAGGGCAACCAATTTCTGTCAACACACCCACCTGCACTGCACTTATCCTTACTTGACCAAGCTTTGCCCCACTATCAGCTGACAGAAAATATCTAAAATAAATCTAACATCCATTCCTCTTTTATCATCTGCTGTTCCTTCTAGGTTTTGCTATTTTTACCCTTCTCTCTGTCTACTACTGTATGAACCATATTCTCCATTTTGGAATGGTAAAATTGTAGCTGCTTTCCTGATGTGTAAGAAATGCAGATTCAATGTTTTTTTAGTTGTTGAATTCCCTTGTGTTTACCTATATTATCTGTGCATAATGTAAAAAGTACTGCATATTTTTTTAAAATGGATTAAGATAGAAGCGGAAATAAAAAAAACATTGTTCCTTATCTGTGACCACCAAATAAATATTCTTCCCATCATTTAATTGGAGATGAAAGAGCTGTAAAGAGAATGAGTGGGGAGGGAGAAAAAAGAACGGTGACCTTCTGGGTGACAGACATAGGTTGGAGGGTGGCATTTTATTGTGAGCCTCTCGCTGAAAAGGAAGAAAAGGAGAGGACCAGTCAATTTAATGCAAGGACCAAGAGAGCAAGAGGGTTGCTAAGAGACAGGGGATGCTGCACAGCTTCCATCGGGAGGCAGGCTCTGACCTTATGCAAATGTGGCTCCCCAAATCTTTTGTGGCCAAGGCAGCAAATTCCCCTTGCCGTGTCACCAATACCTGGCATCAAGTCTTCCCTTTCAGACCATTCTCTCACCAGAGAAAAGAGGCCGGTGCAGTTGAAAAAAAAGACGATGAGCCTCTCTGATGGACAGTACGAAAACATGCTTTTGTAATATTTCACTGTTGGTTTTAAATGTTGAAATAGGGTGTGCATGGGAAATTTACAATACATTCATACTGCACATTAGACGCGCAGCACATAAAGCTTTCACAATGAACACATGCCTCCAAATGTCAGCTAGCCCTTAAGCCCCAGTAAGCGACATGTCCAAGGCTAAAAGCACCCACTCCCATTACATTCTCAAATTGCATCTCTTCAAGCTCTCTAAAAGCTCTATGAAGGCACATTAATGTATCCAAGCAATCAGACATGTGCCAGGCTTGGGCAGGCATGCAATAATTTGTGGCATGTTATTAGATCATATCAGAGCAGAGAAAAGGGGAGTATGCAGAGTATTTATATAATTACCCGTATATGGACTGAGAGTGGATGTCTGCCTCGTAGTCAGCTCTGAATGATATGAATGCTTAATGCGCTTTAGTCATAGACTTTGAAATAAATAGAATTGTTTTCTCTAAGCACAGATGCCATTACCATACAAAATAGTGAGATCAGCAACAGCTAAAGGAATTTCTAGAAATAAAAACAACATCTACAGACATCTCAATCCAATGACATACCAAACTGTCAGACCAGCCTAGCCACTGTACAATCATCTAGTATCTATCTAGTATCTATTATCTAGTATCTATCATCTATCATCTATCTATCTATCTATCTATCTATCTATCTATCTATCTATCCTTACATCTACATGTATTCATATAGCAGACGCTTTTATCCAAAACGATGACAGCCAATGAATAATATTATTCAGATAAGTCACTCTGTTTACACATTGATATATAGACATCAAAATATGCAATATATGTGTGTCTACCCCTAGGCCAACAACACTCTCTCGCGCGCTCACTCGCTCCCTCTCTTTTTCCCCCTCTCTTTGTCTTTCTCTATTTCAGTCTTGCTATCTTTGCACAATCTCCGCTGGGCTTTGTTACATCAGTCTTCAGGAGCTGCAGCATGGAGGTTCAGGGGTTACTTCTGACACTTGTTTTTCCACAAACAAGCAACACCACCTCTATCTGCTAAACCTTCCAGCAAACCAACAAGGCCCCAGAGACGACTCCAGACAGCTGACAATGGAGGAGGTTGAGTTGGAGAAACATTTTTGCAAGGAAAAGCAGACAGCTATTTCGTATGTTTGCCTTTGAGGTTTGACGTTACGTTAGCTATAGATATCAGCGGTAGATGTATGGGCCATAGGACTGAATAAGACCATTGAAAACAGCATGAGAGCCATGTATATATAAAGTGAGTGAGAGTGTATAAAAATGGGGAGGGTCAAAACAGCAGCATGGGAATCGGAGAGACATGAGAGGTTGTAAGAGAGCTGGTAAAATAATGACACCCAGAGGGGCAAAGGGGTTACAACCTTATGAGAAGGCTGTATCAGGTTGTATCAGGTTATCTGAAGTGGTCACTGGTAATGCCTTTCACACATGCTTCGTTTGATACCTTTTGCTGGCTGAGAGAGTGGCTTAATCAATACCAGCAGTGGATCAGAGCTCTGGGGTTACTATATGGCCAGCTTACCAGCGACTCACCCACATTCAAGAGCCAGCTAATTGAGCTTTGTCATTTCACTAGGTCAACCTGAAAACGGCACATCCATTCATCAACCTTTAGGTACAGCAGAGACCTATCTGTCCACAGCTGTTCTCCCTGCATCTGCTTCCTTCCACTATGTTTCATCAATCATACATCACTCCTGCTATGAAAGGAATTATCAGCCAGAATCTTCACATCAGTTCTCCAGAGTCAAATCATCCTGTAATGATGCGCTGGCTATTGAAAAGCAAGAACTGTGCATCTGTATTGAATTTTAAACAGATTTAAAACAGGAGTGTAATTTACTTTCAACATATCAATGCCAAAATAAATAAAATTGTTGATATTTCTTGTAATAAAATAATAAAACAATTGAATAAAAATATCATTTTAGTTCATTTCTTGAGCAGCTGCTCTGGCAGAGGGAGGTAATGTTATTTTGTTTTTTGAGAGATTATATATGGGTACAGCATTTTGGTTTATTGAACTATATATATATATATGAGGCTAATATATTCTTCAGGAAAGATGTGAAGCATGTCTGCTGTCTGCTTCATTTAAAATAAGACTATGTTGCATGTGACTTGTGTTTTTGTGTGCATCATTTCTCGCGAAACATATTCGTACATTAGCTTGGCATGATAAGCATCAAACAGCTGGCTGATCCTCTGCAGCACAGTTCCACTGGAACGGACAATCCAGGCTGGAGGCAACCCAGAAAATGAAAAATATAGTCACACTCAGCGTATCTTCTTCAGACCAATCGGCCATGATCACAGTAATTCATATTTTCAATTACAGAGCTGTGTTTATCTTTTACCTGTTGGTATTTTAGGGTGTGGATGTGTGTGGATCGTTTTAAGCTAGTTTTGTCAGTAGTGCTCACAGTGGGCAAGAGGCTGTAATAGCATTTCCTGATTCTACAATAATATCATATAATCTAGTGCATTCACTTACACTGTCATATTTATTTAACCTGCTAAGGGGACAGAACAGGGGTACAGCGTCCCTGCTGCTAGGGGCACACACATCACACACTGCCAGTGTGAATTTCCATTGATTACCCCACCCTGTAGCTCACAGACCATAATTTAACACAGCAGGCTCAGGACTTAATACGTTGAATTCAAACATCATCTTTATTTCAGGAGACACAAAAAACAATTGACACTTAGAAAAGGTGCAGCACCTTTATTAATGCTGGTCTCTCCCATCCTTCCCTGCTGCATGCCTTACTTCCCATCCCATCCGAGCTTGTGCTCCCACACTTCTGTGAAGGAGACTACACTTCTGAGAGAGGGTGTTAAGAGTGTTGTGAAGCTGCTCTCTGCATCTAGAGTGAAATGCTCAGTGACCACAGCACATAATCGCCTGTAAGAAGCAAACATTAAACAGGGGTCATGTTTGTACTGACAACTGCCTCAAGCAGCCAACGATAATAAGAGAACAGCTGTAATCACACACTGGGTGAAACGGATGCCGCTAACATTTGCTACAATTTACATTAGAAATTTAACTATTTTTATTTCTAATTTTGGTTAAATGATTTTTGATTCATTTATTCTTTTTTGTAATGAGCACCGATGCAGGTTTGTTTTAAAAAGTTAACTGGTTACTACCTTTAGAGTTGCATTGAGATAAAAACTACCAAATTCTTGTTTTATTCTGTGCCTGACTGTACACAACCCAGCTAACACTTTTAGGTTGTAAACAGATTTCCCTAACATTTCCTTCAGCAAAAATGTTAAAAATGTTTTTTTGGAAAGTTTGGAAACATTCAAAGCATAATGTTTATATAGACATTTATATACTATATATACACTATAGTTATATAGTTATAAAAAGTTCTACTAATGTTATTGCAAGACTTGTTTTTGAGAATGTTCCCTGATAGCTGGGAGCGTAAAATGAATCAGTGCTCTCCTGTGCAGACCTGCGGAAGCACTGAATACATTTGACAAGTTTTCCAATTTCCTCAACATGTTTTGTTGTTTGTGTACACATAGTCCTACATTTATTTCACATTCAAACTATTGCCAACAGATCAAAATATTCACCTTTGGTTATTTTGCTCATCATTCCTTAAAAATTGTCTGACTAATATGTTACAATCCAGAAAGCTGAAATTCTATAAAGGGTGCAGTTGGGGGCAAATCTCTTTTCATTTTCAATTCAATTCCAGGCGCCAAAGTTTTGTCAATCATTAACAGACCCCCTATCAGTGAGATAAAAACACAAGAGAGTACAGATTTTGCCACTTAAGTTCAGCTGCAGCATATCAATGTCCATGAAAAGAGCTTGGGTCATGTTTGACCACTGGCAGCAGTTATTTGCTTTTCACTATCACCAGTGGGACTAATGTGTTAGCAAGAGAGAGAGAGTGTGTGTTTATGTCTGGAAACACAGCCAAGGGCATTGTGGATAACCTCTGACACAGCCAATCAAAGAAAAAGGAAGGCCTGACATAGCAAGCAACTTGAAATAATGCAAATATTTGAAAGGTGAACATTGCTTGCAGAATTCCATACAAAGGCATTTTAGGTTATAGAACTGAGGCTTCTACGTGAAATTAAGTTGTTTTTATGGGATGTGGTGTATTTAACTCACTTTTAAACATATATAATACTTAGTATAGGGTTAGTTTAAAGAAACAGCTGAACAGAATGTTGTCATCAGTTCCCTCATTAATTACCCCAAGGTTGTGGGTTCAATTCCCAGGGAACATGCATAGGCTACTCATAAAATGTATACTTTGAATGCACTGTAGGTCGCTTTGGATAAAAGTGTCTGCCAGATGCGTAAATGTAAAAAGCACAATAAAACTGTCAAAAAAGTGTCCATATGATGTAAATCTTCTCATGCCATCACTTTGAATGTGTCAGAATGATGGTAGATTTTTCATTTTTGGTTGAACTGTCCCTTTAATGCAGACATAAGTTATTGGCATGTCACAATATTCAGAGACTGTGGACCAGAGTCCATGCACTTTGAAAGCTGTGATCAATCTCTTTTAATTAGCTCATGGAAAGATCACACAAAATTCTGTGGAATGTTTCAAATGGAGGCCCCTCCATGTGGTGTCCACAAATTCAGCCAGCAATCAAACTTGCAAGATTGAAACAAAGTGATCTGGAGTCAAGCTAGCCCTGCTATGGATCCTTTATTCCAGAGTTGAAATGAGAATCAGTGGGGATTAATATGCATTAATTAAATTGACTGTGTTGCCTTTAATGAGGAGGGAAGGATTTGATGTTAATGCTGGTGATTTCATAGTGGCTTCAATCCACTTAATTAACTGTGTTTATTTCAACAAACCAAAAAATAATCAATGAAAAAGGTATTTCATTACAAGTGATTTATTACCACCAGTCTTAAAGCCACATGTTATTTAAACAATACGGTTTTCAGAAGAAGGTTTATTTATTGAAGGATACATAACTATTATTTATACTATTAGTCTAATGTAACCAAGATGTCCTTCTTGCAGTCCAAAAGACTATATCATTGACCTACTCTGTTAGTGAGCAGAAACTGATTTAATTTTTTTCTCTGTACATGTGTAGACCAAATATAAGTTTTCATAATTTCTTAAAGTCTCTGAAGTCTATTGCCTCACAGTGAAGAATATTTACATAAATAAAATGGTTATGTTGACACTCTCATAGTTTAATCTTTGTAACTCAATAATGAAGACTCCATTATTCCAACATGTTTTCATCAATCATCATAATTTATAGCCTGTACCCATGTGTTTACGTCATGTTTCAACAATATTGATACTTTTAACCTATATGGCATTAAAGAAAATAAAAAACACTCAAACACTTTTTTCACAATTTCAGTAGTTTAATTTGTCAACCAACAATGTCCAACAACATTAATGCATCTTTATTCATAATAACTTAGGGGCAAAGTTGTTGGTTGGACGGAAATGACGTCACCACTGAGAGACAGTTTTGTAAAAATTGTTCAACTATCAATTACTTTCACAAACCACATATTGAATGTAATGAATTCACCTTTTAGTTTATACTTTAATCGATTTTGTCATAATTAATATGATAAAACGTTCATGATTAGTTTTATTATTTTAAGATTAATATCATTCATATGGGTCAAGACGACGGTAAAAATGGGACATTTTTATTGCAAAAAAAGTATTGCAGAATAATTTATAAAGACGTTGCAAAAAGTTTCCATGTCCGTGTAAATGTTTTCAATGAAAAGCTGGAATATTTCCTATGAATGTTTCTCACAGAATAAAAACTTTCGATATAAATTCATATAAATGGTCTACGTCGGGTGACCGGAAGACATGACGTATTACGCACGTACATTCAGGTAATGTCGCTTTTTTAACAGGTGCCATCCATTTAAAGTTCTGGCGTAATGAAATTATTTTAAGTTTTTCCTTTAAGCTGTCCAACTTAACGATATTAACCAGCACTAACTTTGTCGATCTGTTGTTCGCTTTTCTACCCTGTTAATTAAACGCGCAGTTTTGTGCGCATCCGGCCGCCTGGGTGCTTCCAGATTGCGGATAAGCGCGCATAACCAGTGACCTGCTTTATTCACGAGTAAATGGTTACGATTATAGTTACTGCAGAGGGATAGGTGAAGTTTCAGAGCTCACTTTGAACAGTTATGAATCTAATGACTAAATTAGTTTCAGGCATGCGGTCCAGGTGAGCCTAATTACAGAGATAAATGGGCCAGGTAAGTGACAGTGGCTCATGGCATGGTGCCATGGGACAAGGCATTGGTTGTGGAAGTCCCAGTGTAGCTTTGCCCCATATACTTCAGCAGCACTTCCTCTAAGATAAGAGGGAAAGGTAATTATGAAAAATCTGGACCACACTGACCGACCCGGTCACGTCTGTGAACTCCTCCAGCCTGCCTGCATCACAACTTTGGGTTACTTGCAGTCACACGCATTAATCAAAAGGATAACTGGTTGATTATTTATTTATTTCGTTTCCAGGTCAAAGGCTTTTTATTTCAACCTTAATTTGCTTCTAGACTCAAGGTTTTGAACCAAATTTAATATAATTAATAGCAATTAATTTATAAAAGTAAGCTAGAATAATATTTTTATACATATCATTTGTTCATTACATTGTTGTTCTGCATGTTAATTCAAGAACGCTAATACTGATTATTAGCAAATCTTTGCACATTTTTGTTAAAAAAACAAATTTGTTTGAGTCACCTATAATAGTTATTATAATATGTGCCTAGTTTTGGCATTTTGAGTCCAATGAACTGATGTTTTGGAGTTTGGTTTTGATGGGTCGAGATTTAGTTGCATTTCACCTGAAACATCAGATGTGTTGTGCAAATGTAACGGACGTACACACGTAAAATGTTTTTACCTCCCACTCTCTCCCTCCTCTCTGCCATCACATCACTTATAAATGCCCATCAAAGTGTAAAACAATCTTACAAACCCTATCAGATCTAATTTTGCAACTTTATGGTTATGAACATTTTCTGCATGTATATTCAAACAAAAATGTCACATGACATCAAATTGATATTTGATAGCTTTTGGTTTAAATTTGCAATCACATTTTGTATTGTTCACTGTTCACATTTGTTGTTTACTGAAGCAGTTTATTCAGGTTGCCTGTATTAAGTTTTACAAGTGTTAAAACCTCCAGTATTTTGTCTTTCTAGTGTTTTTGTTCTCTTCTCTTATTAAATTTTGGTCATATTTTAGTGAGTGCCTTGGGCAAGTGCCAAGTTGCAGATGAGAAATGGTGCACCTGTGTGCTGTCTAAAGATAGGCTAGCGGTAGAGGGCCAGAGAGCAGACTCCAGAGGACCCATCCGTCTCAATCGAAGGCTGCAGCTGACACCTTACAAAGAGGTACAATTAATAAGGACATTATCCGTCGGCAGGCAACAATGGGGGCCTGACGCACAGACACTAACCCCTGGAGGTCTGGAGAGTAAGGGGAGGGATGGCAGGCCTGAAGGCCTTTAGAACAAGGCTCATTAGTAGCAATTTCTCTACAACATGAAATACTATCCCATAATAGAGCCATCTTTTCAAACCATTATCAGCTTCTCTGTTTGGATTGGGTCATTTTCAAGGATCAATCATACGTTTGTCAGGGGCTGCTGAAACATGTTTCTTGTTGGAAGAAAAATGTCTATAGACAAAAAACCCTACAGCCCCCTTTTTGTGATAAAATGTGTGTCCTTGAATCTTTTTTTATTACATTCATATTACAGTCCAAGGATTGCATATGGGCATGTTGTTTAGTTGCATTAGCATTACACTTTGTGATTTATTTAAAAGCATTTGTAGTCTTTGTACATTTCTTTTAATAATGTCAGGTTAGCACTTATTGTAAAGAGCAAACTAGGTACTTATTTGATACCAGTGGTGTCCAAAAGATCAGCATAGTCATATTTTATGTTCTAATGTTGTTTTTGTTTGTATGTTTCAGAGTTCTCATTTCTGAAAGCATTACTGTGATTAAAAATGTGTCATGACATCTTTGTGTTTCCTGTGATTGGAAAAGTTGTTGCAGGTTATGGACTGGAGAAAAAACTCTCATGGTCAGGGGTCATCACTAGATCAGAAGAGGTCACTCAGCTGGAAAAGAAAAGCAGAGAAGAGAAAATAAAAAAAAACTGATGAACAGCATTATATCAGTTTTACGTTTTTTAAATTGTGAAAGTCGCAGAGCATAGAATATTTGGCACATTAGTGGGACACTGTTTTTTTGTGTGACATTTACAGAGTTTTCAGAAATTTCTGTCTCTACAAACAAAACACTTACTGTTATACTCAACAGTGCAGGATGAAAAATCAAGACTGTGTCAATCCTGAGTGCTTTTAGTGAGATACGCAAGTGTATATTAAACGAACCAAAGCCTAATCTGTGCTTAACTCTTCCCCAGTTATTTGGAAAGTCAAGAGTTCCCTTCCCTGTTATTGGTTTTATTTTATGGTACATTCCATGGGGATGGATTGTGCTTGGTTATGGATTAACAGTGCGATCAATGGTTAGATTTGAGTCTGGCTTCCAGAGCTGAGGAAAATGAATTGGAAATGCACCCAAACCTTATCGACCCACGCTTAAGACTTGCTTTCATTGCAGACAGAGGATAATATTGTGATAAGTAGCTAATCTCCCATTTTAAACACAACCCTCACCCCTCACATTCTCACTGGAGTGCTTCTGGTTTATTTGTTATTCATTTTCCTATTTCCATTTATTTTTGTTGTACTTTATGCATTCCACATAAGGAATTTTCATTGGAATGCATTTTCATTGGAATGCATTTTGAGTAGTTGCATATTTGTGCAAGCATGCATCATATGTATTATTATAGTAATGCAATTGACTTATTATTATTATTATTAGAAAAAAATGTACATCCCTAACCATCAGTATACAGCCATAATCCTACTGTCATAGTACTTTGCAATCTAAATGTATTAAAGACAAAAAAAACATGTTCATCTTTGGCTTTGGGGAATTGAAGCATGAATTGAATTAAGTTGAAATTGGCTAAATTGGATTAGGTGTCCTTCTTAGGTGTCAGGTCTTTTTAGCTCGGAGTTGGTAGAAAGCATCAAATTGTATAATTTTCCTTTTTCTAAGAGCTGTTTTCCTTTGAAAAGCTTTAGAAATCAAGCCTTTGGGAATGATGTTAAATTGCATCTTTTCACCTTAATGATGCTCTTGTATTTGGTTGCCAGTTTTGTGTTGTATTTAAATATTACAATTTATATTTTAACTCGCTGTTAAATTATTTTTATGATATAAGTAATAGTTAGTTATAATAAAATGTTACAATAGTTACTGATAAAGTTAATGAGGAAGACACCATCAAAGTTTCTGTCTCTCTGCTTCATGCTTTCCCTTTTAAAAACTAAAATGTTTATTACATTATTTCATTGATGCATTTTAGCAAAGAAATCTTTAAATTCACATTTTGCCAGAGACTGAGGAATATCAGGAATATATATATAAAAAAAAGTTCTAACTGGCTCTGAAAAATATGTTAGGACAATATGTAACTATCTGAATATTTGTCTTTTTATATTTCATGATAAACACAGATTTTAGTCTTATTTTTTCCTCTCATATTATTGCACAAAATCACAATGATTTCCTCCATTAAATGCCACAAATTACATAGTGAGAGAAAGGGCCAGGAAGGTGGATCGCATTCATTTTAGATTTCATTTTCTGTATTGTGTTCCAAAGTCTCTCCTCGAATTGCCTGCTTCTGCTCGTCATTATTGAAGTAGAACAGTGATTAACAGCAATTTACAGTATAATTATGTGAAACAAAAGGAAAAAAGTGCTGTCACTTTGCAGAAGAACAAAACAACTGTGGAATTTGTGGTGTACACCTGGACAAAACTACAAGGTGTCTCAAAATTTGTTTTGTGGAAATAAACCTGGGAATTTTACAGTGAAAGGTCACAACTATAAACCATAAACTAGATCAGGACCAAAACCAGACACATTTCTAAAGAGAATTTTTTTTTAAATGTTGCAAATCATCCATTTAAAGGGCTTTATGTCACTATAAATGTTAAAACAGTAACCTGTCTTGCAGGAACAAAAGAACTGGGTGTTTCATTTAATCCTCAGAGTTAAGTATTAGGACATTGTAATCTGTTTGATCTGACCTGTATATCTGTTCTACCTTGTATATATTTAACCCAGCCCTGAGCATAGGAAAGTTTCTCTTTTTTAATCTATTGGTGCCAATAATACCTTGGAGGTCTTGAGGAAACCATGGCCATAGGAAAACTACCGTACGTACTAAATGGTTGCTTCTCTTAGTATCTTTTATCTTCAGTGAACTCTTTAAAATGGAAGGTCCTCCATGGAGACTGGGTCAATATCCTGAGGGCTGGCACAGCAGAGAGAACTATTGATCTCTCACTATCTGTTTCCAGTGCTGGACCTCCGCTTACATGATACATGCCATGATTCCTGCCCTTGTTCCTATTAAAGGCCCCGTCTGCAGGGCTACAAAGACAGCCGTGGCTTTCTGCCCAACATGGGGTGGTTTTGAAGTCGTTTGGTGACATAATACTGTAACTGATAATATGGGGGCCTTTGTAACCTTGTGGCGAAACGGAGACCCAGATTGCCAATGAGCTCCGTCAATCAGAAGGAGAGGAGATGGCAGAGAGGTGCAGGGCCTGTGTGACAATGAAAGCAAGAGAAAGCAAATCAGGTTAACTGCTTAACAACCGAATGTCTCTGACTGTAATGAGGCCTCAGTTGCCCGTGGCAATGCATAGTTCAGGAAAAGAGGTCTTTCTCTGTTCCTTGTGCACCCTTTTGATCATGTTTGCTTTTTCGCTGCTGGGATTCTCATTGTTGTTTTTAATTACTTTTCCGCCAAATGGCACAGATGAAAGATAGGTGTCTGTAATTAATAACATTTACATAAATTAGCATCACTAACAAGTCTCATTAGTAGCTTCTGGCTTTTGTTTTGACTGAAGTCTCATGTCACCTTCTTCCAAAAGCACTAAGTATAGAGAACAATATCAGAAAGGGGACATAATTCACTTGATCTCCACCAAATTTTTGGTTACTTCACTGGAGGTAATTAAATCAACTGCACATTCCAATAATTAGGGTCAACCTGAGGAAATACGCCAGTTGCTTTATTACACCATAATAGAATCAGCCAACTCTATTCAATTAGTCAGTTCAGAAAGATACTTTGTGGTTGTTAACATGCAGTTTTCAGACAGGCTCAAAAGCCTGATCAAAGGCTGTCGCAGCTCGCCGTTTGGCTGCGTTTAATGAGGGTCAGGACAATGCGCTTTATCTGTGGTTGCTATGCAGGAGACTCTTAAATGCGCCATTTTAGTCTTTTGATATTGGTCAGTATGGAAATTTGCTTCCATTACAAATCAATATCTGTACAGTGCAAATGAAAGACAGGAAAAAGCTTTCAGGTAGACCTGTCACCCTGATAATGACAAGAAAGCCCACAGGTTTGTCTTCAGTGCAGTGGAAGTCATGCCTGAAATGGCAGATTACCTTCACATACTACCGCCACAAAGGTTTCAAGTGGTAATGACTCCCGAACGCTGCCCACTGCCTCCGATCATATGCTTTATAATGATGTATTATGTCTCCCGAGCACAGCAAAAGCACTTTTTCTTTCCTCTTTTTCTTTGTAGTGTGCTAGAAACCCTGCATATTTACATCTGGCATGGTAAATAGACTTTATATAACTCGCATTTGTTGTGATGTTTGCCTGCAAAGACTGACCCCTCTTCTGCCTCTGATAGAGACCCCCCCCACACACACACACACACGTTCTGTAACTGTGCTTCAGCTGAGTAGATCAATAATGCACTCTTTCTCTCATGCCGGCACCAAGCGCTCTGTGATTAGTTTGACAGAAAATGACTCCCTAATCAGTGAAATGTATTCTGTTTTGGTGGCTAAATGAGGGTGTTTACTCTCATCCCCGCGCAGGTCAGGGAAACTCCACACACTTTGGTGCTTTGAGACAGAGCACTATAATCTGTGCCAAAAGGACAGGCTGTCATTACACGCACACAGAGTAATAGACTGACATTGATGCTATGGCGAACAATTGGTTTTCCGGCAGCAGTCAGGTGGGCTGTGGACTAAATTATGAAGGAGAGAAGACAAGTGTTTGTGTGTGTTTGTGTGTGTGAGGTTGTGGAGCAGGAAAGACCGTCTTGTCTTTGTGATGGAGTCGACACAGGATATACAGTACAGCTCTAAACATAACCTGAATCTGTCTGAACCTGTAACACTACTGCTTCTTATCTAACAATAGATGAAAACAATAGATGCACGTACACACCACATTGCTTGTGGTGTGTACGTGCATGCATTTTTTTCTTTTTTTGAGTGCCTTAACTGTTTGCAAATCAATCAAGCACTGTACTTCTCTTATTAGTGCCATTATGCAAAATTAAAGTGCTGATATTAATTTTGTTCATTTAAAACAATTATCCTCTTCATTTTTTTAATAGACAGACGCACTTTCAATTCTCAGCCGCTTGTCAAATAGAGACATCTGTGCCATAATGAAGCCCCCTCCACTAACTTAGTCTGTGTTACGCCTGTTCTTATAGTTCACATGTGACACTTTTTCCAACAAAGGCTGTTATATCGCATAACATCTTATTCAAACTTGTGAATTTGAATTGAAATAGAGACATCACTGTTCATAATCCTACAGATGACAAGTGCATGACCAAGATCAGAGGTCAATAGCTGTCAAAGTCTGCTAGTTTTTAGGGGGATTTGTCCTCTCCCATTCAAGTGAAAATCGCAATGACGCTTTGTCTGCAGCACTATGCCAGAAACAGTCAGAACAAGAGAGGCCTAGCTCTAAGCCCTCAGTGCTAAATTTTCACCTGTCACTGCATTGGCCTGGTTAGAAAAGGGCAGGGGAAAGGCTTCGACTGGCCAATAGTTGAGGTCAAGGACGGACCAGGCACTGCCACTCCCCAGCCACATCATCTTTGTATGACAGCACCACCCTTAGGTTGAAGTTCAGTTGGGCTTTTTCACTGACACGGAGCTTAACTTCAAATACAAGATTAAAGCAGAGGTGTTGCATCCTGGCAGAGCCCAAAGAAAAATATTGAGCGCTAAGCCCTTCTCCGTGTCGAGCGGAGCTTAGGGGACAGGTAGCTAATATTAGAGAGGAGACAGCCTAGTTAACAGCGTCTGTCTGCTGCTTTCCAAGTGCTCAGTCTTGGTCAAAAGGCTACTCGGGCTTTGCCGCTGCTTTATTGGTAAAATATATTACAGTTGAGGCCAGATGAACTGCCTTATTAGAAGGTGGGGGCGTGAAGAGATGCCCATCTGACATATTTTTCAAGCACTTCACGTATCTCCATATCACTAAATAAATTACTATAAGTTAGGATTTTACTCCTCTTCCTTTTAATACCTGAGGTTTTATGAGGAGTCAATAATTGGCCCATTTAAACAAACATTACCTCAGTCACCACGGCCAACAGATTGTACATTTTGGTAGATGGAAATATGATCTTGGATGAAGATAGAAAGGCTTTGAGTTAGTTATGAAGTAGAACATCTTGAAACGAAAAATGGCTAATTTCCTTTATTAAATTGCAAAGGATTGTGAAATATTACAGTTAATAAATGTTTAGAAAATAAAAAATGATGTCAAGATCTTGTATTATATGTTTCAAATGCACAGTTACCACATCTTGTGTTAAAAAGTGACAGGAAATAAGAAACAATCTTCTAGCCATGATAAAGGATTGTGGGATTGGATATTGTTTTTCATTACTAACTCAATTCTTAGAGCTGCAATTGGCTTGTACTGCAGACAGATGTGGGCCTCCACGGTCTGTTTTAACAGGCTTCATGCATGTGTGATGAGGGGAGTCACTGAAGCTCATTAACGGCACACAGTAAAGTCAGAGGCCACGGCCCAGATCGCTAAGCAGTTACTTGACCACATTTGTCTTCTGAATCTAAATACAGCTGTTTTCAGGTCTCTTAGTATTTGTTTTAATGCTAAATATGAACAAAGATTTAGTGTTTTGACAGTATAATTATGTTGACTGACAGCAGAATGTTTACTAAATGTAAATTGAAGATGATTTAGATCTCAAACAGATTTTGTTGATTGAGAGTAGAATGTCTGTAATATTATGGATTTATTTAGAATTTGTTACAAAAATATTTTTTCGAACAGAGATGGCGATAGAGAGGCAATATTAAAGTTGAAAGAGCAATGTTTAAATGGTTTAATTATTTGAAGGAAAAAAGTGTCCAAAAATGTTTAAATGAGTTTTTGGCAGTAATGCACACAACAGAGTGAGAAAGGACGAGCAAGGGAGAGAGCAAAAGAGAGAGAAAGAATATTGCTGCTGGAACTAAAATGAAGGACTGCAAATGTTTCCAAAGCCTTTAATCA
Organism: Chromobotia macracanthus; assembly: GCA_036877525.1. Classification (NCBI taxonomy): domain Eukaryota; kingdom Metazoa; phylum Chordata; class Actinopteri; order Cypriniformes; family Botiidae; genus Chromobotia; species Chromobotia macracanthus. The sequence goes on along the minus strand of JAZGTH010000145.1, from coordinate 265,272 downwards.
GGTTCAAACCTCTGATATCTTATTGTTTGTTACCAGATGTTGCTGCTATCTGCTGTGACATATGCACCAGTCAGCTTGCCCAGCCCCTCTGGTAAGCTACAATTAAGATTTATGCAAGAGGCCATGTTGCCCTAGTGCATCACCTTCACTGATTTCCCATGAGTGAAAGTGACTTCAAAGGGAACAGGGTGTCTGTGTCCAAAAAACATGAAAACGGCTCCACCAAGATCCGCTTACAGTCATCTTTCAGAAATGGATCAGTATGGATGCCCATCCCTTGCTTATGCTCTCCTGAAACTCTTGCCTGAGGCGTCCTGCAAATCAGACCACGTTTCCTTTTTTTATTTGGGCTCCATTTGAAATAGTGTGACGTTAAAGAAGCTAAGCTGAAACAGGCTGATTTGACATGACAGCTCATATGCCAGGAATTCTCCAGGAAATATGCCGCGTTGCTTCAGAGATATGGCTTTCTACACCCCCAGATATGTGTGTACCTTAGGGCCAATTTGGCCTGATGAATCTAGTTCTGGTATCTTAGTTGCCCAACTTTAAAAGACATCAACATTTATAAAATCCCTAAGGGGGAAAAACCAAGAATTAATATATTCATTTAAATTCACAGTGTAGTTTGCATTGATTGATGTGTTGGAAAGTATAATACTTTACGTTTCTTTATAGTGTAGAAAATGTATTGAACCATCTGTTTGGTGCTTTATTGGTGCACATATAATGCATCTTTATTTATGTTATTTGACCATTGATGGGTCATCAGATATTTCAAATGGAATTTGGAACAGTGGCACAGTGTAAACTTCAGCAGCCATTTTACGGCATGGAGAGCGCACTCCTGGTTTTTCCTGTTTTAGCTACACAAGCCTCAGAAGCTGCAGACCTCTAAGAGGTTTGAGAAGCTTAAAAAGGGCTTAGCTGCCCTTCTCATCACCTCTGTGCTCTTAAAAACCTCAAAGAGAAACCGCTCTTATACTTATTATTCACTCCAACTACTTTGTCATTTGATTTTGAATTGGAATTGTGCTTTGAAAAATATAAATGAACAAACTTTTTTTAATACAGGTACAAGATAGATTGTCAGTACATAAATCTGAGGACAAACAGACTTTTTAATGTTATGACATTTTAAACTTTTTGGTTTCAAGACAATTCATAAGTTCTGATGTGGTTTATATATAAATATAACGTATAAATTGGAAATGCTACTTAGAAAAGAACTAATGAGAGATCTCACAACCACAGGTTATATCACACAAGCCACCAGTGTTTCACAAACAGTCAGCTGACCAATGAAAGGACAGACATTCATTATTATTGCTGTCCTTTAAGTAGCTTGATTTGGTCCTGTTTGGTTGTATGCAATTACTTCTGATGAGATTTTTTTGGAGACAGAGGCTGATCCTGACGGCTTTTCTCTAATCCCTCCCCTGCATGCAGGCTTAACTAAACAGCAAGTTTGTCACAAGCTCAAACAGCAACTCGGTGTTGCACTGGATACTTCATTCAGCTTAAGCCAACTTATCGTGCACGTTCAAAGCACATCCATTGAGCCATGTGGATGGGTCTTTTCACCAGATCTATTAAATGACACCCTTATCTGTATTTAGCATATGCCATGTATGTCTGCAATGGCGGCTTTAGGCAGATTCACACTCTAGACACCTCAAGCCATTCTTGAGCTGAAGCTACAGATAACATTCTAAAACTTCCTCAGACACGCAGGTTTAACATCTCAATAACTCCGTGCCACAGCCGAGCTTGTTTATTTATTAGCTTCCCAGCCTTTGCTAGGGCAGGACAGTGAATTCCATATCATTTGCTTTGTTACTTCTCCAAATGGCTGTATTTATTTTGAAAGCAAATGGTGCTATCTGGTTTTCTCGTCTGTGTTTTCCATTCAGTCTATTCAGAATCCTGGGAACATAATAATGTACAGTAAGTGGTAGGCTGAAAGAGAAAATTGCATGCTAGAAGATGCGCGTGTGATGCACAGCATATCAGTCTAAGAATGTAGGCTTGATACAGTGGTTTTGTTGAATATTCCTCGACATAAACAAATTCCATTACATGGACTTTATCAGAACGTTGCAAAATAAGACAGTAAATTACCGCAACCACCCAAAAGATGCACCAGTTCTGTATGTTTGCAAACTATGCTAAAATATCTGCTTAACCAGAAGAGAATGCAGCTCTGGTGGAAAAAAATTGTAATGTTGCTGTAACTTTGCAACATTTATTAAAATTCAATCAATTCAGTTAGTAATTGAGGAATAGAGCACACCAGCACAACAAAAGCTGGAAAGCATCCAGGAGAACCCCTGCAGATTCACCATGGTGGAAGAGCATTCAGAAAGAGAAGTGTTCAAGCTGAAGTGCTGAGGTTGAGAGTTTAAAACCGAGTGCTGCCCTGCACATTTTCATAATCAGTTTACTGGCCCTCCATTCGGTCAGACACTGGCCACAGTCTTTGCATCAGTCCATTTGTCACCGCACAATGTTTGGCACAGCAGCATCATATTCACAAGCAGATAAAAATGTAATTAGACTGCTAATATCTTTCTCATTTCATCTGATTGCAGGTTAGGGTTGGCATTTACCTCCTTTTTTAATATAAACTTTCAGGCTGTAACATTGTTTGATTTTACTAGACAGAAGAAGAGCAACATACAGTATCTTAAAATCTGGTAAACCTGTTTTATTACGGACAGTGCTGTGTGCACATCGTCAAAAATCCTCATTAGAAAACAAAATGTGTATTAATAATATATAATTAATAATATCACTACCTCCGGATCTAAAATGACGCGCACTTAGGACGTGAAACTTTATAACGCAAACAGTTATATCTGAACAAAATCTAAATCATCACAACATTATTGTGACGTCACAACATGTTATTTATATTCATTCATTCAACTTTTGCAATGTTTAAAATTGATTATACAGCCGTATTTACAGCAACATCAAATATGACTGAATATAGAAAAGTGAAAAGAGAAGCAGATGCATTCATTAATTTACTGAGGTGAAGGTTGGTGACAGACCAAAAAAGCATTTAAAAAGTTTTTATATGTTGTGATCATTTAGAAATTAGTATCCTAATCAAAATACTTATCAAACCAGACGAGTATTTATACATTCAAACATTTTTGAGCTTTGGGAAAAGTCAATGTTTTAGCTGCGCACAGGAGAGTTCAGTCGTTGGTTATATGTGTCGTTTCATGCTGGATAAATGCATCATTCGCAGTCATTTTAGACACCATAAAATTACATAAATAATTATTCGTCTGTTTTTTTTTTTTGTTTTTTGTTTTTTGTTTTTTTTGAGAAAGTGAAAACATCCTTGAAATCACAGCAAGAGAAAACGTATTTGCACAAATAAAGCAGGATCTCATTTTGCGCAGTTTATTCGATGTTTGCGGCACCGGGCACAAATTTCCCAACACTTTCCCAAACGAAATCTTCTTTAATATTCAACGCACTCGTCCAATTCCCTTTATTTAATGTACGAGCTGCAAAACGATGATAAAAACCGCGACTATCTGTTTATCGTGTTAAAGCTTTCACAAATATTTTTATTTTGCACAAAATAAATTGAATTATTTTAAAACATTCCCAAACGCTGCGTGGCGGGCCTGTTGCGTGAGAGACAAATGTGAAAACCGTGCGGCTTCGATTCGAATTCGCCCATATATGAACCGATTTCACTCCCATTGAAGTGTGCAAAGGAAAGACGATTGCATTTCTTCTCTGTTTGATATTAGCACAAGGGCTTTGCTTGTAGAGCCTCAGTAAAGGGCCAGTGTGCATCCCTGCCGGATCCAGACCGGCATCCTCCTCTCGTACCTGTTGAGAAGTCTTTCATCCTTAATGGGCTCATTAGCCACATTGTTAATTGAGTGCCATTCAGGGCAACATCAAAAGCAAAAACAGAAGAGAGTATGCAGAGCCTTTATTTTTGGCAAATAAGAGACCCAGCGGTGCTCTAAATGCGCCTTTCGCGGGGGGTGTATATGGTAAAGGAGGCTTATTAGGTTTTCTCTGTATTGTGTGCCATTATGTTTAAAGCTTCAAGCTTCAATAATATTTTCTCTTCTGATGGCATGCGTTTCAGTTGCGTTTCTGTCCTTTCAACAAGTCCTGTCGGGTCTTTTGTCATGGAGCAGAAAGTGGCTCTTCACCAAAGCGTTTTTACCAACAGTAGTGTCGAGAGAGGCTGCTGTGGGTAAAATCAACCATTACAAAGCCATGGTTTGCATGCACTGTATGCATAAATCAAATATAATATTAATGGTTTAAGTATATTACATAAACCATTGCATTTATATGCTATTTATATGCTGTTTTGTTCTTCCACGGTAGTTTTGCTTCTGTTCCCTTTTACTTTGCGTTTTATTGTGTCATGAGTGTCTTATTATTTGGCTGATTATAATATGAAAATGTACAATTACAGCTCTGTCCACGAAATACAGATTTCACAGCTATGGACAAATAGCAAATAAGATGCTTATGAAACAACACCAGACTGAAAAATTGTAAAATTTCAAAACAAAAATCTTTTATTTAAATTGTAGTAGTAATAATAATAATAATAATAATAAGTCATAATAATTAAAGGAAAAATATGATTGTAAAACTAAAGAACAAATACATTTAATGACGAAAATAAAATTGTTGCTATTTTTCTTCTTATTTTCTTTAGTTATTTGCCTTTGAATCTTAGCTCAGATTTTCCATCAGCTCAGTGTTGTGCCTCATGGTGCAATATTAGCTGGTAATAGTCTAGGCAAACTGAAGCTAACTTAAATGTAAAATTTATCAGCATGTGTTCAGAGGTAATAAGCTGTCAGTTATAAAATGAAGATCTGTATTTAGATATATGATGGGGAAGAATAACAAATAGGCAAAACAGATGAAGCTGTTTTGCAGCTAAATTAGTTATTTAGGACCAACAGACCGAGAGCAGATTTGTGATAATGACATTGATTATTGCTTTTCTTTATTGGATAGATATGCTGATGTTATGTAAGGGCTTTTTTCTTTTTGTCTTTAAAGGGTTAACGTTTTTAGGTGTCGATAACAAACATGGAATTGTGAAACGCATCAAACTTTTAAATGAAGGAAAATAATGAGTATCAAGAGCAGTGTGCTTACATGGCAGGCTGATCAAACCGGAGCCCTGTGAATCAGAGTGTGTAGCACAGACGCTTGCTGACTTCCTTCCCCGGTGGGAGGCTGCATGGCTTTTACTGGAAAGCACAGGAGGGGAAAAGTTAATTTTCACAACCATGTGTTCAGTGCTACTCAATAATCCACCTCCTACTGAACCAATAATAATAATAACAATTATTATTACTATGTCCTTTGCAAAATATAAAAAATGTGCTTAGTTACATTTTTACTCTCTATTACTCTCTATTTTACTCTCTGATTTAGTCTCTATTGAAAAATATCAGTGCTGTGTTACTTCCTAAATGTCTTAAAGTTGAACACAGTTCACACTTTCTTTTTTATACCTCCTTTCGATCAATGAGCCAAAACATGAAACATTGAATACCAGTAAATAATACATCAGATAATAAGCTATGAATGATTTATTAGTATCCTGGAGACTTTGTTGTGCAGATGTTAAAAATTCTCATTACCTAAGTGCCCAAAATGTAATGAATTTTAAATTGTTAGTCCATATCAGTTTTATAAGCTTTTACAATATTAATAATAGTTAACCGAAATAGAGATGATTGCTCTCAGAATAAATTCAAAACTACGGTTACAGTTTGCCATGGTTTATTTTGAAATATAGTCGTCACCTGCTTAGTTGTCATTAGTTTTTAAAAAAAATCAGAAAAATTGTGACATCAAAAGAAAGTCTGAAGGACAAAAATAGATAAAAACAAAATGTAAGATAAAACTGGAAATCTGGAAAACCTGGAAACTGGAAAACCTGCCTTACATGTCATTATAAGGAAAAAAACACCTACACATGCATTATCCTAAATATTCCTTACAATAAAACATCATACATAATGGTACAGTTGATTGTTATTTGGACTGATTTATCCTGTGTAGGAATACTGAATAATTAAACAAAAAGCCTGAATGAAAAATTTGTGAACGGAGAACATTTGATTTCAACATCTTGAACCACAGAAAATGCATTTTGAAATATTCAAAATCATTACATTTATTATTGTTATAATTAAACATCACTTTTAAATTCAGAATTGATCTTATTTTGTTAATGTCTTGGTTCCAATTACAGTTAAGACTACAATTTCCAATTAAAAAAAACTTTTCATTAATGTTCACAAATTATTTCCTAGAATTGTAGTTTTAGCCAAATTAAAAATACAATTTCTACAACTATGAATTTGTTGTTTTTAACTTATTTATTTGAGTATGGTTACATGTTTAATTCTTGTCTTTGTTTTCTCTCAGCACAACAGCTGCCTTTGCCTAAAATGTTGGGCAAAATATTTTCTCTGCAACCTTGAATAGCATCACACTGGCATGAGAGCAGCTGCATCAAAGCCCAGTTTAATATAAATCTCGCATTCAGAAGGGGAGATGGAGCAGATACCTTCTTTCTCCTGACCCGCTCTGTGTAAACAGCCAGTGACATGAAGCAAAGTATATTAAAAAAACAGCGTGGCTGCTGGACTGGCGTCTGATGCCTGTCAAATCATTAAATAGGAGAGGTGGCGTTATCAATTGCAGGGGATCACTGATAGTGATGGCACATGGTTGGGATGCGTCATGTCATCCACAGGGCCACTCTGGGGGCCTTTTGTGAATTTATAAAGCGAGATAAAATCGGCTTCATATTTCGCCACCAAATCGACTGATGAAAGAGGCTGGGAATAAGAATTGCATGGTGGGTGCTTTGTCGCCAGTCTCATTGGTTCTAAAGGTTGATGATGAGGCAGGCGTTAAAAAAAGAGCGAAAAGGTAATGAGAAAAAGCCAAGCAGTGTGTTTGCTCTATTTAATAAGTCATCACACGGCTGTCTCATTACCGGCAGTGTGTACTGGTAAGAATGGTGAAGCATTGTAATGCATGCAGACTTTTTTGTCTGTTTTGCAATGACGCTATCTGCCTGGAATATCTTTTGTAAGGCTTGAGCAGACAAACATGGGCTCCACTTTTTTGCACTGACACCATTATGCCACTCTGATATTAATAATCTTGATAAAGTATGAAAAAAAGGAACTCTGTTCCTGTTTTTTTCCTACAGGAATGTGTGATTGCAATTAAGATAGCAGCCCAAACACAATATGGAAATTAGTAAAATATGGGTTTTGGATAATTACATACAGAGCTTAGCTTTAAAATACTGTCTCTCAATCACAGGCGAACAAATGATCTGGAGACAGGAGGATAAAAAGCAAGATTGTTCTGTCCTCGGGATATGGGCAGCATTACTTGCCACTATCATTTCTTTCAGCATTTCATACGAGTTCATCTCATAACTCATCAAACAATTTGCGGCATCTGCGCAGAGACTTTATTCTTTTCTGCAGGTTTTGTTCTGCATCTAAACTGCGTGCATATAAATACAGCAGCCTGAAGGCAATCGGGTGTTAATGCTGGAGATGATGAATGAGCTGAAGCTGATTTTCTGGCTGGAAGATCACTGCAAGAGGACTCTTGGCTCATAGTTGATGTGGGCAGTTAAAACAGAATAGAAATAAATGAGATGTAATAAGAAAAAAATTCTTAAGACAGCTCCAGTCTGTTGCTTAAGGATTGCATGCAAAGCCAGTGGCATTTCTTTCTGATCTGACGCCAGTGCAGAAAATATTACCTGCTAATTTACTCCGTTGCTACGTGTGCATAAAATATCAGTACTACTACTGCGATTTATAATGCAAACTCACAGACTTAAGGATGGCCGGTTTTTGAGTAGTGGCTGACATAGATGTACACTAAAACAGAGCGCAGTCACATGCTTCTATCAGCAAGCCTTCACTCAGAGGGGATTTTTGGAGCGTGTGGAGTTTTTAACATGGAAATTGGCTTTGAACTCCATCTGCACAGGTCGGCACATCTTTGGGTGAGGCAGTGCTACTGCTGACAGGGAAAATGAACCATCAATTCCTTATAATATGGCCTGATTATCATCCTACTTACCCCCTGCAAATTCCAACTTAAAGCAATTCAGTGCCATCAAAGAAATGGTGTAACCCCAGAAAAGACGTGACCCCATCAGCTGATGTGCTTTTTAACCAATAGGAGATATTGGGAAATTTTCAAACATAAATAAACAACTTTAACACAACTGCTGGCATTAAAGGTGATAAAAATCACAAAAAGACGTTTATTGAACATGCAGTATTTTCCATCGCAATGTCATAGTTTTACGCAACTTTTAAAAACTTTACTTTTTCCCCACAAGAATGTATTTCAAAATATTTAAATTGCTCCAAAACATCGTCTTGTGTACCACAGCGCAAAGACATTAGAAATTGCCAGAAGATAGACAGCCAATTTTTCCCCACATGCCAAAAGAAACAGAATTTAAAACAGCTCCTACCTTTGTAGCCCTGTCGTTTTCATCAATTTAACTAGGACTAGCGTGACCACGTTCCCCCTGGAAAAGTGGAGGGAAAAACTAGCTGACTGCGAGTCGAACTGCCAGTTAAATTAGCTCTGATGTATAGCACTCAGTCTAAAGAATAAACTTTGAGTGTGTGAAATGTTAGTGATCAGCAACTTTTGCAGTAGGACTTGGGTAGGTCCAGCGTGGGATGTCTTTATTGGAAGGGGATTTTTGTTTTGTTGTTTCCTTGGGCCTGTCCAGCCTGCTGGTGTCCCTTTCACCCGGCCTGGCAGCTGGGTCTCGACCCCTCTGATCTGCTCCTCAAACGGGCTATTTTCAGGCCCCCGCTGGGTCCTCCCTGTCTTCTCCCTTCAGCAACATGCCATTCACGCCAGAGATAACTTTATTCATCTTGCGCATCATTGTATCCAGTTGAATGAGGAACTATGCAGACACTCTAGTGAATTGAACAAGTCTGTAGGGATTGGAAAAGGCCGGGCTGGGGGGAGGTTGTGTGTGTGTGTGTGTGTGTGTGTGTGGGTGGCTGCATGTCTTAATGTCTTCATTTAGTGAAGCAAAAAAACACATCTCCCTTGTAGTTGACCCAACTATTTAGCTAGACAGAAAGCTGATTTTACTTTGGCTACTTGTCGCTCTGCTACTTGTTATTTCGAGTAACACTTGATTGTCGCTAACAACAACCGTGTTGCAGTTTTTAACTTTTTATAAACAATCAAATGCTCACTTTCCATTGCCATTCAATTGCCATTATCACCATGGTGGATGATGATGCGGGTCTTTCTGAGAAATCTGCTGCATTCCTCTCTTATTTTGTCATCAGAGAGTTTGAGCAGAGGTGTCTCAACTGTGTTTGATTTGCCTGCTGTGAGGTTGGCAAGGACAGTTGGGCTTATTCTCTTGCCCGCCTCCGCCCGAGCCGGACCACCCTGCTCTTCTCTCATCATTCATATTCAAGCCAAGGCCTCTTGACAAGTCCGCTGATCTCACTCAGTGTTTTGTGATATAGACAATACTTTTCTCTCCCTCTCTTTCTCTCCCTCCCTCTCCTTCTCTCTCTCTTGAACACTTTCTAGGTCTCTCGCCTCTTGTCTCAAAAAACTGCTGAAGCCATCAAACTCCTCCAGGCATGGCAGTGTGATTGTAGTGAGGTAGCGGTGCAGGATTACTCCCCTCTGTGAGCTCTCTGCTAACAGCAGTGGCTGCCTCCCTCCCAGCCCCCTAAAAGACAGTCTAATGAGGCAGATAAGCAGATGCCAACAGACTCCACACTATGTCCCACTGCTATTTTCCACACACCAACCCAATGATTTATTATCCATAAGCCAAAAAGAAAAAAATTTGGAACGGTGTTGACAACCTGCAGAAAGTTTATAATTAGTTTAAAATGTGAAAAAATTAGGTAGATGAGAACAAGTGGTAAGACAGAATAAGATTTGCAGTGGAAAAAAAATAAACATGCAAAAGCAAAAAAAAAACTCTTGACAGATATTTTTCCTGCATTTTTAATGTGAATAAATCTAAATTCACTAACAAAAACATTGAGTTTTGAAAATGTTATGAGTATTTGGCCAAGAGTTTGCAACGAGTTCATTTGCAGCTGGGTGATTTGGGCTAACGTAAAAGAGAGAAGTTTATACATTAGCGCTGTAGTTGCAAAACACTGTTGATATTCAAATGATTATTGTGCAAAATCTGGGATAAGCTTCAGTGTGAGAGCCCCTCTAAGTGCCTACAACTATTGCTAATTCCCCTATCCATTGTGTGCCGCACAAAGGCCTTAATCCCGCTTCACTTTTGCAGAAGCTTGGGCTATTTTCCCTCTCATAAACCAACAACACTCCCCCTGGCCGGGCCTGAGAGGCTCAGAGAAAAGGCGCTATGTGTGTATACTTCAAGGCTTTTTTGTGTTACTTGGCCGGTTCTCTGCATAAACTTTTAAGTGGTCCCAGTAGGCCTGCAACACCTCTCTGTGAAAAAAATTAAATATACTAAAAAGGAAAAAGAAAACCGCAAATAACTTAACCTAAACGCAATTATAGATAATGATATTTTATAACTTTAATTTTTTTAAAATTCATTTTTTGTTGGTAGAACTTCTGTTTTTATGTCTGTTCAATGACATGTTGCTATTGCACACTGAAAATCGTTACGTTCTTGAAGGTCCAAAATCAAAGTACCAGCAGAAGGCCAAAATTGAATCCGAATACTTTGTTGATTTGCAATAGAAAAATGCATAACGATTCCAAACAGCAAAAGTCTCCTCACAAATCAAAGCAACACTATGATTTCCTTCCTTACCATTCTTTGATGAAAGAATATCCAGAGTGAAACATTCAAGGCCATGTGAGTCGAAGTTTAAGAATAAACATAAAGTCAGAATAGCTGACAGGGTCGTTGGTCATGTTTGTCATGCCCATTAATAAGAAGGGACAGAGTGAAACACATAATCAAATCAACCTGCCAACCCACAATCAGTATGCCAAGGAAATTTTTTGCCACCTGTTTTCTCCCTGTAAACATTATTTATCTTCCTTTTTAAATTTTCCTACTTGAATTGAAAATACAAACATCTCATAAAAAGAGATGCATGAGGGGTCTGTTGTGTGGCTCTTATGAATGACTCAAAGTTGGCCTGCACCGTTTGTGGGAGTATTTCATAGACAGCCATGTTTAAAGGCTGTCACGCTGTGCCAAACTCATCCTCTAATAAGAACATGATGGCTTTATTGGATCTGTGTGTCATGGGGCGTGCGAGAGCGGACACCAGCATGTGGCTTGTGTTCGATCGTGTTACAGGTGTAGGAGAGATAGCAGTCCACTTGTAAAAATAGAAAAAAGGGGCGAGTTGGGTCTTATTTTTCCATAACCAGACATCAGCTGGATACTAACAAATGTGGGATTAGCCTGTACTTATAATCAGCTAATAGCTCACTATGTGTTCCTGTCAATCAAGGCTGAACAGAGCGCAGTGTGGGTGCAGCAGGTTTAAGCAGCAGAAACATGGCTACTGTACACTTCATTGTCATTCCACAGGGGTAAATGGACACTCAGATGGTGATCTGAGCCTGAAGTGGCCTGCAGAATGTGCATGTGAGTGCACATGCATTTTGTTAAGGAAATGGATTGAGGAAGTATCAATCTTATAATATTTTATTGTATCTTTAATAATCATTTTGGATATTTATTGCAATTCAAATTTTATCAATCCTAATTATTATTTTTTTTTAATCTATCCATTTCTCTCTCTCTCATCTCTCTCATATATATATATATATATATATATATATATATATATATATATATATATATATATATTATACACAAAAATAAAAAATACGTCATTTACTAATTTTACCCTTGTTATTTGCGCTTTTGTTTTATTTCTGTTTAGTTTGATGTTCATGGTATCAGTTTCATATTTCATGTTGATTGATATGCCATCATAATTAACAGATATGGCTATGTCTATTTATTGGTACTGTATAGAAATGCTACTGTGTCTTTTCTATGTATTTATTGCTTTCTGCCTTTGCTATCTTACAGTTCTTTTGATTTGTGTTTGTCAATCAAAAGATTACAAATAAAAAGCTGGTGCAGCTTGTGTGACTGACCGATTGTTTTGACAGATATAAATCAAATTTAAGTCACGCTGCCTTAAAGCTGCCGTGCTTCACTTTATATCTGTTGTGTCGTCTAATTGCTGCTACAAACTCATAAAAAGCACTAAATTGAAAAACTGTTATGTGCCAGAAATGAATTACGAATGTAGATGATCACAGATTGTAATTGACCGCTGTTCACCTGCCTATTTAGTGTGGTTAGAAATTGAATTTAGTGATGGTGTCTTCCAGCAGGGAAGCCCACATGTCAGATCCTCACTTCATAATATCTCTGAAAAGTAGATGGATTAATGGGGTCACACCCAAAGTAAAAGATAATGCAATCATAATGTCATCCACAATGTACGCTGGTTTTGCAGTTAAACATTCAATAATACATTTTCATTTTAATAACTGTGCTTTTATTAAATAATGTAGCAGGAAAGATTCTCATTTACTATTTAATGAGAACAAAGAAAGTATCAGAAGTAATAATGACATGTTTAGAATCCAAGTCCGAAAGAGTATCCTTTTGAAAAGGATTGGAAAAGTCGCTGTAGTATATTTGAGGTCGTCATGTATTAAATGCTTATGGATTTTGGGTGTGGACTATCATATGATCACTGAGGTTTTTAAAAGGTGCCCAGCAGGGTTATGCCATACTCTAGCAAAGGTTATGGGTAGCATTGGTGCACCGAACATCTTTTAACATTTGATAAATTTCCACTAATGATTTTGGTGTGAGTGTTGCTGGCACTTTTCCATAAATAGGGACCAAAATAGTTTTTCTCCTTTTTTTTCATACTAAATAAATGGTCAATGAAAACAGGATCTTAGCCTTCGGAAAATGTTTATTTGTCAATCTCAAAGGGCTATATATAAAACATTTTGAGCTCTTTCATTTTCAGTTAAGTTTACAGTTTTTACAACCCTGTTATACCAAAATATATGTAAATACAGTTGTGTGATTTCTTTCTAGCAATAAATATTACATTATTATCCAAATTAAACTGACAAAAAAATACCAGGGTTGCAGAATAGGTATGGATTTGAATTACAATTGAAGAAAAATATTAGTTTGGTCTTTTTCCCTTTACAATATCTTAAAAGCAAGGCTCTGAGTCTGGCAAATCTTTGCAAAAATTGAGAAGGTGAATTGAGGGTTCTTGTTCTTTAAACCACACCTCAAATTGTACCATATTCAGGGAAAGTGCTGAAAATATTTTTACTCAAATCTTCTGCAGTAGAAGGATGTGCATTTTATAATGGCTCCAGTAAACAAAACAAATTGTGATTTCATATGATTTGTATAGTTATTTAGGGGTCCATCTACAAATCATCTGCAATTGATGGTTTTTATTTTTTCTTTCCCTTCGCTTTTCTTCTTTTTTAGCCCATTAAACTGGAACCCAGTATGAATTCTCCCCTGAAACTCAGTCCTACTCCTGTCTGACAGAGGGAAGATGTCTATTAAAAGTGAAACTAAATCTCACCACTGATAATAACACAATGCCTGTAATTAATACAATCTTAAAAGCTTTACTGAAGGCCCTAATACAAACAGGGATGCTACTTTAAGATTTCTGCACCATCTTTGTGTTTATGGAAATGCATCATATTCAATTGAAACGAAAGAGAAAGCACTTCCTCTTTCACACAAAGGCCACTTGCTAAGCCTCAACAACTTATTACATTTATTAAGGTCTTATCAAATGTGATAATGCTGAAGGACCCAGGTGGCCATCAAAATTATTCTCTTATCAGGTGTTCATTGGAATTGGAATTAGGACGGGGTTCTAGTTAAGAACTTATTCATACAAGAGTTTAATTATTATTAAATGAACAGCAATACAATAGCTGGCACAGACCCCCTCTGCACTCAGAATCTTGACCCCAGGAACCTTCATCGGAAGGGCCTGCATATCTCAGACCTGCACGGGTTTAATCTGAGGCTCGGTGCGTCAGAGAGGGGTGAGATGCACTGTTAATTCCATATTGAAGGTGGGCACGTGTTGAGAGGAGCCGAGACAGGTAGAGGGTGCCAGGGGAGTCGGCCCCATGCCCTGCGAACGATTGCCAGGCGAGGTGTTAATTGGGCAGGTGCAATGGTGGATTGATGTTGGGCGTCCCATTGCAGAAGGGAGCGTGCATGGTCTCCAAATTTCCCAGAAGTCATTGCTCCAATCTTAAACAGACTTTTTATGCTGCTAAGGCGTGTTGTTACGTGTTATACGCCACACACGGATTTCAGTTTGAACGGTGCAATGGCTGCAATCCTATATAAAGCTTTTGAATTTAAGTGTGTGTGTGAACGAGAGAGAGATAAAATGATTATGTTCAGAATTATGTGGGTGTGTGCCTTAATAAATTGATCCTCTCCTTTTCTGCCGTAAACAATAAATGCATCCATATTACTGCATTAACGGTATTTTATAAATAATACACCAGCCATGTCATGCATTGCCATGTCCTTCAGGAGGTGGACAGAGCAAGGCATTGAATAACTGTGCCACTGGTGTTATTTATTATTTTGTTTCATTTATTATGTTATGATATTTCTATGCCACGACATACATGTGTTTTAGTGAGGATATATGTCCATCTTTCAGCATTTGAATATGAATACATCTCCCGGGTACAGCAAAAGCTGCTCTCCTCAGAATGCACACAACCTTCAATTTAACCTCAAAACCATTATGTTCAGTGGAGAATGGCCTCACCATTGTCGTAAATGCAGCATCCTTTTTAGCAAAAGGATTTAATTAAGCCCAACACATTCCAAAAGAAAGTAATTTTAGGACACAATCATGTGTCGCGAAAAGATAATTCCTCTTAATGGAGGCTTTTGAATACGTTGACTGGAGCCCGCACTGGACCTTAGTATAATATGTACATTTTTTTTCATTCTAAGGGAAGAAAACCTACCAATATATATTATTTTTTCAAATGTTTCTGCAATGTGTTGTTGCTTCACATTGTTTGTTTTCATGTTAAAAACTAGCATTCTAACTAACAACCTTCATCTTTTTAAGTCATCATCTTTACTTTTTCCTTTCTCGTTCCCCAGTGGTTTACAGTTGGTTTGACTCTGTTACTGCTCTCTGAAAGAGCTGAGGATGTCCACAGTGCACCTACCCGCAGTACAGACTTCAAAAGTGTGCCTTACGATATGGGTCTGCACACAGCTGTCACGCAGGGTGTTGATATCTTAATCAACACAAGGAGGGACCCATGATTTAGTTGGGGGATGTGAGGGTGTATTTATGCCTGGGAAGTAGGAGCTGTAGGGTGAGGTACGACGTGTTGGGTCAGCCTGAACAGCGAGGAGGGACTTTGGGGGTGTAGACTTGCTTTGTGCCATGTGCTGCAGAGACATAATGAATTACATTATAATTATAATACGGGCTGGACGCAAAGGAACAAAACAGATATTTGAGCAGGGGGTGGAGAGGGTTGTCCCACTGAGATTTTGGCCTCAGAGCGCGGTCATTCAAACTCTTTAACGCGATTGCACACTAGCTTTTGCTGTCATGAATAGGGCTTTATTTTGCAGTATGCACACTCTAGCAGGGCACTTCAGTCTTTATAATATAAGTGTATGGCGATGATCGCTACACAGACTACCAACTTTGAATGCTTTTGAAAACGCTTATTTTATGATCATGTTTACTGAGAGTTTCTACCAATAATGCACAAAGCACTCATGCTACCTAAATGATACTCACTCTGTGAAAGAGTTACATGTTTTAAGAAAAGTACCATGATCGTAAAATCACAAGTATTTAGTATAGTTATCACTGACTTGGCTAATTGCGTCCAGTATTCTCTGCATTGACGCTTGCTTATTATGAATAACAATCCTGACCTCATCAATGCTGAACGAGACCTACGCAGAAAAATGTCAACAAAAAATGGAAATCCATCTTGACGCATGTAATGCGTGGCCCTGTGCATATATGATGCCATTTCATCATCTATGCGTTCTGTGTACATGTAGAGAACACTGATTGGTGCGTGCATGTATGTGCGTAGCAGGTGGGCGGTTGCGTCTACACGAGGTGATGTTGGTCAGACTGCCAGTAGCCTGGGCGATGAGGTCTGGGGGTGTCAGCTAAGAGGGATGGGGGGTCGGTTGCCAGAGCAATAGAGAGAGGTGGAGGGGAGGGATGCTGGCAGTGACTGAGAAGATGAGGATTTGACAGTAAGGTGACAGAAAGTTCAAACAAAATGAGGCTTGTAGATTAGCAGCGCTCCCCTCTGTGACAGGTGTCATCTCTGGGGGCAGTCTGACACTGCCTGCTGCCACTCTTTATATAATACGGGGAGGGAGAGTGGGGAGAAGGAGGCAGGAGAGCGCGCAAGGCCAACGCCAGTCTCACCTCGCTGAGCACATCCTGCCGGAGTCTCCCTGCCAGTCATGGCGATTAAAGCCCAGGTTGTACAGGGAAGCACCAGCATATAAACATACACGCGTGAGACGAGCCAAAGGCAAAATATTCTATTAGAACCTGTGATGCTTCCATTTGCTTTCATGTAAATCTGGCCTAAGGGAGGAATAATGCTTGATTTTTACACCGTTCAAACAAGTTTAGCTTTCAGCCATTGTACTTATCTCTGCGCAGCCTAACAATCTGAAACTGTGCAATACAAAATTACTGTTATTTAGACGCAAGTTGATAAACACATGGTTTATTTTACGCAGTTAAAAGGCAGGTAAAATGTGTAGGTATTGCCTTTATATTTTAAATATGTGCATTGGGTAACATTTTAAAATAACTTTCAATACTTATGTTATTAATAATACGTTATTCTTAACTGATCAATAGTGTCTTCAGATATGAATGCATATGAATAAATATATGGATAAAAGTTTAAGTTACATTTATACCTATTTTTATGCATGTTAACTGTACATATAAAGCAATAATGATTATTAATGTCAAAAATATAAAATCACAATAAAGTGATAAAACATTTTTGTTTTCTCCAATATTCAAGTCAGCATTTTTTTAGTTCTCTTGTATTTTTAAATTATAACACCTATATGCATTTTGTTCAGTTCAGTACAACATTCAGTTATTTGGCTAAATATAGAAAATTGTCCACACCTATTTATTAAACAAGAGAAATTGGATAGAGAAAGAGACGGAGAGAGAGCGAGAGTAAAGAAAGCGGGCTTGTGAGAGACAGAGTGAATGGAGTCTCAGTTAGGGGCCTCTGGCCTGTCTGTGGCCTTTGCCCACTACGGTGGCATAAGAGGGTATTGGGATGAGCTGGGGGAATCTGCTCTGTCTGACTACCACACTCACAGACTCACTGACTCCACTACCTGCCCAAAGCCTGCAGCCATCTGGCCCCCAGATTGTGCACCACTCAACTCAGCAAGCCCTGCTGCCTTCCCTCTGGGTTATGCAGTCATTCTAGGGTCTGCTCCTCGTCTCTGGGGCCTAAGGAGGATGTTTCTATACACACTAACACCCAGATGTCTAGGGAAGGAGCAGCAACCTCTAGTTACTCTAAATGATAACAATGGTCAGTTTAAGAGCACAGACTAGTTACACCTCAGAGGACAAAACCCTATGCCCCCCCCCCCCCGCTGCGGGGGGGAAAAAATATTTTTTATTTTTTTTCACTTTTTTTTTTTTGGGAGAAGACTTTGTCAGGGGAACTAGAGCAGAGGGGAGCTAGAAGATGTGCATGCTACAGTGTAGACTGCAAATTATGTTGTAAGTCATGCCAAGTTCATACCTCACGATCCGAGTAATAAGCGCAGTGCAGGGAAACGGATCTCACAGATTGGATGGACAATGGCAGCTTGCAATATGTTATTGTCTTGAAACATTACAATGTTTTGCAAAACACTGCAATACCCAATAGAGTGTGAGGGTTGTGCGTATTCCCTCTGCGGGGATAAAAGGAGAGACAACACGTTGTTTGTGCTGGGCAACAGACTGCGTTTCCAGTGCGAATGGTGAGTGGAAGATAAGAGCAGAATGAGATGAGAAGAGACAGTCTCTGCAGCAGAAGCTGGGAAACAGTGAAGCTATTTAACATCCTCAGGCAAAATTTTTGCAAAACGGATTTTGTAAGATGTTAAAATTAAAATAATTATTCCATTCTAGACTTAAAAAAAAGTTTTAATATGATTATTTGGACACATGCATTCCCAAAGATTCCCACATCCCTTTCTCCCTTTACCATAGCATTTAGTAAGATATAAAAAACATGTTGACTAATTGAAGTGTAAACTACAACATCAAACATTTGTTCATGCATGCCTCTTTCAAAAATCATGATTTTTAATTTATGCTTTTAATATTTTAATTATAATAAAATGTGTTTTTGTTTGTATAATATGTATTTGTTTTAAAATTTCATTTGTTATATTTACCTATTTTCAATCAAGAACTTAATTTTGTGTCTTATTTTTATGATAAGTTTAAATTATTTAAATAATAGTAGAATACAAGACTGAAAATTGACAATTTAATACTAAACATCTAAAAATTTTGAAAGTAGCTTTGATGGTTTTGATTTGAGATCTCAATGTTACAGTGTGCAATGCATATATGTATATACATATACGTTTTTAGACGTGTGTTGGTTATACACATGCAATTTTATGCAGTTTTACACACACACACACACACACACACACACACACACACACACACACACATATATAGGCACTGTTGGTCATAATATCTTTAACAATAATATCCATCTAAACCGAGACTCAAACCTAGAGGTATTACCCAATGCATCTTCTCTTAAAACACACTCTCACCCCAGTTTTCCCCATATATGCAGAAACACACATGCCTTTAACTTTCCATTAAACTTTAAGTTGCCCTGAAAAGGATTACAGTGGAGTTGTCAGAGAGAACAGTATCAGTGTGGGATGAGGGTGTGTGTGTGGCTTTATGTGAGGGTTTAGGTGCTAGCAGCTCCAGACACTGAGGGTCTATATGTTCTCCCCTCCCAGCATCATAATCACTCATGAGTGGCACCTCATTTCACAGCCTCTAATGGCACGACATCCGGAGCACGCCTGTGTACGGGGAAGCTTTCTCTGATTTTTTTTTTTTTTTAGGGTGGGAGATGATGGGGGACGGCATGCAAGCCAACAGCTAATGTGAGGTTCTGCTGATCACAGAACTGTGCATATCGTTTTGTATCTCCGACGTCTGCTCGTCCAGCTTTATTGGTGAACATTTAAAGACAGTAAAACATATCATAGATAAAAATTGATTGTTTACTTTTACTCTCCTCTCTCTCTATTTTCCATGTCTCCTTTTATTTCTTTGATGCCCCCCCCACACACGCACACAATAATGCGATAAGCATGTATGAATGTTGCCTGTTACATGAGCATTTCTGATTGCTTCAAGCACTGTGCAACATCCTGTGATGTCTGATAGTGTTGCAGTGAGCGCTGCTGTCTAAACCAAAGTTATCTAGACTGCCTCTGTGATAGACACTACAGCCCTCCAGGATCCCTTTGCAGTGGAATGTGTGTGTGTGTGTGTCATGTGCCAAGCCCCAGGCTCTACCCCATCAGGCAGGCAGGCAGGCAGGTAGTATGGCTGTATAATTGTGCCGTGACACTCTGAACCCCTGGCTGATACATAAAGCATGTTAATTTTCTGATAGCAGGAGCGCCAGGCAGTCGCACTACGAGTTATGATGGGTGTAATTTGTGGATTTTGCAGGATTGTGAAAAGACCAGGGTCACGGGCTGGCTAAATACAAATGAAATTGATGTGAGGCTCATTTCTGCTTGACCAGCCTGTCTGGAGAGTCTGAGGGAGAGACAGGAAGACGTCTTTGGTACAGCTGGGAGACACCACGTTCACACACCCTCTGATACCTGAACAGAGGAATCTGTAGCATCTGATTAGGTTTGTTTTAAAAAGTTTCCTGTGCTGATAGTCTGTGTAAAATGCTTCTCATATTGTTTAAGAAGTTGTCTTTAAACTGTAAAATTACTTTTTTAAGAAAGATGCCCGGTAGAAATACTAAAAGATTTCAACAATTTGCCAAGATACCAAAGTCAGTCATTATGATAAACAATTAGATATAGAATATGAACTCAAATATTTCTCATTAAATTGTTTGAAGACAGCATCTAAGGTGAACCATTCACTTTTATATGTTAAGAATTGTCCCATTTGTGTCTCTTCCAAATAAAAAAGAGAAACAGCTTAGAAAACTTATTCTTATTGATAAAGGAAACACAACTAAGGGCTGAATTAAGTCTTCAAGAAAAAAAAACTCTAAACAATAAACCTGTTGCATGAAAATGTATTGCTTTACCTGACTTGTGTATAAGCACAGCATTTATATATTTTTTTCATTTGTTTGTCTTTTGTTCTGCTTTGATGGGGATATATGTGGTGTAAGATGGATGTAACAGATGTTTGCTCCAAGAACAAAACAAAACTCTTGAAGGAAAGTGTGACCTTTGTCAAATTTCAAATCGCAGAACACATTGCAAATATGAGATGTTTTCCTCCTGCTAGTTTTCTGTTTTCTTGCATTGCCGTTATGTGGGTTTTTTCTTGTTGCAGTCGGAGAAGACCAGAAATGAACAGCTGCAGATTTGTGTGAGGTCACATGAGTGACATTTTCATTTTGAGGTGGAACATAGCTGAATAGAAGGCTGTGTGTTTTGCGAGTGTGTGTGTGTGCATGCACAGATGAAGATATGCGAGTCTGTGTGCACTGGCTTTATGCATAGGTGTGTGTGTGTGTGTGTGTGTGTGTGAGAGAGAGAGCTCTCTAACAAGGCCCGGAGACTGTCCTGTCTAAACCACTGTCATAGTTCTTCTGATTGGCAGATCAAGAGCTCTTCATTAGAGTCCCGCTGGGTCTACGGCAAAGAAAACAATGTGGTCGGCCCAGGACCTGTAACCTCCTCATTTAATCGCTGTTTTAAACTGCATTGTCTCTGCTCACCGTGGTAGCTGGTTTCCAAGGCTCTACTGAGACTTTTAGGCAAGCAACCTCCAAGCTGACCGGGCTAACAGATCTTTCCCAGTGTCACACTGACACAAGCAGATTCTTTTAAAGTCTTTTAACAGCTCGATTAGCTTGAAAGCACATGTTGGAATGCATATATCACATCATGTTATCGCTTATTTAAGGAAATATCAGACGCTGACTGAATGTGCCATGTATTTACACAAACAGATGCTTTTGACAAACACATTTAGCTTGCCAGAAGAGGCAAACAGCACACATATTATTTCCTGTAATTTGTGTTTGTAAATGTCTACATTTTCTGATGTTTTCTATTAAATTAGTGGCTTATGTTTTATGCATCATGTTTCCACAAGCAAGATCATATCAAATACTGCTTTTATACCATAAACAACAAGTGCTATGTATGTAAATAAGTGAAGATATTAAGACAGTTGCTTAATTGCTTTCAGAATACTAATTAATGTGCTGTTTATTTATCAATGTTTTTGACAAAGAACTTTACTTTCGCAGCTTATTCTCTTAAAAAAAAAACGAACAAAAACATGCATGTATTTTCTGTACTAAATTCTGTTTACTAAATGCACGCCAATGCGTTTCAGCAGCTGTGAGAAATGTAAGACATAAACGTAAGTTGCTGAGAGAGTGACTGCAGGAATCCCCACATCATGTTTTAGAGATACTGCGGTTCATATTGTTCACTCTGCCTGGTATTCTCTGCCTGGTAACACTCTGCCGGTTCTCCTGTAGCTCAGTGGTAGAGCATTGCGTTAGCAGCGCAAGAGGTCGTGGGTTTGATTCCTAGGGAGTACATGTACTAAGAAAATTAGTATAACTTCAATGTACTGTAAGTCGCTTTGGATAAAAGCGTCTGCCAAATGCATAAATGTAAATGTATATAAAGAGAAAATACAGTACCGTTTCAAAAAAACCAATGAGACCTGAACAAAAGGCAAATGAATCCTACTGTCTGAGTTCCAGAGCTGCTCCAGTGACCTCTTCCCTCGACAGCCGTGGTGTATACTGCAAATGAGGCAGTCACCCAGGGATTACAGCGCTCCTCACCTCTGACTGTTTTCAGTGTTATTAAAAAAAGTAATATCACATCTCCACAATTGCTGGGAGTTATTTACCTCAATACAGTTCTGCAGACAATTATAAATGGATATCAAGATTGCATATGTCTTCTATATGTTGCTATGCATATGTATGCATGTTTGTTTCTTTTTTCTTTCTTTCTTTTAAAGACTTAATGTTTCTTTAATGCTTCTGTAATTTAAATATTTAAAAAAAAAATAATTGTTACATAAAATCAAAAATATTTAAATTCATTGTTTTGTGCAAAAAAACCCTTATCTATTAAAGATAAACTGAACATAAAATCTTACATTCTTCCATTGTAATTTAGAAATGAATACCATGATGTTTAAGGCACGGTTTTCTTACAGAGCAAAAGTATTAGCAGTTTTTTATATTTCGTTTTTTGGAGCCTTATAATTGAAGATCAAACTGAAATATCAAAAAATATATAATTTCTTACGTATTTTTCTTTTCATTAAATAGTTCTGAATAGAGTGAAAAAATCTATATTAGCTGTATTGCACTGCCATAATAAGCACGTATTATAACTGACAGGCATGTCAGAGGGTCGCGTGAGCAGCTTTGCTGTTTTATGACATCAACGAGTCTTTTGTGGATCACCTTAAATATTGCTGCTTTACAATCACAACAATCATCACAGTGCGTCACATTCCATACATCATTAATAACCTAAAAATGGTAGTTGATTGATTTATAGTGATCTCCTAAATTCTAAAATATAAAAATAGATATTTCGGTACAATATAGAACATTCTGCAAACATTCTCTAAACATTCTCTAAATCAACAAAATAAATTAAATTGTAAAATTTTACTGTTACTGTATACATTATATAATATATATTGTTTCTTTAGGGATGGAAAGAGACCTGTTAAAAATGGTTGGATACGTGATGAATGGACAAATGAAGGAATGAATGGATGAATAAAGGAATGAATGACTAGGAATCTTCACATTATGTGTTTTTTTGATGTCTTGTGATAATATAATTATACTATCCACACATCTATGAGGAGAGGGTGATTTGTCTTGCTGTGAGCTAACACACTTAATTGCAGTATGTAAATGAGAGCAATTACAAAGCTTTTAGGTAAAGAGATGACAGCTGAGGTTGAAAGAGGAAGAAGCCTCACCCAAACAGTTGTCATGGTAACAATATGCAGTAACCTTACAGTCAAATAATTATACATGGGGGAGGCAAGCTAATACAACCTAAGGATAGTTGAGGCTTAGTAATGCACATATATAAAGAAACTTGCCACATAGAATGAATTTAACATGGTTTTTATGTAACACTCAAGACTTTTAATAATAAAATGTGCCGCACAATTTCTTCTTCTTTGGTAATGACCCAACTATTTTTTGTACTTTCTTCCAATTGCAGGAGCATGTCATGAAACTATTCAGGCACAAATAACATGTGTCCAGAATTGTATTATTAGAGTGAAGAATAAATCATTTACATAATTGCTACCTTGTTAAATGCACAATAGCATGTTCGCCATGCAAACTTATATCATCAGCTGTCTTAAATTAATTACTCAGCCATTGAAAAAATAGTTTTTATTTTCATTGCACTGTGAATAAATGGCATCATTATTGCATTAACATCATAGCATTGATCCACAAAGAACGTTATAATTTGTGACAATAAATCAGTTCTTTTACAGCACAAATAAAAAACCATTTTGCTCTCAAGGTAAGGAAACAAGCAGAACAGGCCTCATGATTGTGACTCAGGTACACTGTTAAAAATCATTATCTTCTCAACAAAAAAAACCATTCTTGCTAAGAATTGGCACAAGGTTTGCATACCTCTTTTCTTTGTTTACAGCAAAATGAATGCCGCTAGCATACCTAATAAAAACTGTAGTTACAAATTGATATTTTCTATGGCAATTTATTTTACAATTACTCTTGCGGAGGCTTTCATGAATTAAATATGAGTTCTGTCTGGGAATCAGATGTTATAAAGGTAAATTACAAGAGGCAGGCTGTAATTGAGGTGGCTGCAACATGGGCCTACTGAACTAATCCCTGGCTGGGTCATGTGACAGTCTGTCCTCCAATGGCAGAAGGCTTTTTTGCCACAAAGCCTGAGCAGCTGAGAAAATTGATTTCTCATCTGAGTGCTATTTGATAGCTTTTGAAATCAGAAATTGAAATTAACTAACCTACGCCCCGTCATTACAAAAGAGCAAATTAAAATTGCAACAGTGTTTCCTATTGGCAGTGTATGCCTGCCAAGGTAAATTTCTAAATAGATTTTAAGATGCTCCGCTTGCATGCCTAAATTATTCTCTCTCTCTCTCTCTCTCTCTCTTTCTCTTTCTCTTTCTCTTCTCTCTCTCTCTCTCTCTCTCTCTCTTCACACACACAACAACACTTTTCCATTACAGAAAAACAACATACAGCACTCATACACACCTGTGCACACTACATTGTACATGAGAGAATCTCAGTGAAAGCTGCAGGCAGGGATAGATTATACTGGATATTGTAATGCTGTACTGGAACAGAAATCCTCTATTTCCATGACACTGAAATGAATTCAATGATGAATAAAATATGCACAACGTCTTTGATCTCTAAATAAAAACAAACTTGAAGAAAGGCTCAGACAACTTGTTGTAATTTTTCACCAGCTTTTATGCACACATATTCAAATTCATTTTTACCAGGAGGGGCTCGAGTTCCCTCAAGTGGCGGTATATCCCAATTTGTAGCGGAGAGATTGTCTTTCTGTGGTTTAGTAGACTACATTAATTTAACTAAATTAAATCTGACTGATTTACAAATTGTGGTGATCTTTAATGGTTTAGTTTTGCCAATAAACATTTAACCGTCCCACTGCAACCATTTTTAAAGTGGCGAGCAATGCTTGCCAAATAAAGACATCTACCACTTTACCCAAATATATTGCTTATAAAATCAAAAACAGCCTGTTTTCCTCCTCTCGCCTTCAAACAGGTGCTTGACCTTTCTGTCTATTCTTTCACACAGTCTGAGGAGTGAAACTTTGGAGGGGCAGCAGAAGAGTTGTCAGCGCCGGGGGGAGACTGTGGAAAGTGGATGTTTGTTTGACAAAAGACATGGAGGAACAGATGTTAACGCAGGTGGACACACAGATCAATAAGCAGTGCTGAGCGGCGAGCTAGTTACCTGAGCTGGAGCTACTTGTAGCAGATGTTAAACAGACTGATGCCTGAGTAGGCAGATCAATGGACAGCAAGCAGATGGAGTAGAACGAGCTTGTGAGCAAAAGAGAGAGAGAGAGAGTACAGTGTGAAATACTGTGAGATACGCTGTGAGATAAAGTCCTGCGTGACAGGCAGATGGGCTCACATCCACAAAGAAAAGTTTACTCTCACTACCACTGGTAAACAATAAGCTGCCACAGAGGAAACTTTCCACCATCTGTGGCTAAGCTATGCTAAATGCCCAAATCTCTGTGTACCATCTCAATTTGTCTGTAATCGCTCTTAAATTACATTAAGCCGAGTGCTGTCACTGTTAGACAGTGTAGAAAAATATTCTGCCCCAACTGATTACTCTCGCTGTCAGTCAAGCTAAAGAGGAAGAGCTTTATTAGGCCGGAGGAAGTGCAACTCGGCCCTCTGCACGAGCTTTGCTAACTTTGCTCATTAACTGTGCTAACAGGTTTGAGTCGGGCTGTGAGGAAACGTTCAGTCTCTCTTGAGTCCTATTAGTGTCTTAAAGCCAGCGACTGAGACACTGGACGTGATTATGACTTTGCACTGCATCGTGTTATCACTGCTGTCGCTTGACCATTAGCTACCTGAGTGAACTGGATGTTTTGCTCAGCAATTATATCACACTGCTGAAGTGAGAAAATCCCACTTACTTTCTTGTGCATAAAGTAAAAGAGTGAGGTAGAATTTGTGAGAGGCTGCGTGGGCGAGTAATTTTATTCGTTCGCACCTTTCACAGCAGTGGTATTCTATTACATTAATAAGTCCAGAGCATTCATTGGCTGAAAAGCACACTCCTTTGTGTGTGTCTGTGTGTGTAGCGACATTTTCATTTGGTTTTGGAGAATTTCAATATAAATTTTTTTACTAATTAGTTCACAATCTGAAGTATTTAAAATGGGTTTAAGATGAACATTTTTCATACCTATTACATTGTGTCAGGTTTTTCTTTTATCAGGCAGTGAGAAAGAGAAAGAGAAATCAAGAACACACAAATTTGATAATTTTATGACAGCCCATCCCAATGGCCCTGCTGTTTCAGGAGTGACTTGAACCAGGCGATAACCTCAGAGACTTTATCTTGTCTGCTCTGGGTCTCTGGGAAGCTGGAGAAGACTCCTCAGTGGTAAGGCATTTTTGTAAACCCCCCAGGGCCCCAACCTCCCTATCTCTTCCCCTACCCATCTCAGACACTGAGGTTGAAGATCTGACAGAAGCCTGTTGCTTATTTATGGTTCTGCATGTTTCATGTCTTGGTGAGATATGACAGCCGTGACACAGTGCTGATTTCAATCAGCCTGCCACTCTGTAGACGGAGAGACAGCCAGAAGCAGGAGGGATGGAGAAGAGAAAAGTAATCTTAAGAATCATTGTTTTGGTTCAGGCTCCGGCCTTGTTTGTGGCTCGGAATTCTCCAGCCTCTTTTAATGAAAATGTTTCATTCACATCTCAAATGAAGGTGGTTGCTGCCTCCACGGCTGATGAATTCAATAGAGGAATAAAAAACCAGAGAGAAGAGTGAACGGGGGGAGAGAAGGGAGAAATACGCTTTTGTCAGAGGGAGCAGGCTAGAGGAGTAGGTGACCCCTGAGCCAAAGGTGCTGACATTGCATCAATCCCTTTAGGGTAGAGGCCTGCTAGTCCAAGCCTAGCTGAAGATTACCTTCCAAACATCTGAGTGTTGACGGCTCTATCTATTACACACGCACACATTCTGGACCCTGAACTGATCTTTAAATTAAGTCTGAGATTGTTGCATGGAACAAGGGGCTTTGAGGGACCTGAGACAATTCCTGAGACAAAATTAAGAAGTAAATTTATGCCATCAGTAATTACAGTAAAGCTCTCTCTTGTCATATGGAGGCTCATACATGTTTGTCCTACTAAGATTCTCCCACGCAGCTTATATACGAACTCATGGCATGCACTTAGGTCAAGAGTCCGTGTGTGTTACATTTCATGAAGGTAAAGCAATCCATTTCTTGTTTTTTTATTATAATTTTATTTTAAATTGTACTTTATTTTTTAATGTTTTTATTTGTATTCATATGTCTTTTAGTTTTCAAAGACACTGTAAACATACCCCAATAAAAAATGTTTTATTAACAAATTACAATAAAAATAATTACAGTGTGTATATATATATATATATTAAATCACTATATATTTTTTTCCGTCAACAAAGTTTATTTGCTTGTTTGTTTATTTATTCAGTTGAATAAGATTCTCTTCCTAGGTCATTAAGTAAGTTCTTTCTTTTTATTCCAATTTATTGCATTTTTTTAATTTCCAAAGTAACTAATGTTTCCATGATAGACTGGAACAGAGAATTAATTAGCTGTCATTGGATCAGCTCAATTTCCTTCTGCTAATAGCAAATGTTGACAGGTGTCTTACATTTCATCTGTTTGGTTTCTAGCTACACTTCATGTTAAAATGGATAATTGATCCATCAAAAAACAGCATTAAATGCCTCCAGACAACAGTAGTGAACATGCAGAAAATCGAATTTAACCCTGTGCTGACTGCAGCACTCCCTTCGGTTGTCAATCAAGCGTTGTGCTCTCCGGCAACCCTGTTTCTATGTTGTTAAATAATCAGGGAAAGAAAGAAAATGAAACATGAAAGAAAAAACGGGAAAGAGAAAGTGTCATGGGGGGGTGAGAAATGCCTGCAGTCTGCCAGCTTTTCACATTGTAATTTTGGGTTCCCCAGCACTGACTGGAGGTTGCGGCTGAGTGAGCGAAGGCATTGGAGTCACGGCTATGGCTGACCCTGCCGTATACACACACTCGGAAAGATGTCAGCCCCACAGCTCCCTGATCACCCCACTGCCAGCCACTTTGAAAATGGCTGCCAATTCAGCTTTAAACCGTGGCTGAATGGACGTGGATGAGAAGGGGAGTGGACAGCAGCAAAACAGGTTGAAAAGGGAGAAGAATT
The DNA here is from genome assembly GCA_036877525.1 of Chromobotia macracanthus. Lineage (NCBI taxonomy): Eukaryota > Metazoa > Chordata > Actinopteri > Cypriniformes > Botiidae > Chromobotia > Chromobotia macracanthus. Next base: position 236,863 of record JAZGTH010000145.1, on the reverse strand, counting down.
TGCTTTGAAAATTTATTTGGCCTATGACCCCCTGAGTCCACCCTCTCGCCCCTTTGCTTTGAATGCAGGCATATTTTTTGATTGGGTTTGGTTTGAGGGACACAGAAAGAGGGGAGAGTGAGATGTTATGCAGGGGCTGGATGAGGGGACCTGTCACTATACATATATTAAAAATCTGATGGCTTCATCTGCTTTTGAGGGGCAAGCATGACAGCTTAACAATAGCTGGAGCTGTAGCCTTCCTCCAACATGCCCTCATGCCTGAACAACACTGGCAGTGTATTAAGATATCACACAGCTGAAAAGTATTGATGTGACAACTGAGAGTGACCTGAACGGCAGGAGTCATGCATTTAAGAAACGTAAAGAATAGAAAGCAAGACGTCATGTATTATTATTATTATTATGGGATAGTGAGAGAAGGATTGTGCTCATTGAGTCGATTTTAGAGAAAGCACAATTGCCTTTCAAGATAAGTGATGAGTGTTCAATGCTTTTCTGATTTTACCATCATTAACCTTAAAAAGTTTGCAATATGCAAAATATGAAAAAAGCAAAGCAGAGTTAAATGTTGAATAAAGTATTAGTGGTAAGGTTTTGCAGAGCACTAAACAAATTGTAAAAAATGTAAAAATGTAAACACAAATTGTAAAAAAAGCCGATAAAAGCTTTTAAAAACTTTTCTATCTAATTCTCTGAGAGTGAGTGTAGCATTGTATTGGGCGAGTGGGTGGTGAGGGGGAGCTGTACCTCAGACAGTGAGCCCATCATGTGAGAAAGAGAGATAGGGAGGTCAGCGAGAGCACAGGTAATTGAGTAGTCCCCTCCTGAGCTCGTTTTCATTTTCTACCGAGCTTCTCAACTCAGTCCCTCACCCTAGCCACACAGCGGGCACAATTACGCTCCCTATCACCTCTCCAGCTGGCCCCCATGATCCTGCTCTCTTCAGCCCACTCACCTCGTCTGGCCCTCTTCCTCTTAACCTCCCGTCAGCCTCTCCCAGGGAGCCAGTATTAGGCTCAACAAACACTGGGAACCAGTGAGAGAGCGAGAGATCAAGAGTGTGAGTTTAGTTTCCAATAGGAGTTCTGCGAACAAAGGTCAACTATTGCCACACTAGTGGAAAGTGCTGCGCTTTGCATTATTCAACATGCTTTATTTGCTGTGGATTTTGTGATGCCAGGTACTGTATGCATGTCCGTGAAATGTTTATGGGGTCTACATTTAAAATGCAGATCACCTCTATAGAGAGAATTATTAAAAGGGCTGCATCTTTGTTTTTTATTTCTAGTTTGTGTTCTCTTTTCCTCATGTGAAAAGTCACTGTTTTTAGAAGGTAATCTAATACTCGTTATTCCTTCATTTATTGTCAACGTTTGTTTCTTTTGACTAATTGTAGGAAGTTTAAATTAGCTCTACTGAAGTATAACTTGAAGCAATCATGTTAGCACCCGTTTTTATCCTAATTAGCATTTTTCTGTCTCACTTCACAGAATGTCTTGATGGACCGGGCTCCCCCAGTCCGGCCCCTCTCGCCTTGATGAGGTAGACATGTCTCTATCCCGTTCGCTATTACCTGAGATAATGCCATATGGTAAAATGTAAACAACATCTGCATATTCATGTCGTAATTTCATCTGTTTAATTAGTTTCAGCAAAGCAGTTTAGCCTCTGAGGCCCGGGCTGTCAGTGCAGTGAGGCTCAAGTCGTGCCCTGCTGTCGAGGCTGACAGCCTTCCATTGTTCACCCAGCACCACCGCCCCACCAGTTTATTCCAGGTGCATCTGTACAGGGCGTGGGTGGGGTGGGTTGGACACAAGGGCTTCTCTCCCATTAGACTTCAATAGACACACAACTGACAAAGCTTCAGGTCTGCTTATAATTCATATGCATGACACCTTTGCTGTGCTTTTTAAGCATTGCTTGTTTAATGTTATTATTGCCTTATGTTGATTGTAAGTTTAACTCTTTCTGGTTTAATCATTAGACCATGTAGGTTTTGCAAGATAAATGATCTGCTGCCCATAACAAAGCTAGAAAATAACATGATTTTTGTCTTCATCAGATACTTGTTAGTGGTCCAGCATTAACACTCTTGACCCTAAACTGTCCAAACACAGACATGTAGGAAAGCAAAAAGAAAATACAGGAGGGGAACATCTTATTAGGAGAGTCAGTTATGTTTTAGGCTTTGCTTCTTGATGAATGCCCCTGGTGTCGAGACCCGCTGGCGTCTGGCTAATATGCTAGAGCGCGCTGTGGCATTGTTCTCAATCAATAACTAATTATCAAAGTACTGGCTGTAGCTGCTGTTCGCGCTTGCCTGGAATGTTTTGTAGTGGAATGACTGGATGCCTTTTGGCTGTATCACTGCATGCCACCACTACATGGTTGCAAGCCTTTTGAAGATACAGTGAACTGTCAGCTTGCATTACTGTCCCCGACTAATGGATAAATTAGAACAGAAGAATTCTTGTTGTTGGCAAATGTCAAAATGATCTCCTCAACGTAATTGTGGGACAAGAAGGTGAACGACACAACACATACATGCAGACCCCCCCAAAAACAACAAATTAGGTTGACTCCTGCGAGCAAACATCGGATTGCCCATGTATAGCATACTCTCTGTAGCCTCACAGCACACACTCTTTCTCCAAATTAAGCACCTGAAACTGTATTCTCACTCAATTAAAATTAACAATATGTTATTCTTCTTTTACAGACTAATTTTCCAGATTTGTTTCTTTCATAAGCCATCAAAGTTTGTCATTGTTCTCCAGAGGCGAGCTGTCTGAAGCAGTATAGCGCTGATCGGAGATGGCCTGGCTGGGCGACTGGGTTGTGGTGCCGGTCTGTCTCTGTGAGAGCGGAGCACAGGATCTTCCCACGTGGTGGCCCCTGCCTAGCACCCTGCACCCACACACCCCCCGATTCATCGCCAGGCCTGTGGGTGCCAGTGTGTGTTGAGGTTGAGGCCCCTAGGAGCCTGCCAGGATCAGGCCAGGGGAACACCCCCTCTTCGGATGGGGGTAAAAGTCACGAAGGGAGGTGGCAGGCTTCATAATCCCTCGATGCTGGCATGGCAGCTGGAGCAGTTCGCTCAGCCCATGCAATGATATCGCTTTGCACTGGAGATGATGTCTGACCTCATTACCAGAGTTTAATTGGATTGTTACACAGTTTCACTTTTTCTTCTCTCTTGCCTCTCCCAATTGCTTTCTTTTTCCCTCTGTTTCTCTTCTGCTCCGTATCTGACAGCTTTCTAAAAGCATTCCACAGTTATTTTGAAAGCAAATTAATTATTTCTCGGTGCCTTGTGTGTTCATGTGGCTAGACAATCATGCATTTATCATAGTACAATTATATCAGTGGTGTGAGTTATTTTTTTTAACAATGTCGTAATTTCCATCTCGTTTGCTTCTCCTACCTCCAACCTTTAATATACAAGGTATGACAGTTTTAACTTGTAGGCAATTGTTAAAGCTGAAGTGAGTAATTTTTTCATTGTTAATATGCATTTTTATCCAAGCCTGAGTTCCCTTAAAAGTGTAAACGTTGTGTGTGCAGCTTTGAAAAACATGCTCTGTTTATTCTGACCTGCCTGACAAAGCAATCAATGGAGGGAGTTTGTCTGACCGATGGGATATGAGATGTGTTCAGGAAACCTGTATGGAAATAATCAGGCAATTTTTTAATTATGAGTGTATGAGTGCTCAGAAATCACACACATCTACTTTAAATAGCGTGTGTTAATATCAAATCTGATATGAATATGAAAGCTAAAAAGTTCCTTACTGGAAAATGCAGGAAACTTCAGATTTCTAAGCAGATTTTTACCAGTTAAATATTATTATTAAAGGTATAAATTTGTCATTTTGAAACCAGTGCATGCTGGATGAAAAAAGTCTTCATATTCCTCCTTTTGTATTCCAGAGAGAAAAAGCAATATGGGTTTGAGACGTCTTCGTTTTGGGGTGAACTATTTAATCTCTTGCAAATAAATCAAAATGAAAAATATTTGTGCTGAAAATGTTTTGCTTCGTTTATGTACTTGACTAATCAGTAACCTAAATCCTAAACCTAAGTTCACTGTGTACATTTTATGACACAAAAATCGAGGATTTCGGAATAAGAAACATGCCCGAATGCGAATGAATCTTTTAGCGGAAGGAAATAAAAGAGGGTCAGAATCGGATCGCGATCCGGTTTGAATAACTCACGGACTGAATCGTTTGGATCGGAAACTCACGAAGTTAAACAATATCACGAAACTTTACAACAAAACAACACAGTATTGAATAAACCTTCATATTTACCTTCAATCGACTGAAGTATTACCTGCGATGAGGAACCATGTTGGCTTGTACACCTGCAGCAACACCTGTACACGAAAGCTCGTAAGGTACCATCACATATGCTTTTAATTTATTAATTTTTTCGGAGATATATCATGCAAATACTATGATAGCAAAGTCCATCACGAAGATTATCTTTAGTTGTTTTAAAGGTCGTAATTTGATGTACCTCATTGATTAGTTTATATAATTGCTGCCTAAGTGAAAACCTAAAGGTATCATCGTGCCTGTTTGTGGGTCATGTGATCTAGAAATGACAATTTTGTTGGTTTATTAACACCTTTTTCTCCACAAAGACAATCATTCGGGTCTTTAAACAAATAACTTTGGTGTTCTTCACACTTATAATTAGATGTGTTTTCTTGACGCTCATTTAAGCCGACAAAGACCAAATGTAAGGTGTTGCAATTTATCCATTAATCTAAATTTCTAAGGATCACCAATCCGGCTTCTGCTTTGTTGCAGGAGAACGGCTGAGCAAAAGTGCAATGAAATGATGATTGAAAAATATTGTGAGGCTGAGACATTCATTCTGCTATCTTCAGTGTGTTCTTGCCTTTAAAATAGATGAGAGAAAATGAATCAGCAGTGACACAAGAGCACCTCAATTCAGAAATCACTATTTCATCAACAGCCCTGTGACACGGCTTACTCTTTTAAGCCATAATAGCACGTAAAATGTGAATAAAATTGTCATTGTGGCACAGTGTAGAGCTTGGTTACCTGCTTTGTGTGTATTTTGTAGATGCGTACCTGCGTGCAGATGTGTGTTCACCAACCTACACAACGCCGTTCAGCCACGACTGGGCGTAAGGTGCTTGGGGTCACAGTAGTAAATGGGGTTGCTCTTTCAAAACATTGGAACACAAATAAATGGGTCACGCCACTGTGTATTAACCACAGTCAAAGCTTCGGTAAATGCGAGGAAACGCAAGGAAATGAAAAGGGCTAAGGGCAGAACCTTCATAGAGATGTGTGTGTGTGTGTGTGTGTGTGTGTGTGTGTGTGTGTGTGTGTGTGTGTGTGTGTGTGTGTGTGTGTGTGTGTGTGTGTGTGTGTGTGTGTGTGTGTGTGTGTGTGTGTGTGTAGGTTTGGCTATATGTTTCTGAATGCAGTTTTTGTAATACTGTAAAACATTTGTAAGGGCCTTTAAAATGGTCATTTAAAACAAAATGGCTTACAAGCAGGCATGTCGTGATTAGCTTTAAATCTAATCGTATGAGTAGGTTTGTCTGAGGATTAGATATATTGGTAGTGTATGTCTTTATCTTAGAATGCAAGCCGTTGTGTTTATAAGGCGACCTTCATTCGTATAGCTTCTAAAGTTTGTGTATGTTTCTGTGCTTAAAAGCATCAACAATAAACAGAAATCCACTGATAAGGAATGTACTAATTGCAAAGGAAAGAGGTAGAATAGAGGTAAAAGGCTTAGAATAAAGACTAAATGCATCAGGGTGGGACGTGGAAATAACGTTTATGAAACCAAACTGTAAACATTAAGAAACGGAGGAGGGAGACTGGTGAGTAAAGATGTAAGTCAGGGATTTGGAGAAGGCAAAAAGGGAATCGAGCAAATGAGATAGAAGACATCAGTGTGTGAGGAAGTAGTCAGGACTACTAATCCTCTATTAGGCTCTGGTGATCTAATGAGGCATCAGGCAGAACTCTGTCTCCTGCTCAGTGGAGCCCAGCTGGGGCTATGTGGTGTGGATGAGAGGTCAGTCTGTAATGGTGGGCTCCATGGCTTCCCCTCCAGAGAAGGGCGGGGCCTGCTCATGTTGACCCATTAAGTCGAGTTGCTCTCCACTGACCCTCCAAAAAGATGGGAAACGGGCAGCTGATGAGCTCCAGATTCCTCACACAAACAGCCCGTCTCCTGCCCGCAGCTATGCCCCAACCACCAGCCAGGAAGCAGGGAGACTGTAGTCCCCGGAAGATGTTCACTGAAATGAAAAAGAGCAGAACTGTAAACAATGGGTTTTTACGTGGGCGAGTGAAACCGAGCTGCTGTTTGAAATTACAGGACAATGAGGAGGTTGAGGCTAAGGGCATTTATCCATTGGGGTGTAAGAGTATTGCATCACAATATCGGTGACATGATCTCTGGTGGCAGCGAACAAGGCACAGAAAAAAAACTGGGGAGTAAACAGGGTCCAAAAGATACAAGTAGGCTAAACAGAGGAGAGGACGAAAAATACAGGAAAAACTGTTCTGAAAAAACAACGACACCCCAGTGGACATAAGCCATAGTGTGGTGCAGAGGGCCAACAAAGCTGTGTAAATAGTCACTGGCTCACGCAGTCAATAATTCTTGCAATCTGGGGGGTGGCAGAAAGCTATAATCAAAAAAAATCCATAACTTGTATGAATGCCAGAGTTTTCTCAAAATGTCAGCCGCATGTTTGCAGAAGGGCAGAAATGACAGATGAGGTGTGTAAACCGAGCAGAATATTTGAGGTTGATGAGGTGCTGATGCATGATGGGTCCAGGCTGGGAACAGTCTTTAGGCTTTATGGTGGACTCAAGGACTTTGACTACACTCTCAGGTGCAGCCTAAAGTTCTGCAAGTTCTCTGATGCTGGGTATCTGTGTTAAAGCTGCAATCTGTACCTTCTTTTATTGAGCCAGTACATAACAGATCAGTGTTCAAAATGGTCTCATTACCTTACCCCAATTTGCAATGGTAAGCATAATTATGATTCATAATTTGAGATGTCATGTCTGAATCCTGGGGGAAAAATTGTTTGGCTTCATTTGATTTCAACATGCGAAAAGAAAGTATGTAAAGTAACCTGCAATTTTATGTTTCAAACGGAGATGGCGATATAGAGGCAAAAGTTATGAATAGCAGCTTTAATTTGTTTGTATAGTTTGAATTTGGACTTAGTTCAATTTAGAAAATCTACCCTTGTTTGTCTTTAAAAGCGTAGCTAGTTTTTTTGTGTTTGGAAAACTTCTGATTTGGTGATCAAGCTGTATTAATTTAGAGCAGGAATTAATGGCCTGCTGTCATCATCTTTTCAAAATATCCCCAGCCTGTACAGCTAAATACTTTTATTTAAGCAGAGCGGAGGTCTGCAGGGCACAGATTCTTTGCTTTTCATCAGACCGTGAGCTCAACAATCCACCAACGCCCTCCATCTTAACTTTAACTGCGTTGCAGTGAAATTGTGGTGTTTTATGTTCGATTTCTCTCAGCTCAGTCATTTTGAATAAGTGAAATCTATTCTTTTTTTCAGAGGTCTTTTAAGTCGTTATAATTTTTTTCTCTTTTTTTTCATTTTTGGCTTCATCTGCTTGAATGAAATAAGTGCAGATTTGCAGGAAATCAGAGGCTTTTGTGTGCGGCTGCAGGAGCATGGTGAAATGTTTGGACACTAATACCCATTTATTTCAGAGAGCCCCATAAATAAAAGCAGCCGGCTATGCGGCTTGCCGTGAAGTGGTATTCTTTGGTTCCCAGCGGGACGTCCTGTTCACATTAGCCCAGCAGGGAAGCAAAGTGCCCGGAACAGCCAGACAACTAAATCAAGACATTTTCAACTTTTGACAAAATTACTAACGGAGGAGAGAGAGGCAGTTTGGGGAGGGATTTGTGTTGAATGTGTGTGTTAGGGATTTTTGAGTGGGGATGAAAGATAACGTCTTTTTAAGAAATGTTGTTGTATCCAAAGAATACCTTAAAGGAACGCTCCTCCGTCTGGTCGACAGGGCCACGGAAGCATTGCAAGAATGTGAAACGCAATGCCCTAAAAGAGATTTAAACTGATTTATTAGGAAGAGCACAGATGCATATGAAATTAAACCATCAGGTTCTTTAGATTGTTATTCTTTAGAGATCTGGATGGACTAGCATAAAGACACAAAAGGATTAGTGTTACCTTGGTTTTGGCATATGAATGGTTTCTTTTTAGGATTATACACCTTCAAAATCAGTTTCTTGTCATGGTTAAAGGGCATTTAATAACACTACCTAATAACCTATCAAAACTTAATGAAGATAAAGGTGTAATCTGATTTAAAATTAATAATGATATAACCTCAGTTTAATGTTGTAGTTATTGACTACTACAGTAATCACTGTCAAAAAGCGAATTGAATTGAAAGTTGTATGTTTTTTAATTTGTTTGCTTTAGTCTTTTTGTCATCTGAATGTTTTTAAAAACAATAACAGAACCTTTAGCTTAATGCCTGGTATAGTCAATGAAATGGCAAATATTTATTTTCTTCCACCTTTGTGTTCAAACACAGAATCAATGTCCAGCAATAACTGTAAGTGTAACCCAAACAAATCTGTAACTGTGTCAAAGCCCAGGGCTCTGTGTGCAGGTGGCCAGTTGCCTGTTCTGTTTCGGGGTTCAGTTATAGAGAAGCCGAAGAGCACCAATGAAATATGGAGCGCAAACGTGAAACACAGTGTCTCTGTGTGTGTAATCTGTGCATGAGTGAGTGTTGAGCTACTGACCACAGCTGGGATGTGCCACAGGACGGCCATCTTGATTACTGCAGAGTTTAACCTCCCACATTTAATTGAGAATAAAATGAGATGATTGTGCTGTCCTCAATTAGATTTTCCTAAGAATAAAAAAGATAGTGTTGTGTATTGTCCCTCCCCTCCCCCCACACTGTCTAACACGTATTGTATCCAGTGGAGGAAAATGAGGTTGGCACTGCCACCATGAGGTTGGGGCTGGATTTTATTTGTCTTGAGGCAACCTGGAGCTCTTCCAGCCCTTTTCTCCTCTCTGCTTTCTCTCCTCTTTTGGAGTTGTGTGAAGTGGAGCTGAGCGCTCCCTTTCTCACTGCTGATTCTCTTTTGTGTGCCTCTGCTCCCAATCTTTGCTGCAGGGTTCAGTGGACCTTGAGAAAACACCAGCAGAATCTGTCACCCTCTCCCCTCCCCTGAAGGACAGAGTTGGCCAACCACTTCTGAGGCACCAGTGACCCGAGAGCTGAACCCTGCTGTTCTCAACTCCCTGTTCGACGTCACCACTGGGATTGCCTGATCCCACAGAGCAACCACACAGAACAAGGGTCCCAGCTAACAATTTTAGGTTCTAATTAGGTTTCTATTAAGTAACAAAAACGTTTAAAAAAACGTTCATTTCAATGTTCTTCAAAACGTCAAGTTTTATTTTGATGTATTAACATTATTTCTTGGTTAAAAGAACATTCCAACTTAAATTTTTTTTAAACGTTCTACTAATAACTTATCAAATTATCTACTAACATTACTGCAAGAATCTTTCTTGATAACTTTGAGAGAACTTTCTGCCAATGTTCTGAGAACGTTCCCTGTTAGCTGGAGTAGTTCCAAACCAACACTGCCATACTGTCATGTAGGTAATACTTGCTCTCCTTTACGAGATGACGTTTACGTCTTTACAGTCATAGTCATTTTACAGTAACAACCAAAAGATTTATATACCTCTAAGTAGCCGTTGACTGACAATTATTATCATAACTTTGTTATTATGAGTACAATAATTCTGGTATATTTATGCCAGTTTGTCATGGCCCAGATGGCCCTTAATTGGTTGGCAAAGGCAGAGAGGGAGTCCTCTTTGAGGCGTGAGGAGGGATTGTTGCAGTGAATGGCTAGTGGTGTGATATAGGACTGAAGCGGGAGAGAGCAGCTTGCACAAAGAGAGCACCAGTCATGCTCACAGGGGGTGGGTTCTGAAGAAAGACTGCCCAAAAGGTCCAGCTCTACAGAGGAAAGGCAACGGCAAGTGTGTGGGAATTTATCTTCCCCATAGACTTCTGAGTGAGAGAGTGTTGTGTCTCAGACCATGTCTGGATTAGCCAGACTTGATGTACTTCTTTGAATGCTTGAGATATCATGTCTGCATAGTATAGCTTGAGACTTGTACATTCAATTTAGTCAGAATAAGAAGTTGTTGCCAATTGTCATGTTTAGCCTGGCTTTAAAAACCAGTATAATTTTTTTAAATTTATTGCCGTTTTTTTATTATGAGTAATTTTCGCTTGTCTTTTTATTTTTTCTGTCTGTCTGTCTGTTTTTCCTTCTTGTAATAAAGATGTCAGACTAACTACATGGTAACACATACACGCTCTTTTGGTCAGCGGTTACACTCGCCTCGCCCCTTACAATAACATCAATTGAGCTGTCTCTGATATGCCACTCTTTTATCTCTGCCTATTGCTTTTTAGAGAAGAGACAAAAGACAAAAAGTGAATAGAGGAAAGCAGTGGCCTTACATTGCCTCAACACCTAGCAGTCTGTGTTTTTACGAGCACAAGGCAAAATTAACCTGTGTCAACCGGATAAGCCTGTGGAAATGTTGAGAGAGCCATCGAATCAGGGCTTTAGCGCAATACCAGATCCCCATTATTAATGACACAGGAAGACCTGGGTGCGGTCAGAAGTCAGCAGTGCGTGTGGAGTTCGGGAGCAACTGGCTTCATTAAAGTCCTGTTTTTAGAGGAGGTGATGGCTCTTCACTTGTCCTGAGAGGGGTGAGAAGCGGAATCTCTTTCGCTCCTGCCACCACCTTGTCACTTTAATTTCTTTTCTGATGCTCGGCTTTGACACCTGGGAATGCTACGAGACGATGAGCAGACTGTGATCACTGGAAGGTCCTCTTTAAAAGGAGTGGTTGACACAAATGACATTCCTCTTCTTTCGCATCGGCTTCTTCGTCCTTTCCTTATTAAGGAGAGAAATGTGGCGGTTTATGGTGTGATTTTTTTTTTCAGACGGTGCCTGCAGTAAGAATAATGATCAGTTGAAGCGTCTTCGCAGTTGCGGTTAAAATCTGACTACCAATCAAGTTGTCCCTCATCATCAGAGAAATGTATTAATATTGTCCATTTTAAAAGCCATTTTTTAAACGGCATTTGAATTGTAGCAGCATGTTTTAGGCAGCCTTAGGCAGTGAAATATTGCAGATGAATGTTGTTTAAAAACTAAAATAATAATTATTATAAATGAATCAAACTAAATTAAATTATTAAGGAATAGTTCATCAGCTGACCTTGGTTTACACTGCTGTATTGCTTCCATTAACTTTGCAGTGTAACAGATCCTTCATTGTGTATTATAATCATAACTACAATCATAATTGATTTTTTGTATTATTTACAGTTTAATTATGTTTTTTGTTCTGTCTGGAATGTGTTTGAATGATGTCTTATTTAACTGTAAAACGTAACAAATTGCTCAATTTTTGGAAGCGATTGCATCACAGGGGCTTTTAATAAAGGATGATGTAGCCACAAGACCCAATGAATTGGAAGTTTGCATGTTGATATTTTTTATCAGGCTTAATGAAAATGGAGGATAAAGGATTTTTTTTGTATTAATTCCATATTTTCAATTACAAATTGGAGCTGAAGACCAGCCATGCAGAACAACTCCATGAAGCTATCAATGACTCATTACTAATACAATATGCCCCCCCCCCTCATTTTCACTTTGTGGGTCACTGACTGTATTGAAAAGGTTAAGGATGGGCCATAAATTTATAGTGGGTGCTACAACAGCATTGGTTCTGGAGCACTAATGGATGACCTTGTGGCAAGGCACTTCTAGACTCGGGGAGATCAGATCTCACCAGCTTCCAACCGGCTTGATGACCTCCTTTCTCGCCGGCCCCGGCCTCAACCTTTAACTTGCTGATCTTTGACCAACTTATTAAGCAGACACCTGCTTTCCAGTGTAGCTGTAAAGAGAGAAGACTGGCTTTAATTTGTTGTAAATGTTTGGTGTGACAGCATCTTTCCGACTGGAGGGATTCCATCTGTACATCAGTATGGATTATCTACTGTCTTTACAGCAGAGAGCTGCTCTTCTCCTCATGTGCCCTGAAGTCAGTGAACTCTGATCTAAGACTGTCAGTACTGCTTTGACAACACGAATATTACTTGGGGAGGTCGAAATATAGCGTAACCTTTAAACCTTTTCATTTTTGTTATATAATTGCATTTTAAATTATTTTTGCTACTTTTCAAATGCCTTTTTTTAGAGTTTAACTATATAGAGTTTATTATACTCTTAAGAATAATTAAATGTGTAAAACACATCTAAACCATTCCAATATTTATTGTATAAAAATACTTAATTTTTTTTCAAAAATGACTACTGTCTCACAGTAGTGGTGTCACTTTTACTACAACATTTTGTATAATTGTTAAAAAAAAGTGATTGAGAAAGTGCATAACAGATCAGTGTTTAAACTGGTCTCCTTACCCCGGTTCACAAAGGTAATCTTATAATAATGATTTACAGTTTGAGCTGTTGGGTCCGATTTCCTGGGAAATGTCCATTTGGCTTTAATGTACTGCATCTGTTTAACAAGAGAACAACTGTTACTGAAGAGCATGTTTGATATAAATTACAAGACATGCGTATAAAAACAACAACAATAAAAGTCAATGTGAATAGCAGATATTTTATCGTGCTTTTAATCAGTGTAATTTTGTTAAACAGGCAACAAGTGTAAAACTATTTTTTTAATTGTGTGTAATGCGAACCTTCAAATTCTAGATGTAAAATCGGTATTACACAGGACTGACAAGGAGACCATTTTATTCTAGAAATGTTTTTTTATTTCACAGTCACTGTCATTACACCACACAATGCTAAATTAACAATTAGCACAATGGCACTAAAATGATCCTGTCATGAAGAACATTATTAGCAGTAGACAAATTAAATGACAGATTAAATGTGTGTCCAAAGGGCCAAAACAGTTCATAGTTTAAGAAACAACCAATTGTGTCTAGATTAGCTTTACTGTGGGCTAACTGTGTGTTTGTAACAAACACGTTTACAATGCGTAACGTTCTTTTCCAACCTCCACACACTGTATCCATTACATCCTATCACACAGGCGCACAGGCAAAAGCTTGTACACTTGCACGCCTTTACTGTGGCATTTTATTTGTTTGGACAGCTCTGAGGTGTTGGGGACAGGTAGTTATATGAGATAAACTGTGTTCTCTTGGCTGTGGCCTCCAAGGGAATTACTTCATGGTCTATCTATTGTGCAGTGAGAGGTAAATGCAGTGGCAGGAGAGGACGGCCAGGTGTGTGTCTGCAGGGCAAAGATCCATACTGTATTAGAGCAGCTCCTAGTGGCTTCTGACTGCAGTGAGGAAAACGATTCAGGCAGGAGATGCTGGTACAATTTGTCAGTATTTTCCCCACAGAGTTAATTTCAGAGGATGCTTTGTGTCCATATAGATGCATGGGACTATATAAACAAGCTTGACCTCGCTGTGTATATTTTAAGTATCTCATAATCATAGTGATGGATGTATTGAAATAAATTAATCAATTCATAAATAACATCTTTATCAAATTTCATAGTCTAATAGGTGTGTGTTGATCATTCTGGATGATCTGGACTGTATTAGGAATCTGTATCCCTCATATACAACTCACCCTTTAAACCTTGTCTGGTTATAAAGGTCTGGATCCTTGCAGTTTGTTAGTGACATTAGATGTCATGAGGAAATTAGTAATTGGTGCCACTATACATCTAGTTAAGGATGTAGTCCTCTGTCAAAGGCACAATGCAGACCCTGAAGACCCCTTGGTATCTCAGGGACTGGCCTCTGTCAGACTTAAGGCCAACAAAGAAAGCCCAGTCTGAGCCATTAAGGTATGGCTTGGGAATGACACTGACCTAGGTCTGCCATTCTGCATTGTCCCACCATCTGCACCAATGTGAACTTTGCTTTCAAATCCTGCCTTCTCAATTAACATGTCCAGCTGGGTGGAGAATTCCGCCAGCTCCCTAATATCATTACTATGGTGGCAGAGCGAGATGTTAATATTAAAAAAGTGCCCAGAGCTCTTTCTTGGGCTCTGAGAAGGTCTCTGCTTCTCACAGCGTAATGAGGTGCACATACACAGTGGTGTAATTCTAGACGCCAGGCTATTAGGTTCCGTTCAATGGGAGAGGGAGGGGTGAAAAGAGCAAGGGCGAGAGAGATAGAGAGGGAGCAAGAGAGAGATGCCTCAGACTCGCTTTGTTTGTTAGACTCTCACAGATTCTCCTTTGTGCTCCACAGAGAGTCCAGACAAAGAGCCATCTCTAGCCTCTCGCACCTTGATCATGGACAAGTGGCTTCCTCCAAGCTGCCAGTCCCAGGGAGGAGAACGAGAGAAAGTGCGTGTCAAAGCAAAGCAGATTTCTTTCAAAGCCAGCCTGGCGAGGTCTCTTTTGATACCCCGAGATTCCATAAGAAGGGCATTTTGATGTCTGTTCGGGTGTGTGGGGGGGATGATGTGTCTGTATGTGATTGTATGTCTGAGGAAAGTGGTTCTTTAAAACGAGGAACAAGTCTTTGAATGTAGGACACTGCAGCTTGTGGCGGTTAATCTCCCCCCACAGCTCTGCAGACGGTTGTGGATTTGGAAAGCTGGCATCCTTGCTGACCAGAGCTGTTTGATTAGATAACAGAACCTACTTCTGACGGCATCAGTGGTCCACCATGCTGAAATAAAATGGTTCATCCAGTGGTCGCCCCGTCCGGGCTGCCTGTAGCATGATGGGGAGGATCACTCGCTTGCCTGTCTGCTAAGCTGGCTTGGCTCTGCTGACTGCATGCATAGGCAGCAGCTTGCACCAGATGCTGGGAATTAGTCGGCCCCTGTGACAATCAGAGTCTGTGAGCACCTCTCTCTTCTTGGGACAGATTTTGTGGCATTGTTGGTGTGGCGTTGATGGTTTGTTTTAGAGGGTGAGGCCATCTTCTGTGTTCATTTTTGTTTTCCTCTCTGACTTTTGCTTCTGTCTCTGTTTCAGATTTGAAAGCGTGGCTACGCCAGAAGCGATGAGGGTCAGAGCTTTCTTTGGCCTCAGTAATGCTGAGTGGCCCAAAATATGCCACCTGACTTGCTCATTATCCCAGCTAACAGGGAATGTTCTCATAACGTTGGCTAACATTCTCTAATATTCTCATAGAATATTATATTGTCAGTAGAAGACAAAGAATGCTGACACTGATTCTGAAACTATAAAGAGGCATTATTGGATAAAGAGAAAAATTATGCTAATATATTTAGCATAATGAAACCAATCAAATTATTATCAGAAACTATGTCACTGTCAATAAACTTCAGCATGGAAGGTAATAGTGAAACAATGATTTTTGCAGACCAATCTGTGTGAATTCAGAAGGTATGTGAATCATGCCTTTGGCTAGAAACAAGGTTGCTCCGGCCACAATGTTCAAACTATGCAGCTGTGCAAACAATAGGCCAAAATATAAGAAGGCTTGATTTGTTTGTCTAATCACCAGGAGCTACAGTCATGCTTCCCTTCACTTAGAAATAGACAAGCTCCTTCTTTCCTTCCTTTGTTTCATGTTCCGAGTTTGCCATTGTTGTTGTTTTTCTGTTCATGTAGAGTAGAATATCTGGGTTTAATTTTGAAGGCATTCATTAATTGTTGATGTTCCAAAAAATGTTTTATTTTATAAAAGGCACTTTTACAGATGCATCGGGACTGCATGCATTTGGAACAGTTCATGAACCTGAAGGAACGGCCTTTTACCCCAGTTTTACCCCTGACACACAGAAATGCACGAAGCTTTTGTTGGAGCACTTGCTGATTCGTGAGATCATGAGGTCTAACTAAATTTTGGATCACTTTGAACTTTGACCTGCAGTTTAAATCTTAAATTGTGGTGCAACACAGTGGTGTATTTTTACTTGATAAACCACCAAAACTTGTTTCAGGAGTAAATAGAAATGTAAACATGATACCGTTTTGAGGTAAATTCTTTCATATGTTGCCCTTTGCTAAAACCAGATTCAAAGCTGGTTTGTCTTTATGTCCTTTGTGAGCAAAATCTTTGCGCCGTGTGTGGATTTTATCATGTGCTTTTCTGTGTCATACATTTGGGGTCGTCGTGGGAGAAATAATATACAACAATGATATCTTTGATCATTGTAAAAACTCGGGCAACCCATGAGTGTGTTGAGTGTTATCATCAGCCCATTTTCTATCCCCTCCTTTTCTAAAGCACACGCACACAAAAACAGCAAGCACAAATCATTCCCTCTCCTGCTCCGTCCCATGCACCAGCGTAAGGCTTCAAAAGCAATTTCAGCTGAAAAATAAGGTGCTTTTCTTCAATTTTCAAGCCATTTGTGCAGGGGTTAGTCTTGTTTACCTAGCCAGTACACTGGTATTTACATACCTCTTTAAAGGGAAAAGAAAGATGGCCGGTGTGATTTATGGACTGCAGCAGAAGCACAATTTTCCATGTTGTGCACCTAATCTAAGAGGCCAGAGAGAAAGGTCGCATCGGCCATACAAATACCAAGGCCCTGCTATGGAGAGGGGGAGAGCATATTCATTCGCCTTGAAAAAATGTCAATGGACCTTTTGAGGTACAGGATTATAGAATGCATAAAGCATTGGAGTTTTATATATGGCTTTGAGGTGGTTATGTTCTGAGGCAGCCATTGGTAAAAATTATTATTATAAGACCTGAGAAAAGGGTGTGCTTGATGTCTATGAAAGCTAATCTGATATGGGTGGCCATTATCAGAAGTGTTTTGTCTTTATTATTCCTGCCTTTTATTGTTATATACAAAAAAGCAGTTCTTCTAAAATAGCGGTTTGTGATATTCTTAAAAGCATATCTGTAGCCAACAGGACTGATAGGTAAAAGGTTTTTTTTTTTTTTAATGGTGAGACACAGATTTTTCTTTGTTTGGTTTGGCAAGTGTGTAATTTCCCAGCTCACAATTTTAGGTTGTAACTTTTTCCTTAAGTAACAAAAACATTAAAAGTGTTATTAGTTCTAGGAACGTTCAAATGTCCAGTTTTACTTTGTAGTAACTTTATTGCTTGGTTATAAGAACGTTATTCAAGCATTTTTTTCATTCTGTAATGTTTTAAAAAATTTCACTAACAACTTAAGAATAACATTTGAGATATATACGATATACAACATTAAAAAAACATTCTACTAACTTTACTGCAGGAACATTTTAGAAAACTTTGAGAATGTTCAGAGAATGTACCCTGTTAGCTAGGTTATAATGCAATTCCAAAGCCATTACACAAGGTTGGTATTACTAACTGTGTTTGAGAGAAAGAGAGAGCATGATGAGAGAGAGGGAGTGATGTGTCAAGTTAGGTTCAAATGTGATGCTCTGAGGTTCTAACCTTTACCCTGTCCCTTTCCTCAGAGGCTGTGTAATACCATGGGATTGAAACAGAGAACAAAAGTACATTTAAAAGTACTTAGTGAATGTGATACCGCTGTAGGCCTTTGTGTTTATTTATTTGCTCCCAGGCACATTGTGTGTGAAACTCATCTTTCTGATGCTGTGGCTTGAATTTGATCTGCTTGGCAGGGGTTGGGGGCAAAGGATTGTGGGGGATGACTCGTGCTCAGTCTTTTATGATTTATCAAAATACCAGTCACAAAACAGATAGCATCCTGCCCAAGGCATTGCACTGTGATCATGCACAGTTAACAATCAATGGCTGGTCTCTCTAATTTAATATCCATTACGGGCGGACATCACCCGCGTTGCTCATTAATATTAACTCTGTGGTATTACCATGTGGCATGCACTTAGGTTTTAGTTCCTGTGGAAAAAAGGGGGGGATGAAAACTCATGAAAAGGTCAGAGGAATCACAGAACTGCTGTGCAACAAAATAATAAAGGGCATCACAATCAAGCTATCGTATTGGGACGAGGCATCGGCGCCCAGTGACAGCGAGCTCAGCCGCATTGAAAAGCGCAGGATAATGTATGCATTATTTCAAATGAAAAGTATTGTTGTTGCTGCAGGCTGTAGGTACTCTGTGACATTTTAATAGTTTGATAAAAATGGTGACTGTGAGGATAATTGGAGAAGATTTGCATCTTGACAATTATGACTTGAATGGCTTCGGTTTGGGTAACCACATCATCAAGACTGCTAGCTGGAATGATCTTGCCTTTTTAACAATATAAAAAATTAAATGGACTTTTTCTCATGTTAGTACATAGAGTGCATTATAAATGTATTATACAAGTCTTAGTTTGCAATTGAACATTCCTAGAACTTTCAAAGCACATTTTGTACATTTTTGTTACTTAAAGGATACATTAGGGAAACAACAATTAGCTAAAACTGTAAGCTAGGTTAGCCCCACGCCTTTCTGCGTCCACTCTGCACGAACCCACTGATCTTACTTCATGCTGTGGAGGATCAAGTTCAGTCCTAATGACGACCCAGAGTTGACCTCTCCAGAGAAAACAAATGAAACCTCAAGGTGATGTTTCAGTTCGGCTAACCACATGGGTGTCCTGGGGATGCAGGAACAGATGTAGCTCTAAGGATGGGGAAAGGGGTGAGGTACAGGTCAAGGTTGCCATACGCCAAGGTTAGGGTCAGATAAGCATGGGTGGCTCGAGGTCTTCTCATGCCCAAAGGCCAAAGAGGGGAGGGAAAGAGTGCAGGAAATGTGGATCAAGTGTTGGTCCTCAGAGACGGGGTGGGGGCATTTACTGTCATCTTTGAAGCTACAGGGTAGCAATTCTCATGGTCAGGGTTTAAACGCACAAGATGCATCATACATTTACAGCTAGAATGTGTTTTTGTGTTGCTGTGTGTTTTGGAGAGCTATTTGCAAATTCTATTTTAACGCATTTATTTTTTTATAGCATCTTTTTAGCAAAGATATTGCAACAATCCTTATTTCCCATATTTTCATTATGATGATATTAGGTTACGAAGTATTTGGCTTTATGTACTTAGTAAGATTCTGATAATTATACCTGTTTATTAGTAAATGCATGCAATGATGCTTTTATTTTAAGTTGTATACTTAAAGTTAGACTTTCTAGTAAGAAAAGTCTACGCATGCCTGCAGAAAGGCAAAAAAAAAGTTGTTTTACCATTCTGATATTTATAGCCAAAGGTATGAAATTAAATACTTGAAGTAATTGTGCAATTAAAATAACGGGACACAGTGTTTATCTTTAGACAGAAAAACATCAGTTGAAAGTGTAGACCCCAGGTTATTTCTAGAGAATACATTAACTCTAGCATTTTTATTTTGACTTAATTAATAAGATCGGTTAAGTGATTTATTTGGTTTTCCCTGTCTAGATGTTGCAGTAATAATGCACTGGGAAAGTGCGATGAATTTGCTCAATGAAGGAAGCTAACAGCCCTGGAATAAAACTGCAATTAATGTCATCCTCTGAAAGAGGAAGACTAATAAGGACCCTCTCATTTTGCAACAGGTCCAATCAAATGTAAATGTATTCTGGCAGGTTGTGTCTCCATTAATTAGAATGAGCTAGTTGTTTGTTAACTCCTTTAGCACCACTGGCTGTCACTTCTTAGCTAATTTACTCTTGATTTCTGCACAGTGGTGCGCATTTTAACATTTTAGCCTGTTAATAGCAAC
This sequence comes from Chromobotia macracanthus, assembly GCA_036877525.1. Lineage (NCBI taxonomy): Eukaryota > Metazoa > Chordata > Actinopteri > Cypriniformes > Botiidae > Chromobotia > Chromobotia macracanthus. Next base: position 217,109 of record JAZGTH010000145.1, on the reverse strand, counting down.
CCTGGGCGAAAGCACCTCTGTAATAGAGATAAGATGGTATAATAAACGTGTTAGCATTGCTACAGGGCACATTTCTGAGACGTGTCTGTTCTACAGTCGACAATGTGAATGAAAATCATTGCACTGTTCATTAAAATGAACTGAGTTATCAGGCAATTTGGAATGTGCCTGAATATCATTGTGTATATCAATTTCTGCCTATAATTTATATATATGGAGCGTAACTATAGCATGAATGCCATGTGATGCAAAGGTGGTTTTAGACTGTGAAACATAATGTAAATGTGATTTTGGACTGGGGGACGTGATGCAAATGTGATTTTTCACTGCGAGACATGATGCAAATGTGATTTTGGACTGGGAGACGGGATGCAAATGTGATTTCCCACTGCGAAACATGATGCAAATGTGATTTTGGACTGTGAGGCTTGTGACGCAAATGTGATTTTTGTGCTGCGATCTTCCGTATTAAATGGTGCCAGCTACATAATAGACATGATGTAGTTTAAACAGGAAGCTGTAAATGAAACATACCTTGTTGATCTGTCCTACTAACATAAACACAGCAAAAAATATTAAATATTTAATGATGATGGAGATACTGAAAAGTTATTGACTTTCACATTAACATGATATGCAATAAAAATCCATCCAGAACCACAATAGACAGTAGACAGGCTGCTGAATGTTATATATAGTACAGGCTCATTTGAGAACTGAATTGCAGAGCTTTTGATTTGTCACTCAGGATGTAACAGTGTTGTTATTTGTCCATGTAAAATTTTACTGAAACTATAATGGACGAGTGACTGTGGCCAGTGGTAGAAATCTATGATTCTTAGTGCAAGAGCACATTAACCCAGTTAATCCCTGTGGTTACATCTGAGAAATCAAGACTTGGGACATTTCACGCAAACATTTCTATACAGTTAAATAGTTACATGACCAAAGTCTAGTTCTAGTTTGAGCCTTTGAAAGATGTCTCAGGTCTCTGTATGAGGAAGCTATGCATCTCATTACAATATCTTTTTAAAAATGTAAGAAAAAGTTTGTTTCAAGTAAAATACATGTGTTTTGGGATTTAATGGGTTAATTTGTTGTTTGGCAATATAACATCATTTGCCAACATCATCAAATGTATCTAACTATGTCAGTAATGTTTTAGGTATGTGTATAGTCCATTTCATTGATCAGAAGGCATTCTGTGCTCCCGCTCTGCCCCATTTAATACACACTGATGGAGATACACAAATCGGCAGCAATTTTAGAGATGGATGGACCGCCGTGTGTGGTTCCCTAATTGTGTGATTAAAAACTAGTATGGTAATAACAACTGGGGTTTAAATGAAAGGGAAAAATAGATCATGGTATCATTAGCACCAGTAATAAAGTGAAGGAGACACAAACCTGGAGCTGGAAGAAGAGAGAGAACGTGCTCTCTCAAAGGTCACTCCTCCTTTGTAGTCAATAACTGACATTTAAACGTGAGTTTCAGACGTCACTGATAATGTAAGGAGAGATAATAGGACGGGGGCTGCTTACATAGCCACGTAATTATCAGCAAAATGAGATGCAAATATGCAAATGGCCCTTTAAGCCCGGTCCAGCCCGGCTTTTGTCCGGCATGATGACGGTTGCGCTGAATGATGGATACTGCGGTGGCAGATTGTGCTGTGTCGTGTGGGAGTGGAATCAAGCAGAGAACAGAATTTGGGCAAAATACACCTCACTCCTACCCCCCCCAAACAAAACCTTGCACTTGCACAAACACACACAGTCACACGCGCGTAAACACAGTGAATTCACCACTGCAATGATTAATGTCTGTGTAAATGCTCTCCATTTACAGATGACTATTTGTTAACAAAAGAGAAGCCTATGGAGTCAATTTATGATTTGTGAATGTGAAATTGCGAGAGTGTGGCAAGCTGTAGCGATGCTGCATGTGTCATAATTTTTCCTTTTTCCTGCTAATACCTCACATTAGACAGTATCTTGATTATGCATACAGCTACTGTATATATAGTGACCTCGTGTGTAAACAACAAATCGACTGCAGAGTTCCTGGAATAAGCAGAACGCAGAATTATGCAGAGGGGAGAAGTTCCTTCTGGCCTGTATATGATTCCTGGCATCGGGGCTTTGGTGGGGTCAGACAGTGGGATATGGGCGACTGTATGCTAAGCACAGGGCAGTGGTCAGCCCTGGTCACACTAATTGGCGTACGAGGCAGCCCTGCATGGGTTAGGGGCCAGAAGAACACAAAGTGGTGAGAATACAAATAGTGGTTAAAGTTAACTTTGGGTTTGTTTTCTGAAGAATGCATAAAGTGTGAAGATTCGTTATAGTTGGCAACTTTAAAATAAATGAGCTAACAATTTAAGGTTTCAAGAATGTTTCTCTAATGTTTCCATAAAGTAACAAAGAGTTAAAAATGTTTTTGAATGTTCTAGGAATGTTCAAAACATCCAGTGTTTTAGACATTGTATTAACATTATTGCTTGGTTATTAAATTTTTTAAAATTCTGTAATATTTTTAAAAACAAACTAACAACCTTAGAATGACATTTTTGTTATATATATGATATGTATTCTACTAAAGCAAGAACGTTTTTGATAACTTTGAGAGAACTTTTAGAGAACTTTAGCCAACATTCTGAGAACATTCCCTGTTAGCTGAGAAGCAGCATCATTGAAGATCTCACATCTGCATTAGGCCATATTGAATTTTTAAGGCTTTTAAGCAGGATAATGGCAATATTTTAAGCTCAACGTACTTTAAGATTATGTAAGATTATGCAAAGCAATGTTATGACAGAAGGTTTTGCCAGCAAACACAGGACATATAAATATTTATATCATGACCAGCTCTTTAATCAAGCTGCGTGGTGTTAAATACCTGAAAAATACAATGAAATAAAACAATTTTGACGCATCACTGCAAGTTGTTTAGCCGGCTAGTGTCCTCCAGCACAATAAAAATGGTAATGAGTTTCTTTCTCCAGATGAGGCGTGTAAACCTGCACCTCCTGGCATATGTTTTGATAACATAAACCACCTTAGATCAAGTGTGCCCTAAAACGTATTGCCTTGACCCACTAGCCTGTGTACCAGACCTCCCCCACCATCCCATGTTGGGTAGGTAACGGGGTGGCACAGACTGGCTGTAAGCAGTCATGCTGTTTGTTAGCGACAATTAATTTCTGTGCTGCTTTTGCTCTATTCAGTGAGAAGCTTTTGTGCTTTAAATCCTGCATCTCTAAGCCTCCCCTCCTGTTAAAAGAAAAAAGTGAGTGAGTGAGAGAAAGTAAAGGAAAAGAGAGGGTGAGGCAGGTAGTAAAAAGGCACACAGTAAGCTAAGGATGGCATATTATCTTGGTCCAGTTAAGCATGTAATTGCTTAAATAAGTTAAAACCCTTTCAGATATCTCTCTTTGCACCTCATCTCACTACTTCATAGACTCAAATATTTGACTATGGAAGAAGATAAACTAAACTACAGATCTCCATTAGTTGAAAACCACCAAGACAGAAAATCTCTTACAAAGGTTTGAGGATTTTGGGCAGGCTTTAGAAAAAATACTCTATTTCCCAGTTCCCCATGTCCACTTTCTCTGCATCTGTGCTTGTTCAAACATTAATCCATTAATAATGTTCCTTTGTGCATAAAAAAAATCATGAAACTGACATAACAGAATGTAATCTTTGGATAAACAAACCCAAAGATATTATCATTGACTCTAAACTTGTTTATTTTTTCTATGGATCACAATAGGAAAAGTTTCGGAGGTTGTTGTTGCTGATCTTTTATTCCAAACAGTGAAGGTGAATGGGGACTGAGGCTGTCAGTTACTAACATTCTGTCTGTCTCTGAAAGTGACTCGCATTTGGCACAACATGAAAGTAAGTAAATGATAACTAATATTTCATTTTTGGCACTATCCCTTTAAATGACAAAACAAGTTTAGGTTATACTTTAAGTTCCTAGAAGTATATTTTTTTCTGGTAACAGAAGAACATGAGGAATGCATGTGTCTGTAATTTCATGGTGCTAGTGTTGACTTTGCCTCCAAAGCCGGTGTGCAGATTGGAGGGAAGTGATCAGAGGAGTTTGTGATGGAGTGACAGAATGTATGTGTCTTAACTCCTGAGACTTCTGAGAGATTGTGATAGAGGGTGATGGACACAGCAGTCCACACGAGGATCTGGAGATTGTGTGCACAGCTCCTGCCAAGCCTTTACACACAGCCACTGTTGCTCTATGTTCGTGTGGATGGAAGCCCACCCTGTGGAGGAGGGGCTTCCTCATGCCAGCCTAACTGGGAGCTGTTAGGTGAAAGAGAGCAACTGACTTTCACTTTGACAATGTTGTTTTATCAAATGTTTTTTTTTACCATTTTGTTAGACATGCAGGGTTCACAGGTAAATAACATCCCATAATTTAAGGCAATTAAAGTACAGTAATTTCATTGATACATCATGTTTTATAGCTGTTTATATCAGATAGGACTTATAAGGCTTAAAATTAATAGTTTACCCAAACATGAAAATTCAGTCGTCATATACTCAGTCCTTGCTCACTATATTTAATTTGGGCTGTGTTTACAAGACACAGTCTTTAATTTAGTGAATAAAATCTTATTTCACTCTGTTTTATTGCACAAAGTGATTGTATCACTTTAAAAGACTTGGGAAATGCAACTCACTTCCATTAGCTTGAAAGTTTGAACCCCATTCAGTTTTATTGTATGGAATAAAACAGCTCAGAGATTCTTCAAAATATCACCTTTAATGTTCTGCAGAATGCAGTAAGAGAACTTGGAACAAGCATGAGGGTGACTGAGTAAATGGGGACTGATGATTTTCTTTTTTCGGTGACTGTTTAAAATGTAAACTTGTTTAAATTTATGTACCTTGTGTACCGAGTTTAAATGTACCCTGCCAAACTGAATGTTTAAAATGTATTGAGAGAATATAAACCTAATTAAAGACGGGCTCGGGTAATGGTCAGTAGATGCAGCAGGTGTCCGGTGGTTGAGATAAAGTGACACAACAGTGTTGAAAATGAACACACTTGACTGAGAATAAAAAGGTAACAGTGATGAATGTCATTATGTGGGAGGGAGGAGGTTTCGAGTTTCGCCAGGTGTATTTGGGCCTTGCCAAATGCCACCTTCAGAGCAGAGAGTGTGAGCTGTTTTGCCGCCCGCCCAGTGAATGCTAATGAGAGCTTGTGTGTGTGTCGACATGTTATTCACGCCGGATCAAACTAAAGCCTACAAAGAGGTGCAAAAGCAAGACTGGCAGACTCCCAATCCAATGCACCCTGGAAGCACGTCAATGCATTACATTTACTTAACACATGTAGCAGTGGAAAGTGTGGCAGCCACAATAACCATCAGTGCATAATGGCTTTTTAGAATGTTATGTTCGCCAGCATCATAAGCCGCTAAGCTAGCAGTGGCTGCTCTTTTTTAATAATATTGAATATATTGAAACATGCCAGGGTTTGCACTGTATAACGAATACAGCATGCTGTTTTGTTTTTATTTTAGCGTCGGCTGAAAATTGGCCTTGGAGAAAGTGGTCCTTTGTTCACACAAAGTTTAAGAGCCCAGATTTCACTATCACCTTCTCGCAAACCTCTTCAGTTAATATAATTTGCTCTTTAAACGGCATGTGCGATGAAAGGGTTTGAATGTAAGCTTTTGTGTGCTTCACGTGGCGTAATTCAAAAGCCTAAACTTTGCGACAGATATTAAAATAGGAGATTTTTTCATTTAGTTTTAAAGTTATTCTAATAAAATTGCTGTGCTTCAGTAGCATATAGAAGGACAATATGTCGATAAATTTCTAGTTTTAAAAAATATTCTCATAACCTCTCAAATTTATCAGCGCTTCTTAAAGTTGGTCACGAGCACCTTCTGTCCTATCCATTGTCGGCAATGTCATTCAGAGTTGAATTGCTATGCACGGGATTTGGGAGAGGGAGATGTATTCTGGATAGGATTCATTCATCTGAGTCCTCTTATTGGCTGACAGTTGACAACCTGACAAGGTCATTGGATGTACAAGCTCTCATTTTAAAAAATAAAAAAATAGACATTTGAGCAGGGCTGAGGTTAGTTGAGTCTATCAGCACTGTCAATCAATTAATGACAATTATTGAGCAAGGACACCCAGGGGAGGTGATACAGGGAATGAGAATGATAGTGGGGGAAAAGAACAGAGAGCAGGATAAATTAAGAAGATTGGAAAATAATGACAGCAACCCTGAAGAAGAAAAGGCCACAGATATATTATATACACAGATATTATTCATTAGACTGTTAATTTTGGTTTAGTTGGCTGATTTACAAAGCTGATTCATTTAGAATGTCTTATACTATCTGTAGGATGATGTCAATAATCATAACAATACTTCAAAACATTTAAATGGGGTTTAATGTAGTAAACATTGTGCTTTCGGAAATCTTATCAAATATATTAGTCGCTACAGTAACGGCAGTGTTTGTTTTGAACCAGCGCTGATGGTAGGTGAAGTGATGTAAATAGAGGGCTCACATATTTCTGTATGAAAGGAATACCTTTTGATTAATGAGAGGCCTTGTATGGAAACCTGGTTAACCTGTTTTAATGAACAAAAAAAGAATACAAATACTTATGAGACTGTTTGTGAAAGCGAGATATAATGTGAAGAGTGGAGGCCCTGAAAAAATAAATATCACGCAGAGCAGAACACACTTCCTCAAACTGAAGCTATTGAGAGTAAGAAAGAGAGAGAGAGGAGAGAGAGAGAGAGAGAGAGAGAGATAGAAAGCTTTTTGAAATTATCCAGCTGGCAGGCTTTAATTTTCCACCATTCTAATTAAAATGCAAATTAAATTTATAATTAGCAACCACAGTATCCGAGAAACCACCTTGTGTGCAGCCCAAACATATGGGCCAGCCAGTGGTGGGTACAGCTTGGTGTCTGTGGCATCAGGGTGGGGGACTGGAGGGCCATCCACACCCTCTCTGCAGGACTGGAAAATAGAGGTGGGCGGCTTATGCGGAGAGTGCAGACTTGCTGGGTTTTTCAGGGTTCCCCAGCTGGAGAACATCCGGGGCCTCGTGAGGCAGAGCCTGTGAAGGCAAAGACCGCGTTTCACATTACTGCTGCTGTTTGTGTCACAGTTCAGCGCCTGGGTCAGCTGAGGCCCGCAGAGGTGTAAGCACTGTTGTGTCCTCTCAATCGAAAGGTCCCTGACCAAAATTAACCTCTGTGACACCCAGATAATTAATTTTCACTCATCAAGAACAACAACATGTATCTGGAATTGCACATTCTTCTGTAATCGTTTGAAAACGGAACTAGGCATAAGGAAGCCACTTCAGTGGGATTATAGAGTTTAGACAGAGTGGGCGCCATATTTAATGAAAATAAGGGGTTGTTGGTCAAACTTTCCTGGTGACAAAAATGATGTGACATAAGACCTTAATACAGTTATACCTCAATGACTTTATCCCAGCAAAAAGGGAACATTCTCACAATGTTGGTTAACATTCTCTAAAAGTGATCAAAACGTTGTTGCAGTAACGTTAGTAGAACACTTTTTAACGTTATATATCATATCAAAAATGTTATTCTTAATGTGGAATGTTTAAAAAGAATAAAGATTTAAGCGTTAGAAATGAAGAATTAAAAAATGTTTCATTAACATTCCTATAACTGAGCAATAAGGTTAAGGTTAACGTCTAAAAAAACTGGACGTTTCGCCCATTCCTAGAACATTTAAAATAACATTTTTGTTTCTTATAGGAAACGTTAGGGAAACATTCTCACTCACAGCTTTTTTAAATATGGCATCTATATGTATGCAGACATATTTATATGCGTTTATATAAATATGACCCCCTATACATATTTATATACACTTGTACAGTTTCCTAAATAAGAGTGAGTCCAAATACAATAAAAGAAAGCCCATATGTCAAATCGTGTGTCAAACTTGGAAGTGTAGCTTGTTTTTCCGATTACTTTTTCTTTGGCCATGTATACTCAACCACAGGTCCTCTTGTGTGTGTGGGTCAATATTTCATTTTCTGTAAGGTGACTGGTCTGAACACTGATGCTGGCCAAATGGCAGCATCAATCTCTCGTCAGCTGTCAGAGCTGAGGTGTGGGGTCAAGGCTGGTACATGTCAAGATGAAAGCCACCTCTCCCCATGCGCTTTCACTTTGGACGGTGAGACTGACGTAGGCTCGCCGCAAAGGGACTGCCACCAGATACCCTCTCCAATCAACCTACAATGTGTGGAAGTAACCAATGTCACACATGACCCCCTCAGCAGCTTTGTCAGTCTGTCACCTGTGGGAGACCTTTGGTCTTGTTGTGTGCTAAGTGTCTTACCCAAAAGCCTGACTTAGCTTAACTTATCTGGCTAACCTGTCAAGTCATTAAACAAGCGTGTAGGCTGTAGTTTTTAATGGACGTTTTGATGTGACTCTATGACTTGCTTGACAATGCAGGGTCTTTGGGGTTGCTTGCAGAGTGCTAGCTACATTGGCATGTGGGACAATAAAGGCTAAAGAGCAGTTAAATATTTCAACCGTTATCTGAGAAGGGTGAGGAAGATTCCTTTACTGAAAAAATGAAAAAGTAAATGAGGTATCCTTACTTATGGACACATTTTGGCGTGGGTTACTGTCCATTGGTCTTTATCTTTATAGCTTGGCCAACTGTTTTTATGTTTCCTTTCGAAAACAGATTTTTTATGCCTGGGGTCTACAAAGATCAATGCATGTGACTCTTTAGTACGCATCGATCTACAGAGAACCTTTAAGAGAAGTCTTTCAAGACGCAATGCTACTGATATCCACAAATCGGCCACATTCGAAAAATTCAAGATGATGTATGAACCATACACCAAGGTGGGAGCCATTTTCAGACAAAACACTTTTCCCCTACATGATCCCTTACATTGTCTGGCCCCTCTTTTGCAATATTTTGCCTTTTGCTGCGTGGCAGTGCCACCTGTTGCCCCATTAATCACGCAGAGAAGATACTCATAAATCATATACATTCTGCAATTAATCACGCTGTCAGGTCTGGGGTCAAAGGTCAGCCTCAGTGAGCCAAAGGTCACCACTGGGCTGTGAAGGGGTCACGGATGTGTGGCATCTCTTTTTCTTGGGGGATGTCAATAGAGAGGCTGGTAGAACAATAGAAAAATCAAAGTCCAGGGGGGAGTATGAACAGACCTGCAAGGGTCCAGATCACAAAGCCAGTCAAATTGACCTGTCATTATATCAAGGGTTTCTCGTCAGACTGCCACACTATCACACTCCACCATACCCATTCAGGATGACAGAGCTCCTGTAACCTACCTCCTCACTCCAGAGCTCCTCACTTTGCTCTATTTACATAATTCAAACATCATTTACATAATTACATAATAAAGTCAGTTCTCCTCTTACAGCTAACATTCATTTCTCGGGTTAATCACATGAGCTGGCCCTTTACATGTAAAAATAAATAAAACATTAAAAAGTACACAGGGAATTAAACGTTTATAGCGCAAGTTCATAAAAGCAGTGTATTTCTGAGTCAGTTTGTGATGTATTGGAATATGTTTATTAAAACATACTAATAAAATTGTATTTTGTTGTTTGTTTAGTATTGTCCTGATTAGGCTTCTATTAGATTTCACATAACAGATATTTACATATTCATTCAACATTTACATATACATTTACATATACATTCAAACAAATGATCTATGTCAAATTTTGCAGCCCCTCATTCTTATTTTGGTTCCTTGATTATCAATCACTATGTTTGTGATGAGTCCCTGATTTGCCCTTAGTAGGGAAACTAACTACTGTTCTTAAGGTACTGCACATTCTGTGGTTCTCCAGCATCTTCTGCATATCTGAGCTCCTCTCAACAACAGGGGCTTAATGGTGTTGAAATTAAGCAAATGTGGGACTAATACACAACTCTTACAAAGAATGCAAACATTCCTGATTCATGAATACTCAAGAAGGCAACACTCTGTTAATAACCAAGAGGATGTGAACTGTTGAACAGAATGCTCTATGTAAATTGTTATTAATTTGTTTTGAGGGGAAATATGTAAGTATCATATGTAGCATATGACGACAGACAGACAGACAGACAGATATGAACATATTTGTTTAGTGCATACAGTATATACACAATGTGTGTCTGTTTATATATACGTGTATGTTTGTTATGTCTACCACCCCTGTTTGAAACTGTGTAGCTTCACTTACCAAGCACCATTTCACCTCTGGCAGCCAAGAGTTATTATCTGGCACCACTTCTCAAATGGGAATGCGGGTTTGCAGATGGTGACCTTGGCATCTCTGACAGTGAAATTAGCCCACATCACAAAGCCACCATGGCATTTGCGCAGGACTTGGCACTTCTCTGGCAGGGCTGCAGTTGTAGGTTGAGGGCCTGTCCATGTTCTGATTTAAAACAAAGTCTCGTGCTTCTCCTGTGAGAGAGCATTTGAGAACTGACACCAGACCTGCTGTTACCTGCTCGCCACACACCTCACCTCGTTCTCCAGCCAAGAAGCAGGACTTTAATAGGGCTCTCACAGGTGTGGGGTCTATAAGAAGCCAATGGATTGTGACGAGCACTTCTGAGGGCTACATGGAGATGGTTGACATCAGCGTTTTCACCTTTATTTTGCTTTTCTTTGACTTTTCCATCAGTAATACCAAACGCTCGGGGGTGAAACCATGCATTCATGCACACATGTAAGTGCAAAGTGATCATCACAAACTTTGAAAAATAGCTCCAAACTATGTTTTATCCCTGACCACCTGCATGGATCAGAGCAGTCACTGACTGCCATTTGGCTGTCCTTACTTTTGCAATTCCTAGTATTCTGCACACTTGATGGGGTGCGTGCGGAGGGATAATAACAAGGCAAGATTTTCTCCCTGTGCAGCATTGTCTCAACCTGCTGAAAATGAGATGGATCCTTTCAGCTCAGATCCATAATGTGAAAAATATACATACCATTTTATACTAAGAACTCGTGTAGTGATGGATGTACTGACTCTGTATAGTTTGTACGTTGTTCTAAACTGAAAATATCACGTGGTGATTTAGACTGTGGTGGAGTCATTCGTTGAGATGAAAGTGATCGTCTAAGATCAATACTGCATTTGTACACTTACACTTACAGAGAGTGCAGTATCGTCAACAGGGCTGTCACAGTATCAGATTTTCACAGCAATGGTATTATTTCTGTATCTATTAAAATTATAAACCTAATTCTATAAGTATATCTTTAATTTTGTTACATTTTGTTAGTTTATTTATTTCTCTTTTGAATGAATTACGTTCAGTACGAGTGTAAGGAGTACGAGTGTATGAAGTATGAGTGTAAGGAGGCAGAGACAGTTTGTAATCGTTGTGGTTCTTAAGGCAAAATGTTAAATGGGTGCAACAGCACCACCCACTGTATTGGAGTGTCAACCAGATGATAGTGCTGAATTATTCACAAAATCATGTGTGTTGCATTAACATGGTATCAATAATCATGGTTATTAATATCACAGTTATTGTCAATACCAGTATATTGCAATTAACATTTTATTTAGTATAAAAATGCGTAAAATTGGTATTTTTTAAATTATATTTATTAAGAAATATGGCAATAAAAAATATATAAATAAAAAATATAATATAAAAAATGAAATCAAACATCTTAAAGCTTGAGTGACTGTGTCTTATTGATGAGTGCTCGGCTTTTAATGCCACATAAATCAGACGTGAACTCTGAACAGCGGAACACATCAATCACTCCTGAGATTGTTTGTCATTGCATTAGTGAGCATGAATGACATTTAAATCCTACAAGTGTTGCCATTGCCCTTTCACAGACTACTTACACTCTTTAACTGTATATAATTCTGTCAATGACTGAAAAGTGTTTATCGTACAAATGCTAAGATTGCCAATTGCCACTGTACGTCAACGGGAAAATGGTCTGTAATTGCAGGTGGTCTCCCACAATGCACTTCATGTGCATATTAATGAGAAGAAATGATGGTAAAGTGATGAAGAAAAAATGGTTTCAAAGAGCAGCCTGTAGACTAGATATTACAAAAAATACTAATGGAATTTTGTATAATTGGTGTATATATAGGCTTTTGTCTTGAAATATTAACTGAACAATTAAGTAAAAACATTTCACCTTTACCTGATACAGTTAAAGGCGTAACGCCTGAGGCTTAGGTTAATCTTTGTCTCAAAAAGTAAAGAGACAAAAGAATTCCTTTATTACACTGAAAAAATATACTTTTCTAGTGAATGAACCATTGCAAATAGTGACTGTTTAACAGTTTGATTAAATGCTTTAATCAATCACTATCTTGGCCTGTTTATTAATCACTTTATCAAGCAGTTGATGCATTGCTGCTTTTAATAGACTCCATTTATTTTGATTTCTCTCTCCTTTGTCTTATCGAGACGCTCTCCCAATCTGTGGCTGGTAAAAGGGGGGGCACTGGTGGGGGTGTGGCAGTATACGGGACTAAGTACACCAGAGCTCAGCCTCCCAAACTTCATTATCATCACCGCTCGCTGAGTCAACCAATTTATTAGAGGCAATATGTTCCCTGGGCGAGTGGTGGGTAAACCACACAGCTAAACTCAGATAAACAGCAGCCCATTCATTTGCCTTCTCACCTGACACAGTGAGATACACAATCCTAATAAGATTAATATCCCTTCATCTCCTCCCCCTCCCTTTTTCTATAGAGCGCCTCTAATGTTCTGCTCCAATGATAGCAGGACTTGGGCTGCAAATACCTGAAGAAGAATATCCTCAATGCATTGGTTTGTTTTTAAATAAGTAAATAAGTGTTGAACGGTCTATTTGAGGACACTTACAGGTGTATGGGCCTTTTTAAAACACTTGCTGTCAGGTGCTCACATTTATTGTGGATTGTAAAATAATAAGAAATGCTTTGCATACTCCAGCCATCTTTATGACATCTCAAAAATAAACTGAGCCCCTTGTCTTTTGTGTGGCCTTTGAATATTTAAACATAAATGTTCAGCTCATTTTCTCACATATAAAGGCTCTTTTAGATTTTCATGGCTGCTGTTTTGTTATGCGTTTCATAGAGCTTGGGAATATTTTTGGATTAGTCCTTGAACTTCTCATACTTTGGTCAGAAATGGCCATCATTAGCAAACAATCCAACCCCTCTTTGGTAGCCCAACCAACCCCAACTAACCTGCCCCCACCCACCCTCCTCCTCAACACAACCCTGTCCATATCTCCCCTCTGTCTTCCTTTCTTCCTTATCACTCTGTTGTGTGCTAAAAGCTATTGTCTGCATCATCTGAGGCTCTGTGTGTGCTCACCAGGCATCAGTGAAGGAAAAAGAAATACAAAGAACACAGGCTGGACCACTGAATAGAAAATTGCACTTAAGTGGCCTCCGCCAGCCCATCACCCTGCGCTGCTCCTCTGGCTCTCCAGAAGATGGGCTGTGGGCTCAGGCTAGCCAGGGGGGCATAGGCAAACTTGAAAGCTACCGTACATTTACAGCACTCTCAGAAACGAGCGTTTCACACCTGAAGCCTTTCACGCGGGGCCTCTTAGTGTCCCCCTTCAAGGTATTTAATTGGCTATTGCCTCTGAGCTTGTTGAACGGGGCCATTATAGTGAGGCAACAGGCAGCTAAGTATGTGGAATGAAAAGGGTCCTTCTCCCAGATGGGCCGGGGGCATTACAAATCCCCAGATCACCTTTTGCTGTTGACTGACAGAGAGAAGGCACAGTTCACATGTAGACACAACAGAACCTCACCTGAAGGTGAAGGCAGAAAGGTGTGTTGCTTTGTTTGAAATGTGTTCCGGCAATTCTGTGAAAAACGATTTGTTTTGACATATGCACGTCAACGAGAAGGAATTTTAAAATGACTGTGAACCTGATCAGACACGCTCCGGTTTATTACAGCTAGGCAGGAAGTGGTGGGTTGCTCTATAAAGACTGTAAACAATACCTCATAGCTTGGTTTCTAAATGGTGTTTGTACACCAGCAGTAAAATGTGACTACTGGGTTGCATAAATCATTCAAAGGGTATGTGAGGAAAGGTCTTTAAATGCATTTACATTGAAAGGTATAGTCAGCCTCACCCTTGAAAAATCTGTCAGTTTCTTATGTCTGGAAGGTGTAAGATGTTCAGTTGTACTTCAGTCCAGCAGACTGAGATATGCCTTTGCCTTTCTGAACCATCTGCCTCATTCATTTTGTCCCACATTTGCCTGAGGCGGCAGGTTCCTCTGATGGCTTTGCTTTAGGGGTACGAGAGGGGGGAAGCAGAGAGGCATGCTAACTCTCTGGACAGCCTTGAGGGAGACCAGTGAAACTAGGTGCTAACTCTTGAAAGCTGCTTTAGTAGAGAGGGGATGCTGGTTAGGATTTGCAAAGGCTCATGGGAAATCTGTCCCGCAAACTGATTATGATGTAAAGCCAAAATGTGTTATCACAAATTATTAAGTGGAACCATTTTTGTTCAGTATGGATTTTTTTGTCCAACCTTTTCTTTACCATTTTCACAAAAATAAGAAAAACAAGAAACTATATGTAGTAAAAAAGGGAAAGATGCTGTTTTAAAGAGAGTATTGTGTAGTCTATTACAATTTAACTGAAAAATTCTGTTCAGATTGTAATTGTTAAATTAGATCTTCCCAAGCGTGAATTTTCCGAAAAGAAATTTCCGATCTTAATGTTTTATGCAACATTAAAGTTTAAAATTGCCTGACCAACCGAACCCATTTTATAAATCTATAAATTATTTTTCTTTTAAGCACAGCAAAGAGAGACGTTGAGCTAAGTAATAAGTCTAAAAACATTTAAATAAACGGAGAGAATGACTGTTCTCCAAAAAATGTTCCTTTGGCTCTCCCACGCTGTCCAAATCAAGAACATGTGACACCATCTAATTATTCCTTCCATATTTCCCCACCTGCCAGTCACACTTTTTGGGGAATAAAGCTTAAAACACGTTAGCTCACAAATGATCTGTTGTATTTACATTAACACCTCAGCTGGTTGCACAGACGGCCCCTGATGGAAAGCAATCCATTAGGGGCGTCGCCATGCTGAGTGGACACGTTCATCCCCTTTTTTATGGTAAATGGCGGCTTTTTGCGTAGTAATTTTTCCGCCCTGCCTTTTAAAATATAGTCAGATTGTAAACTGAGAAGTAGACAATGCTGATTCTAACAGAGTATAAATCGGATTGTGTACCTTCTTGCTTTTATTGTACAGTGATGAGTTTCATTGCTGATGCTCAACGGATAATGTCATGTCTTAAAGCTTTAAAAATGGTGCGCACTTCAAAAGATATTTCAAGAATGCAGAGTCACAAACACATACACGTGTGGGAAGTACAAATGCTGTAGCTCAGGTGGTTTTCCCACATATTCTATTTATATTTGAAATATATCCTTATTTAAAAGTGTTGTACTGCATTGCGGTTGGATGTTTGTGCTTGTTGAGCCTGTCACTGACAGAGTAATATGATATTAGAACCACGTGTGTGTGTGTGTAGCTATTTATTCTATATGGCTGTGCACTTCCTGAGTCGTCTTTTTTCTGAAGGGCAGACTAGAGCTGTGGTCAGTAAGGTGACATGATAAAAAAGGTTGCAGGTTCAAACTCCCAGGTGAGGTGTTTCAATGCGGTGCTTAACCTGCAGACTTAAATAAACATGCTGCTGAATAAATACATGTCAGCATGTGGGGGGAAACTGTATAGAAAGGCAAACTCTCAGCTCTTAGAATCATCTGGATAAATTAAAGCTGATTGTGTGGCCATGGGTGATTAATGTGTTTTCATAATTACTGTAGTTACAATTCTCCAGTTTACACACACTAAATGGACTTAAAGTCATAAGAAATTTGCACAAAAAAGGATGGTCATGACATAGGTTTTAACAATGAAAATGGGATTTAATTAAAATGGATAAAGTACTGCGTAGGAGCAAGTGCTGCAGGTTGTGGCATGGAGATCTACATCTGCCCTGCACATGGCACCCCGGTTCTCCTCTCTCTGTTCCAGGTTCAAAGCAGGAATAAAAAAAAATCAATAACCAGCAAGATGGCCAGCCTCAATAGCTTTCACTTCAGATTAGAGACCGGCCAAATAAAGAGAAAGGAAAAACACACAAAGTGGCTCGATTTAATTATAGAATCATAATCAAAATCCTAATTGATTAGTGGAGTGTAAAAACTAATAATAATCTGAATCTAAATTCAGATTCGTAGACACCGATAGTCAATAACAACATTAATCAGGGTGAGAGAAAAAAACAAGGTTGGGGGCGTCACAGACTTAAGTGATCTGGCAGGCTGTAATGATGCCCTCCCTCTCAGAATCGATTAGTCCTGCTGAAATTAAGAGCTAGTAAGTAAACTGCACCTAATATAGTGTTTTATCCATGCCCCTCATACTCTGTGAGTGCCCCTCATACTCTCTGTGAGAGACAGGGACCAAAGGGCCGTGGTCCCCAAGAACCCACAACCACCAACAGTCGGGGTGGGAGTACATCCACGCAAATGTCAGCATGTCTTTCTGTTTGGCCTAGCCTGAAATTGAAAGACAAACTTTAAGCACACTTTAGCAATGGAGCATAGTGTGATACTCTTTATATAAAATACCTGGGTGGAGCTGCACCTCTCAACAGCAACAAAAAATGTGTTAGTTCTTACTGGCCTGCAACCTCCTTTGTCCATAAATGTTAAAGACTTTTCTAAAACAATGTGTATGGTTTCCTCAACCGCTTCTTTCTGCTGAAAAGTAATCTGCTTACATCATTAGGCTAAGCTTGCTGAAACTAATTACCAGATGTTGTGTTCCTTTTTCTCCTTTTTTTGCGTGTGTGTGTGTGTGTGTGTGTGTGTGTGTTGTGTGTGCATTGATAGACCCACTGCCACTCTGCCCTCGCTAGTGCCCCCTCCCTTCTCTGGCACTTCTCTACAATAAAACCATTTGCAAATAACAACAATTGAAAAATAAGAGAATTAGAGACAAAAAGAAAAAAGTGAGAGAGACTGGAGATTCACATTTCAGGAGACCCGTCTTGTGCCTTTCACCTTCCTTCCCCTAGTTTTTTAAATATGGTGCAGTGATGTGGGGGTTAATAACCTGAACTGAGTAAAAGGAAAATACCTGGAAAAAAAAAAAAAACAAAGTGGCAGGGCAATTGGGGTCTTTCTGGCACATTTACACTTGGTAGGGATTTTTAAGAGCCTAGTCTAGTTTATCACATTATTAGCCATTAAGACACATAAAAAGCTCACTTTGCTTTTGGCACTGTGTACAAACACCTCCATTTCTTCTTATCTTACAACTATTTGGAACATTGATGTTCAGTTCACTTTTAGTCTCCTAAAAGACCTGGAAAATTTAAGACTGTGTTATGCTTTTTGAAACCCCAGTCGTTAGAAGTAAATAAAACATAATAAAATAGCAAAACATTTCTAATAAAACACAGACTCATGTCTCAAAACCATTTTAGATGCATTATAATTGTTCAGTGCTTTTACCATTTTTATTTGAGAGCATCTCTTTCTTCATATTTATTTATAGTTTGCTTATGTTTCGTAATAAGTTCCCATCATATAAAATGAATCATAATATTATTAAATTGTAAATTAATAATAATTAAGCACATTTTATTTATTGGAAAGACCATAGTCCTAGTGCATAATGGATATCCATAAACATCTGAGAAGTTTATAGTGAAACCTGTAAAATAAATGATTAACACTGAAAACTCAAATGATAGGGATGTAAAAGAAAGGCTAAAATTAGTTTCATCACGGCACAATGATAAAAGGCAAAAGCAAAATTTGGAGATGAAATGTAACAGTGTGTTTGTTTATTTTCTATTAACCGAATCACTAACAATTGCTGTTTATTATTATTTCTACTATTATGTGTTTCTATTATTATTATGTTTTATATAAGCCCAATACTTTGACAGTTATCATCACCAAACACAAGTGTCATGTACATTTTGAGACTTGTTTCTTTTGCATCAGTGTATGCAGTCTTAACAGGGCACGACCCGACACGATGTCATTGCATTGCATTGCAGAACAGACAGCAAACGCTGGATGTTGGCGATGTTACAGAGATGTTTTTCCCAGCCTGTAAAGAAGAAAACAGACAGCATCCTCTGTGTCAGACACAGAGAGAGTCTTATCGCCATCCAGACAGCGTTATAGTGATTCATAGCGGCCATTTAAGCGATAATGCACTCATTCACAATACTAACAAACAAGCGCCCACGGTTATCTGTAAAGTTAAGTCAGCTCGACGCAAGATGGTGGTGACTGAGAATGGACAGCTTCATTTATAAGGAGTAATAATAAGGAGATTAAAAGCAAACGGGCTAGAGGAGAAACGCAGGTTGTGCTTTATCGCCATCTATCTGTAGCTTGTGGTAGTGCACCAGCTGAAGGGTGCTGGTCAAGCCCTCGCATGTTTACAGTGTCATACAGACTTTAATGGTGTTTAAGAAATACTTCATAAGGTTTCACTCAAATGCTCTATACATGTACCTTTTTTTTTTTTGTTGAAATCGCAAAGCATTCATTTATTGATGAGGTGTGTTGTGATTGATTTTCAGCCTCAGATCATATCTAGAATGGGTATTAGGAAGATTAGAAAGGATAGTTTTTATTTATGAAAGGTCGATTAAGATGTTCAGTACTGAAAACTTTATATAGTTCATGCATAAGAAACGAGTGAAAAGTCGGCCCTGGTATAAACAAACACCAATCATAAAGTTAAAGCCCATCCGAGCGTGTCTTTCACAGTCTGAATGGAGGTGAATTCACTTTTATACTTTTATTCACTTTTTCATTTAAAAAAATATTTCAAAAAAATAAAACAAACACACACTTTCCCATTTATTTTATATCTCTTTGATTTGACGTGCAAGCCTTACGTTCTTTATATTCTGTTGCATTTATTTTCCAAATATGTTGTATGATTTATCCGTGATTTTGGGAGCCGTAATATTGCCAAATGTTTTTCTTAAGTTGTCGACTGGGCATGCAGACCTGTCTGTCGCATTGACACAAGCTCAGTATTGCCCCCGCTTCCTTTCTTATAATGATATTTATTTCATTTCATTTTTCAGCAAAACTTCCTCTAAGCTAAGTTACCGTGACCTAGAAAAAACAAAACAAGAGGGTATTCCGTTATCATTGTAATGGACTTGCATTAGTATTTTTTTCAGGTGTTATTCCTGGTGATATTAACATTATTGCAGATAAATTCGTTGATTAATAAACAACTTTGGGTTTGAGCTAGTCAGCATCCAGTTGGCAAACTAGTCATGAAACTTGTATCCGGCTTAATTAGCAGCTACACATTTTTAGACTAGGTGAGAAAATGTTTTAACAAAGGTTAGAGAGGTTTTATAATCGGACATATTTCTACCGCTTGTCGGTACATTGTGCCTGGTCTGCAATCTCCACTAATTAACTCTCCCCTCTTTTTAAAGCCATGCTTTATATATGAGTCGGTATGCAACCCCATCATAATAATATTTCATTGTGCCTCTCTGTGTAGAAATAAATCAAGGCCTTATATTTTACATACAGACGTGTTTACGTGTTTTTAAATGAAGGTGATTTCGCACACGATACAATATGACGTACGGAATATGCATTCATTGAAAGGGGCCTGTTTACATTGCGTTTTCCTAAATGCTTAAAATACAGACACCTAAAAGTTATTTTTTTTAATTAAAGCAACATATTCGTGAGTGAAATCAACCTAAATCTTAAATGTTGTAAAGAAGAAACAACGAATTTGATTGATTGTATGTTGAATAATGTAGGGGAGCTGGGCTGGGGTGCACTGAATTGTCTTTTAGGTACAACCCATTCTGACCCAGTTAGTTATTTCTCTGGAGCTTGTGTGTTGTATGGATCCCAACACCACGATCCTCTCTGGGTTCTTCTGAATTGAATTTGCTGGCTCGTAGATGCCTGTCTGTCTCCCAACGGCGTATCCTTTGGCTGGGAAACTCCGGTTCTAAGTTCACCATGCTGGACCATTTGGCTGTTTTGCTGTGCTGCGAAGCTGTCAGCTTTGTAATCAAGACCTATGTTTCCAAAGCAGGTTATAGAACGCATACCTCTCTTCTAATTTATTGAAAACCCTTGAACCAGGTTTAAGGCTATGGACAAAGCCATTTTTAAAAAAAAAAAAATACAGTGTATTGATTTACTTTCGCAGCCGTATTGTTCTTGCATGTGTGTGGTTTAACAACAACAACAAAAATGGCAAAAAGAAAGAATAAATTACAAAGTTAACTGTTCGGAGAGGTTGGATAGGTTTAATCAGTTTTTACCATAAAAGGTTTAACTGGCAGTAAACGCACTGCAATAACAAAAGAGAATGATAAAACATAGACACCATAATTCATTAACTCATTTCAAGGTATAGCCTTTAAATTGCATTCTTTGTTTTGCCTGTCTGCTCTGCATGAAACCATCAGCCTAAACCCAAAGGGGAAGTATAAACAGCACAGCAATTTGGCATCATCACAAAGCACTGCTACCTGGGCAGCATTAGTGTTCAGACACACACTGCTTGTGTCCTGACGGAATAAGAGCATTCTGATGTGACAAGTGAACAGCGTCCCAGGGGTGCAGAGCTCTCTTGAGCCTCTGCCAAGCTGCACTGCTCCAACTTTGCTTTAAAATGGTTTTTCATCATACCGTCCCACAGAACATTTTTTTTTTTGGCCAAAGGAACAGAGGTAGAGAAATGTAAATGCCATCCAACCCGCTCTCAGTGTGATTCGGTAATTAATCGTGATGAATTTACTCTGTCTGTCAAATTTCCAACGGGTCATTTTGTGATCCAGACTGTATTTTGGACACTATAAATTTGCATTAATCAGGCAGCTGATTGGCTTGAAGTGGCAATGAAATTATTTTGTGTCTTGGATATGTCGAAGGAAGCTAAAATCGTACATCGAAGACAATAAGTGACTCTTTGTTCCAGATCAAAGAAAGTCCCCCCAAAAATGGCACCATTTTCATGACTGCATGATTGAACTGTAACCCCCTGCCATATGGTGCTGGATGCCCGCGCGGTGACACCAGGTTGCCCATGAGAAGCTGATGACCCACTTCATCTCAATGTAGCTTTAACTTAAACTTCTCCCATCAGTCAAGCTCCAATCAAATACTCCAGTGAAATGCTCACGTCTGATTATTCATCAGCCATCTTTGATTTAGTATGAAATTGCTTCTTGAGGCTCATACATTACCAAGAATGACTCTATTATCTCAAGTGTGTTTTACAACAGAAGACACTGAATAAAATTTTGTAGTTTTAGAAGCAGCTTGGGGAATATTATTAGACTTCAAAGGTATGTCTCCATTGAGCAAAATGTTTACTATTTTGAATTATAGTACACAGTGTACAAAACCCACAACAGAAAAAATTACTATTAAGAAAATTAACCCAAAATCTGTTTTGTCCCAATGTGATTTTCTCCAATTTGTTTGCTTTGTATTATGTTTTTTTAACAGTACTTAAATGTCTCCTTAATAATCATGTTGCAGATGTATAATTAAAAAACAAAATGGCCTCCCCCTTCCTACCCATTGTCAGAAAACCAAACAAAACAGCCTGATCTCACAATTAGAGGGATAAAGATGTATTGAGTGTGACTCATAAATCAGGAGTAGATTAAGCTTCCGTCCTGCTGGTGTTAATTCTCCTGTTGGTCAGGAGCATCTTGGTGTCACCTAGGGGGCCAAGCTGACGCTTTTCATAGCGGAGACACCCCGCCTCCGACAGACAGACAGCACAACAGCGACCACCACTGACGTATCGCTGCTGAGGGATGGGTCGCAGAGGACACATCCAGACCTCTAAAGCACCAGCAGCTTGATCTTGTGTCACTCTGAGGGTAAGGCTGCTCTCACACGTCTTTGTCTTTGAAAGCTAAATGCTTAATTGTAGTGGATAAAGGGAGTTTAAGTAGGAGGGGCATCTTAAAAAAAAAAAGTCTGTATGCAAAATAAAGTGCATGGAAATCTAAGAATGAAATCAAGGATAATAAAATTGGAGGGGGAGGAGAGGGCAAAAATGAGACTGAAAGAAGCGAGGGAGAAACAGAGCGAAGGAGAGAATTTGATGCATTGACCCTTATTATCAATGGTGGGAAATAGGAGATTAGAAACTGTGCTGTGCTAATTTCCATGGAGATTTTGATAATTTCCCATAAATTACTTTCTCCTGCTTTGGTATGCCCGTCCCACCAGACCCCCCTCCAGAGTGGTTAGGGTGGTCTGCCCTGTCAGACCGTTGCTCTCACAAGCCCCAGCATTGGCCCGTGCTGTGCCCAGGCGTCCTGAGATTACTAGAGCGAAGCTGACGTCTCTATCAACTCGCGACACCGCTATGCCCTTCTCCTGTCATTCCTTACCACACACACACACACATCTAAACGGGGACATTCCATAGACATCCATTGTTTTTATATACAGCTATTTATAAATGGTATAACCTAATTTGCTCACGTTTTGCTCAGTTTTGGGTACAAATTTGTCCCCAATATATGCTTAAGTAAACCCACACACACACACTCCACACACACTCACAGATCTGTCGGCTGATGGTTTGATCGGTTCACCCCCCCACCATCAATCATTCCTTCATTTCATAAGACTGTCCCCCTTCTCTTTTTTTTGTAGACCTTTTGCTGTTGCTCTGCTTTTTCCATAAGACTTGCTGTCTGCTCTGAGCTTGTGCTTGCCACATCAAAGGAGAATCAGGGGTCACAAAGACACGGGCCTGGAATATATATGCAACCAGCAGCGTGGAAGTATGGGAAATCAATCCTCTAGAGAGCTTCATCTACCTCATGAACGCATCATCATCCTCCATCATGCACACAGGAGGAACACTTGCATTCATGAGAGCCAGTGAGCAGAAGATTGCAGATGTTGTTAATACTTCATGTTTGTCCATTATAAACTGTCCTCTTGGGCAGGCACTTCCCTTATCACAAACCGTGTGTCTAAATTCACCAGGCAATCATTGTAGATTTATTAGGAAAAAATGTTAAAAACAATGATTCATATTTTTTGCTTTCAAACAGGGGCAATTGTAGCGTTTCTGTTGTAGGTGTTTTGTGTTGATTACCAAAATAGGTGTGTTTTCTGTTTTAAGTGTAAAACAGGTTTGAAACCCTATTTGTCTGACTGTTTTTTTAACAAATGAATCAGCCATTAGTCATGAGGATTGTATCTGACTGTGCTGACATTTTCATTTTCTGATTGTTGTGGAACAGAGAGTAGACCACATATGAGCAGTAAGGGTGTTGGAGGGCATCTGAGAAGGCATCTGTACCAGGGTGGTGACACTTGATGCTGTCAAAACATTCCCACTCTGTTTGTGTCACCTAGTTCAGTTCTTAAAGTTAAAAAAGGTAATACTTAATGTTCATGTGAAATAACTATGAAAATTATATATTTTTATAAGGCAGCTGAGAGCATCACAGATTTGTCTGCTGACACCTGAAACCTTTGGTAATAGAGTCTAGTATGTTTAGAAAGTCTCTGCAGAAATAATTGATCAGTTGGGTTGCACTGATGAGTCTTTCTGAGTTTGTTCAGATTAAAAAGTTCAGAAAAAAACCAACAAAATAATACAGCTACAATACAGCTCGCTTTGAGAAACGCCACAAGCGTTATGGGTAAAATCTCAACCAACGGTGGCCAGAATCAGCTCTATTCATGTGGCACAAGCTTGAACCTCTCATCACAGGAGGAAACCCGTGGCTTTGTGCTGTTTCTGGAATCCTGGGAAAAAAATGTCAGACAGTTTATTGAGCAAAACACTGTGGTGGAAATATGTAAACAGCCTTTGTTGGAGGCCCTCTGCTG
This sequence comes from Chromobotia macracanthus, assembly GCA_036877525.1. NCBI lineage: Eukaryota > Metazoa > Chordata > Actinopteri > Cypriniformes > Botiidae > Chromobotia > Chromobotia macracanthus. The sequence goes on along the minus strand of JAZGTH010000145.1, from coordinate 193,133 downwards.
AAGACTACTGCCAGCAGAGTGTTCAAGCCTCCTGCTGTATGTCAATATCACGCTCCACTTTGATTTAAACGTGTGTGAAATACGCCTGCATCTTTCACCATGGAGATTTTCTCCTTAGAAATGTTTGATACCGGTTCTCTGTTCTGATTTTTCTTACTGGAAGATGGTCATGCAACATAGCATGTAACAGTGATTGTGTCCAAAAGATAAAACTAGGTAGAAAAGCAGCCCTTCTGGTTTCTGAGGTCTACCAGCCACCAGTGCAGCAAATCGTAAATACAATGAAGAGAAAGTAATGCTTTCACTTGTTGCCAACAAGCCTTGTTTGGGCGGTTTTGAATGCGATGGCTCCACGCAGAGGCTATTGGTTGCGGTTGCTTAGCGTTAGCATCAGATAAACACGCTGCCGGAAGATGTCAATGTCTCCATTAATGTTGGGCCTGCCACACAGGCTGTGTTTGAGTGACACTGGGGTTTGTGAAGTGTGACGGGGGGTTGTAAATGTTAACTCTTGCTGGCTGCCTCTTGCGGCCTGGCAGCAGTCTTGCCTGATGACTCCTGGGAATGAGGAACCCCCAAAGACACAAACGTCAAGTGAACACACACAGATGTTGTCCCCTAGTTGTCTATTTACCCTCAATACAAGACACGTACAGTTCATTAAATGTTGACAGATGCATTAAATTGTCCTGAGATTTGGACATAAGATTGGAATTTTCACAAACTAGCAGGGGCATTAACTACTAAGTAGCACCACAAATGTTAGCTTTCAATAAGATTAAGAGTTATATAATCCACATTTTTTTGTAAAGTTAAGCATATCAGCAAAAGTTACAAATTATTATTTTTTTTTTTACAGCCACATGAACATTCTTTAAGCCATGTTTTAGGACATTAGTGATAAGACAGGACTAAACGGCTTTGGTGAGTTATCGCCGTGTACCAGTCTGAGAGATTATCCTCTTCCCATGGACTGCTAACCGCACCAGGCCTTCTCTACGAGCTCTTCAAGCCACAATATAAAAAGCTGTACATTCAGCACAAATGTAATGCACTTAAAGCATGCCACAAGTAAGCACATCCAGCGTGCGGCACAATGGGCAGGATATGGGTTTTCCATGCTTTCATAAAGTGAACAGAGAGCTGATCCAGTCAGAAAGGGAGCCACTTTGTCTGGGATGCAATACTTTTTGAGAGGAGTTAAGATCTTGTTTTTTAATTAATTTGACTGGCACTCACTGTATTTACCTCAAAGAAAGAAACACATGGCACACTATTTTTTAATTGTTCCAGACATGAAAGGCATTTTGCTAATAATGTATAAGTGCAACTGCATAATAGTTTAGATACCTGCCCAGCTAACAATTTTAGGTTGCAAGAACGTTTCTGTAATGTTTCTTTTAAGTAACAAAACGTTAACATGGTTATTTTGAAATTCTGGGAATGTTCAAAACGTCCAGTTTTTTAAATGTTGTATTAACATTATTGCTTGTTAAAGAATGTTCTGTAATGTCAATGCAAGAAGATTTTTTTGTAACTTTGAGAGAACTTTTAGAGAATATTACCCAGCGTTCTGATAATGTTCCCTGTTAGCTGGGGGTCTGACCACTCAGCTAACACAAGGGGTGTCAAAGCCGTAATACTGGACAAAGTGTGGAGATATTGACAGCCTTTCTCACATGCAGTGCACATCACTGTCACAGAAGAGCTAAACTGAAGTCTTAAAAATGTTAACGCTCATTGTCCTAATAAGACAAATGTAATATCTCTGATAATGAAAACCCTTTAAAAAGGAAAAAATTAACCATTGATTTTACTTGAAGATTGTCAGTCTGTTCCGTGATTATGCATTATTATTACAATCATTTGAGTAATTTGATGTATTTTAACGATGTTTTTAGGATTTTATTCAATAGATCTGAGTTTAAGTATTCTTTTAGAAAACTAGCTGTTGTGAAGGGCAAAGAATATTTATCTGCTCGGCATCATTCATATTTATCTGTTGGATGAAGCAGTAATTGTGCTAGTGATGATGGTGATTATAATGATGGTAATGATAACGGTAATGATAGTATCCCTTTGTAAAGAGAAGCTAAAAGATGCTGTTACTGTTTTTTTAAAAGTTAGTCTGCTTGTACTTAGTCCGTCTGACTCTGGGCTACACATTAACCCCATTAACCTTCTGTCTTTTCCATGGTTATACCTCTCTAGGTAGAACCAGAAACCCCAGGCCCAACACTAATTAGAACAATTCATATATATCTGGCTACGTATTGCTTGTGAGACAACTTTCCCCATGCATTATTCACTCACTCCATCGTTACAGTAAAACATCAGAACGTTATTTAAAACTTTACAGCCTCTGTTAACTTTTGAATGGATGCTATTTTTATAATTGTCTCATTTAATGTTTTAGTACAGAGGTAAAGAACAACATCCATTATCAGAATGTCTATCACTTAGGCACAGCTTAACCTTTTCCAAATGGCTGTGGTTTAGTTTTTGGGAACTAGCCTTCATTGATGTAAGCTTGTGCCATGTAAGATCCTGACCTACATGGGCAACCAGGGAGCAAGAGTAAATGCGGGCATGCTTCCATCCGTCTCCAGCTAGCCGAGACTCGATAAGACTAGTCCACTTAGAGCCCCTCTGTTGCCTGATGGCAGGACCAGGCAGAGTAGTGCACCTAATGCCCCCGTTTCATTGATCTTTCCCGTAACTGCAGCCCTCCACACAAACCGACACTATCCAGGCTGGGGAGTGCTCCTGGGCACCCCCCACTTCAAAGGTGCATATTTACTCTTGGAAATTTAAAGAGAGTACAGCTGTGGATGGATCCAACAACCACAATCAATAACGGGGCCGGTCCTCCTGACCCACCCTGCTGGCTAATAAAGTGCTTCTCAAGCTTGGTGGTTTTCCTGCCAGTCTTCTCATAGTTGGCTCCAAGCAGCACTTAAAGGTTTCTTTGCTTTTCGTCTTCTCGTAAACGGAGTTGCGTGCATGGTTTATTTTTAATATATTTTCTTTACCTGTACTTCACGGCTCAACAGTCATGGTGATGTGGTGCGGTAGACGCTTGGTTTATACTTGAATTTGTAGGTTTAATCTGCACATTAGGTCACTTTATTGCATTTTATATTCTGCTGAACTTGGAAAAAATTTGGAAAAAAATGCATAAAGACTTGTGCTTAATATCACTTGGTTTCTTGATTGTCTAAGCATTCGCTCATTACAAATGCTTCAATTTCATTCGTAGTCCTGCATGTGTATTGTTTTTTTATAGTAGTTTTTATTGTAATTTTTTGCTCTCGTTTTGAGCAAAGTCTCATGCTGGGATCCATGTAATCATAATTGTTTCTGACACTTCACTGAAACAAATGTGCATTAAGGCAGAGGATTGGGATGGGGCTTCTGCAGCAGTGAAACTGAGACAATCAAAATCTTTAGTAATTCATGCAACAATATTCTAATTACTGATGATTAGAGAAACTCCATGCAGCTTGCTTTCCCTGTAGGCAACAATTAAAAAAATGTAGATCAGCTGTGTTTTTGTCAATCATTTTATTTATGTTTTAGCCTGTTAAAGTGGCACATTTGGAGATTTATTTTAGAGCAATGATAATGCATTTCCTCTTGTTCTGCAGACTATATTTAATTGCAATACAGCTTGCTAAAGTTAAAATGGTAAAAGTGGTATGCATCTGCATCTCACCCTGTTGTCGACAAATTCTGAAACGCTCATGAAAGATTGTCCATGTTTTGCCTAATTAAATTTATAAGATAGAAATGCCCCCCCTCCATTTTGTAAAAGTACAGATACAACCCCTATACTGTAAACCATCATCTGTCTGCAGATCTCCAGACAGGAATTCATAACATTGCCATGTGTTTTAGTTTGAATGCGTAACCCCAGTGAACTCACCGTAATTGTATGTACAGCTAACAATGTGTACTGAGTAGACCCTCACAGAATTATTTTGAATGTGTAGTACATAGATAATATTATTAATGATATTAAATGAATCAGGTCAGTTCTTCCTTCTTACAGCTACCACGAAGTCAATTGTTTATGATATATAACGTTTTTAAACTTACAGTAAATTAACTAGTTTTATTCAACTTTTTAGTCCAGAGAACTATATCGCTGATGCTAACAAAAGCTTATTAATTTTGGTTCGTTTTTTTATATTGTTTACAGTATCATAATGCAAGGCTTAATCCTTACAATTTACTCTTTAATTTAAAATTTTCTTCAAGTAATATTAATAATTCTAATAACTATTTAATACTATAAATTATAATATTTAATAATTATAAGCATAATTTATATTTATTATTCAGTTGTTTTCTCTTTCTTATCTCACTTTTACTTTCACTATTCATTTTTTCTGTTTTTGCTCTCTCACTTTCTCCCTTCCCTTGTCTTGCATGTTGACAGACGCTTGTTAATAGGTATCAGCTTGCAGTGAGTGAGACTAGAGGGATGTGTGGTAATCATTTTCATCTCAGCCCTGTTGGCAGGCTTCTTCTCTCTCTCTCTCTCTCTCTCTACACTGGCAGACACTTGCCATTGAGTGGCTGTCAGGCAGAAAGGGTGTGCGGGATGTGGGAGCAGGTAGTTCGGGTCATGCTCCTTTCTCTCCAAAAGCCGCTCCAGCTAAAACCTTAAGTGGTGTTTTAGCTAGCTGCACTGTCACAGCTGACACTCTCCAATTCTATAATGAGAAGACCACCAGAGCTGCAGCCAACTCTATTACCTCTCTGCTGTGGCCATGTCTGCCAATATGTGTCTCTGTGTGTATGCATGTAATGGTGGAACATTACCGACACATCCCTCTTCAAACCTCTTTTTGTCAATTTTGTGAAAGGCATGTAGCATTGTTTGCCTGTGTTCAGCTGTAGTAATGATATGTTTATGTGTTAGAAGAGTTAATAAAACCATGCACATGTATAATTGTAAATATATACACACATATACATACACACACATAAATACATGTGTCTGTGTATGCGATTACTTAACCATATATTGCGGACAAATTTGTACCCAAACGAGGCAAAACCGGACAAATCTGAACGAAACCTCATTGTGGGGACATGCTCATTTCTGAAAACCCTATACCAATACAGTAAACATTTTATTGTATAAAAACGCAGAAAGAAGTGTGTATTAGGGTAAGGTTATTTTTTTTTATAACTAGCTGTGTATAAAACAATAGAATTCTATGGAATGTCCCCATTTAGATAAGTAAACATAGTGTGCTTGTGTGTGTATATATATATGTAATTTTTTTGGTATTTTTTGTGTGTGCTCATAAAACGACAATTCTTTTTGGCATAACCAAACTATTGAACGAACCAATCAATACTTAGAAGTACATACACAGAGATATAATTTTCACTATGCACCACAACTCATGCTCCAGCCGATTTATGATAAACAACAAGTCAAAGTTTCCATTCTCTGGCAAAGCACACATTCCCTACCCGCATAAAAGCACACGTCTGCTCTCAATGCATCAAGCTCACACGTTCCGCCCGCTGCAGCACCCCTGCACATATAGAGTACATGCTCATAAATGCATCACATCAACAATCCTTCAGGCTATATGTGTGAAGGCACAGAGGGGGTTCAGTCATTGAGCAGCGAGTAAGTTGTTGTATAGCACAATCGGAGGCACTCTGTCATCGTTGACTCTTTCGCAGCTGTGACGGATATGCTGTTCAATAGATGGTGGATCTGGTTAAACACGATGAATGAGAGATTTACAGCCACTGGTCAGCGAGGTTTACACAGGTCTCCGCAATGCTCCATTGGTTTGTTTTGTGTTCAGCTCTGTGTAATATTTAAGCCCAGGAAAAACGCTGAGGTGGTAATTGGCCCTGAAAACCCGGAGCAAAAGGTGACTTTGAAGTGTAAAAAAGGCAATTTATTAGAATGACATTTTGGACTTCCTACCGGGGTGGGGGGGGTGCTGGTGGAGGGGGGGGGGGGTGCGGGCGGCATTGCTTTGTGGCCATGGACTGACATTCATCTGCTGGCAATATGTGAAGTAAAATGAGTTAAAAATTTGTGTTGCTCCAAAGTTGATGTGCTGATTCTAGCTGGGTGGCGACTCCAAAAACCCATTTGCCAAGAAAGTTAGGGAAAGTAGTTCTAGAAATTGTGTCTCCTAACTTTTTCACTTGTTTTTAAATGTTGTGCTGTCTGTGTACCTGCATTTCATGAATAGCAGACAGGACTTCACAACAGAGAGTTGTTATGAAGTCAAGCACAAGCGTCGATTTGTATTTTTTACTAAAAACAATCAAATGATTTTGCCCAGATATTGTAAATGCAGCAGACACTACCAGCGTACCTTACTCCCAAATTTCTCCATGACAGTTATTCCAAATTAATGCAGGTTCTTCCCCAAGTTCAACAAGCGAAGCCCTCTTGGTGTATGTTGTGTTATCTGGCAACAAAACTAATTAGCAATCAACATCTCAAGCTGATCCAAGAGGTCATCTCCCTAAACAAAAAACACATATGAAAGAGAACTGTTGTGCGTTGTGTGGATGCGAATTGGCTTCTGCTCGATATGTTACAAGCTCCTGCGACCCAGACCTGCAATCTTTTGAGGGATACCCTCAAGTTCACTGCAACAAATGCACTCAATCACTACGGGAAAAGCGTTTTCTCTCGGTAGACCAATTACTGGTTTCTAAAAGCCTGGGGCATCCAGAAAACTTTGACACTTGGAAATAAAGACCAATCTGAGAGAGAAACATAACAGCTATTAAAATCTTTATAATTCTACAAATCGCAAGTGATTTGTTTTGCCCCGTGGCTTGTTCAGATAGATGCTTACTACTATTCTAGAGGTCATGAGTGTACCACAATAGCTTATTTTTACCCATCAGCCTGAAAAGAAAGGCTGGGTTTTTTTGTGTGTGTGAGGGGTGCCTGGAACAGTCAAAGATCTCCTGTGTGTCATAATTGCCTGAAGTGAGTGAGCAAAGACCTGTGAATTCTGATAGAGGAGGTGCCTTTCATCAGGCCATTGGAGTCAGAACTTCTTTTAAAGGATCATCGTCCTGTGAGAATTTCACACCCTGGTTTGTATATAATAAATGAGTGTGAGAGAAACTTGTTTTCTGCGCTGCAGATGCCCTTTTTATTCTCGACACAAATTGATTTCCAAAATGTGTCATGTTGTTGTTGTTTTTTCTAGTATTCTGGCAAACTGCTAATATTTCCCTTGAATTAATTACATTTTACAAGTCAGACATAGCAATATTTCCAGATTCTCTGTGGTGTATATGTGAATTAATTAACCATTTACGTAGTGATGTTAGGTTACTTATCTCAACAAAGTGAAAGCCCAACATACTAGAGAGGGTCATGTAATTATGTACAGCATCACTCCAATACAACATTAGCATGTTAACTTTTAGAGTGTTCACACTCGGCTTTCAACTCCACATAATATAATTAGGAATCAACTCCAAAAAATGGCTGAAATTAGATGCAGACATTAACAGCACATGGGCTTATCCTGTGATGGTTTTGGGTTAAGAATGGCACTCTAACTCTGGCTGCCTCCCCACTGGAGAGCTGATAGGGCCTCTGCAAGCAGATGAGGGCCCTGAATGAGGGACCTCTCGTACTCCTGTCTCTAATCATGGCATGTCCCTGGTGCCCAGCTGATGGACCACATGGGCCACAGGAAGGGTGTCCCATCCATAAATCAGAGGGCTGGGGTGACAGCACACAAAATAGGTGAATTGTTCTTGGGTTCCCAGGCTGAGAACCATCCATGTCTCTGGAACACACACTCCACCCCCTGCACTGTTTTTTGGAAGGAGGGATCAAACAGATGATACCAGACCAGGTTCTCTGGCCCCCTCTCCCATCTGCTCCCACCCCTATGACTTCACTCAGCCAGGCACCAGCTATGAACTGCTTCCAAAGTCAGTTACTGGTGTAATTGAAAGTGCTTTGTCATGGCTTTCAGGCCAACACTGATGGATGTGAAGTTGAATGAGTGTTAGGTTTTGTACAGGGGGAAGTCTGGGAGAGATTTATCATCTTGGACTCTTGAGGCCACCAGGAGCCATTGAAGGCACAACCTCCCTCTAACTTCCTGTGACCAGTTAATTATTAGTTGCTTAACCTGATCTGCTTAAATCATTCTGCTTTCTTTTCTGTTGTACAGTAGTTAAAAGTCAATATTAGATTTCCTTCTAACTTATTTACATATGTGAATGAAAGACAGTTAAAAAAAAAATATTTAGCTTTTTCTGCTGCAAATAAGAATTTGTTCATTTAATCAAAACGTGCGATTTTCCAGAGTTAGAATAGTATAACTGTTACTTTAATCTATGAGAAATATTGTGAAAATGAGGATATTTGTCTGCTTAATTCAAATAACAAATATACAAGCCAACATACAATAAAAAGCAAATAAGGGAATATGAAACAGACTTTAATGAATTATGGTTGGTGAAAATGTACTGTTAAATAAATGTTAAAGCTTAAGTAGCTTTGTGGGTGTTGTGCCTTATGTCAGAAGCACATTTTCAAAGGCACATTCACAACTTAAGCAGTTAAATTGTACTTTCATGACCCACAATGCAAAGCGCAGGAAGTCAGTGTGTTCTCATTGTCTTTTTATTAGAGCGCGCCCCCGGCTGCCTGAGCCCTGGCTAAGGGCCAAAACGAGGCCGGTTTTGCTCTGATCTGGGCTCCTTTGTGAGCCGAGGACTGTAGAAGTTTTGCTCGAGCTGCTGTCCTAGAGCCATGTTAAGATCTTAGAACAGCAGAGGAGGTGCAGAGGAGGCATGTGACCCCACTGTGTGATGTGTGTGCAGGGCCCATGCCGTGAGGTTAGCCAGATTATAAATAAAGCCAAGCATGATCTCTTTGCCATGGCGATGATGAGACGTGGAAAGGTGAATTGCCAGCCCTAGAAGCTGAGCTGTGAAAACCCACCCGCATTTGCTCCAAACCCTTGGCTCAAGGCACAGAGGCAGCATATGAGAGATGCATGTTATCCTATACAGTGCTGTGTTAAAAAGCTCTGTAGAGGCCTGTATTGAAAACGTGTCCTGTAGGCTTCCTAACCCTTGCTTCCAAAAAGTTTCCAGAGTCAAAATCCATTTAGGAACCGTATCAAATGTTAAAGGTGATATCTGCATTAAAGATTTAGATTTTCCAATAGCTGAGTTGTAGAGGAAGTACAGTCTGAATGAAAAGGGGCCCTGCTTCGGTTTAGTTCTTGGAGCTCATGGGAGGCATTTCTACATTTCACGAGACAGCCAGCTGGAATGTAAAGTCACTGAAGAGGTTGTGCAAGGCTGATTTGTTTGGCTAGAGGCAAATAAGTTTTGGGTCATTGTGTGCAAACAGCAGTTTGGTTCACAGTGTCTGGTGTGGTTCACGGATAGAATCAACCTTTATTCATGAATAGGGTTTAAAACAGGGTCTTGCTTTTCATAAACTGGTTAGTGAAAGATGTACATAAAATGTTAAATGGTGACCTCTGAAGGTCAATATATAAACCATTTTATTTATTACTTTTAAATTCTTTCAGGAAGTTTAATATCCTCATTGGAATTTTCCAATGGAATATTCAAGAAGCATAAAAAATATTACTTTTTTATTAGTAGTAGTACTGTATAGTTTTTGGTAGGCTGTAGTTAGGCTATAGAATAGTTACCTTCATATGACTAGCTATTTTCTTAGGTAACTGGAGTTAAATGTTTATCTTGTAATCTTGTGCTGTCAACACTACAATTTATTTGCTTGTGCTCACGCCATGCTGTAGAAAAGCTCCAAACGTTGTTACTTTTTCATTGTCACAATTTAAATGAATGGTTTTGGAGGAAAAATCATGGATTAACAGGGTTTTCCTCACAAAAGCCCAGGATATACAGACATTTGATGTGTTTAAAACAAAATTTTCATGCTACGTTTTATGTCATCTAATAGCTCATTCAATTATTATATTGTAGTTTTCACAATCAAAACGTGTGATTTGAGTTTCTAATAACTTCAGTCATGGGACACTGCCATCAGACAAAGAGCAGTATCACATTCACCAACACCTGCTTGGTCCAAGAAAACAGAGAGCAGCAAACAAATACAGGACTGCTTCAACAGAAAGGACGTCCTGCTGTGTAAACAGAATTTAGCTGCTTTACCCAGGACATGATGAAACTGAGACCCCTAGTCCCTTATAGTATGTCCCTGTGAAACAGTAAGAAAATTGCCACCGTTTTAGGTGCAGGCACTAGATCACTGTACTTTTAAATCTAATACAGTTTGACAACATACTGATTATAAATCGTTATGAAACAAGACATGCCGCTGTCCAACACTCTGTTATGTGTCATTTAGCCTGTTCTTAAGAATGAAGAAATCCCTTGAGTAGAAAAGGATAGACTGTTACCTTTGGGAAAATTAGCATAGTAAATGAATATTAACTTGCAGATGGTTGGATATAGGGCACAGCAGTAGCTCCAAACTAACAATTGATTAACTTGTAAATTCCCATCGCCCAGCTGTTGTTCAGTCTGTTTACCATAAAGCACAGAAAGGGGGCAGAGAGACAATCCAGATGCTACGGGTACAGAGGCGAAGGCAATCTGTCATTGTTGAGAACTAACGCTGATGGATGCCCCTTTGAATGGCTATTGGTTTTAGTTAAACATGACAAAGTGAAGGATGTTATGTCATTGGTCACAGAGGTCTGACAACTCGGTGCTGGCTTTTTTCCACCAAAGACTTCCATGATGTACCAGCCACAAGTGAAAACTAAAAGCGTTTCTTTAGTTTAGGTAGGGGATAATAAAATCAATGATGATCTGTCTGTCTATCTGTCTTTCTTTCTTACTGGTCTATGAGGAATTTGAGGAAAGCTGTGTGCCAAAGGGGGAAAGTATGAAAATTACAGTAGCCAGTCTCAAATCTCACACCGCAGGACCAAATCAAAGCCACACACAGCACAAATAATACATTCTACCCCAAATAATACAAAACACAACAGGCCCCTATAAAGACTGAGCTGTGTGTGTTGATGCACACATGAGGGATAAAGAATGTGAATAAAGGTTTAGATCAGTACAGCTCGACCTCTGAATGAGCCATGAAGCATTGAATGGTCTACTGCACTGACTCCCTGACCCCCAGTTCCTCAGGGTGAGGCCAGGTACATTCGGACCTTCCATCCAGCTGCACAGGATCAGATGTGCACCATGTGAGAGACACCACAAGGAACCCCGCAGGACAACAAGCCAATCCCTGACCCGACAGGCAGACCTCCTAAGCCGGCCCCATGTGACACCTGGTCAGCCAAACACAAGGGCAGAGTCTAGGAAATGTCTCCATGGGATTGTATAAACAACACTTCTGCAGAACTCATCTCCCACTGGCTGCCAAATCTCATTAATGTTTCATCTCCAGTCCTTAGAAGTATCTGGAGTGACACATTTGAGGAAAAACGTACATGATGGACTGTAATTTATTTTCTTGCAACTGGCAACTGTTTGAGTTGTTATTTTGTTAATACAGTACTTGTCATTTAAATTGGAAACATTTAAATTGTGTTTTCATTTGTTGAAGGGTATCAATTTCATTTGAACAGCATCAATATCAGATTCGTTTTTTTTATTTTGTCACTTGTTTCTAAAAAGATATACAGTATATAAAAATATTTGCACAAACATGAAAGCTACACAGCAGAATTTCAGTCAACCTGTATGCAGTTTTTCTACTGTTTTAGCACATTCAGGTCACATTGGAGGTTTGTGGAAAAAAGTTGAGCAAATGTTTAATTAATGTTAATATGGTAATGATACCAACATGACTAAAATGCCCAGCAGATCATTATTTAGGTTCTGCTTGTAAACCACAGATTTTGCCTTGCGATACATTACCTGACTAAAAAAACAATAGAAGTTGTGCAATAGAAATGATTTGTACATGACTGTGACACCCAGTTGTTTAAGAATAAAAATCAAGCCCTATAGGCAGCGCTGTTCATGTACATTGGTGGTAGCCAACTGCAGCAGGTCAATGAGAACAGGATGTGCCCACTGTGTTGGTGGAAAGGTAGGTAAGTGAAAAAAAGTAATTGAGGTACTTTTTAGCCTGTGAGCTTCAGAGGAGAAACCCCTGGTGGAAACAGGAGAAAGCCATTAATAACCACAGTGTCACAGTGATATATTTGCATGGATGAGCTATACAGACGGATAATAAACTAGCTTTAACGCTTTTCCCTCTCTCTTCCAGGCTGTCTCTTTGCCTCCTTCCAAGTTAGCATCACACCACTGGGAAAGTTCTTGCCTATACAGAACAGTATGACAAATCAATACCTTATTCCAAAATCAAGGGAAAAGGTTATTGTCTCTCTCTATGGGATTCAACACTCTCTCCCGTTCTTCATTTAAAACCAAACAAACCTTCCTCTTCCCCACACTCCCTAATTAAAAGTGGGTCAGTGGGGCATTTTTTGTCGTTTTTGGTATTTCTTGCAGTGCAAGTGTGGGGGATGTGAAAATAGATCTGATGGACCGCATGCCCCCGGCTGTACTCCGCCCAGGCTCCAGCAGGTACACTAGCTTGATTGACAGATCTCAGGTCAGCCACTCATCTTCCAGACTGTTGTAGGGTGGGCGTTAAAGAGATTTGGAATGCCTGGGACCCTGATTGCTTTATAGCCGGGCTGTCAGAGCCATTGTATGGGTTGGTATTATTAGGGTTTGCCATCTTTTACCGTCTGGAATGCGTCACATTCTTTGCTCTCGACATAGAGGGAACACCACACCATTTAAATGTCTTCTTTCTCATTGGCTAGAAGAAGAAACAGAATTGTTATAGTCCCCTGGGAAAGCAACCAAATACGATAGAACTCATACTAAATGTTCTTTGTCTTTGACAATACCTTTTTTTTTAATCAATACATTGCTGCAGCTCGTACAAATAAGTAGAATAAATGCAGTCTTATTTATTTTGATGTAATGATTCACTATATTGAACAGTTTCTTGAGTTGTAGAGCTTGTAATTTCTCATTTTTAACAGAAATAAAATGCTAAAAAATATAAATGCTCCCTTTGCAAAAAAGGCTTTTCATTTTACAGTTTATATTCTACAAATAAAATATATTGTGTATTTTGCATTAAAAAAACTTTTAATAAAAATATTTATTAATAGTAACAGTAAAGAGCAAGAAACATTTATGCACAACATCATCTCATTCCCATAAGTAACGTGAGCTGGTCCTAAAAACAACAATCAAGAATACATACAATGTTTTCCACCCCAAAACTCCTAGTTCCCCAGACAAGAATGGCAGACTGACAGATTGCTGGAGGTCAGTGAAGCAGTGGCCCTTACCTCCCTGGGACTGGGACGATAGTCCATACAGGTCTCTAACACTGCTGGCTGCCTCAGGTTTTTTGCTGGAACACTTCTGACGATTCAATGGTGTACCGGTCTCCTTGGAGACATGACAATGAACGGGGTGCCATGTTGCTGACTCACACCTTTCTGGTCAACGTCTTTCTGCATCCCTGCGGGTTAGGCCGCTCTTTCTGACCACCCCCCTTTCCTTCATATCACATCGCATTTTGTGTGTTCTTGTGCTTGTATTTCACGCTAACACATAGGCCGTCCCAGCTTCAGTCGGGCTCTGGTGCTCTGGCACGGCCGGCCCTGTGAGATTTGCCGGGATGGGACGCTGAGATGTTGGTTCAGACCTGCGAGTCTGGCCAGGGCCTGAGAGGGGTGGTGGCGTGCTGGGACGGCCCACACTATGGCTGCAGATCATGCACCATTATGTTTGGACTCAGGGGGTGTGAAAGCACTGCGGTCCCCATAGTCTTTCTTCCTAAAAGATCATGTTGGCTATAGCTGGAGGCAAATATGGCCCCTAATTCAATTCATTATCCCCCTCTTCTTACCACAGCCATCTTTGTTTGGGCTGTATGATGATGTGCTTTTATGGTCTGGTCAGTTGTATATGGCTGTACTGTATGCATGGTACTGAACGTCTAAAACCCTGTATGATGGAAAACATGAACAGGTGATGTACAGTGTTGACACCGGTATTGATTTTCAAACAAGACGTGACTCTTCCACTGCGTGTGTGTCCGCATGTCTTCTCAGCTGAGAAATAAGTGTTGGTCTATTCCTCACTGTACTCCATTGTGTCCTCAGTGGTTGCCATATTGATTTTGTTTTTTGTTTGAGTCTTCTCATTGTCTGCGCCCTTTACCGCTGGGATTAATCTAATTGTTTATCTCTGAATCTTTTTCCTGCCTTCACTCCCTTCTGCCTCATTATGTGCCAAGATTTGACAAGTCGAGTCTCCACACTCTCCAGTCGCATTTTACAACATGTCGATCTTCAGAACACTACAGATGGCCTGCCTCTCAGCAGACCCTCCCACATGGAATGTAACAAACATGACAACACTGCACATTCTAACACGGCAACACGCATACATGCGCGCATGCATACACAAACACACATCCACACTGGCATATACTGTTGGATGCGCTCGAGTGCACACACACGCGCGAGCATTCACACAAGCAACACGTTGTGAGATGCAGGCACACGTACAGTAGGCGTGTACACACTGACCAACCCTCTGCATTAATGCGAGATAAGAAAGACCTGCTTTTCTTAACATCACTGTGAATTTGAAGAGATATTCCAGTGTGTGCACTTGAAGAGATGGCAATATGCACAGCATCTCCGAATGCTTGTCAGTCCACGAGACATAGTCGACAGCATTGTAAGCACACAATGCCAAGGAAATATATAAATAATTCCAGCCAAAAAGACACAACTGTCAAAGAGCTGCTTCTCTCCAGACTGAGAAGACGTTCCAGCAGTGATCTTTTCTCACTTGCTTTGTATTTCTCCTTTTTTCATCTATTTTTCTCCCAACGTTTTTTCCAACAGCATCCCAAATGTTTTTGGGCCCATGGAAACCCTGTGGTCAGGTTTTATCAGTGAGTTAACTCTACAGAAGTGGGCCAAATCAATACACACATTCTGTGAGAGGAGTGGGGAGAGATGGGTGCAGAGGCTTGTGGTTGTAGGTGTGTGCGTGCGTGTGTGTGTGCACGGGTGCCTTCAGGAGTAGATCGATGGGCTGACAGGGGCTCCGCTTTGTTCTCACACAGTGTTCAGATGTTCGTTGTGCTTTACATGATTGCTTAAAGGTTTTTGTTTGCTGTCTTGTTTGTTTGCTGCCTTTTTTCTGTCTGCTTATTCTACATTATGCACTTTGCTAGTACACTAGAAATGGGGTTTTAGAACTAGTTATTTTATTTATTGTCAGGTTTTATCTTTACAGCCTTATAATAAAAGACTTCAGATATTCATTTCTAAAGATTAATAGGAAAAGTTGTATTTTTAGACAGTACATTGAAAAGTGACAACTAAATAACTGCTGCAATTTACATCCTCTGAGTATTCTGTCGTGTGTGTGTGTGTGTATATATACACTTATATATATATTTATATATGTGTCACATTTATATATGTAAAGCAACATATACATGCGTGTACACATATTTAGTTATTAAAAAGGACCATTGAAAAGTTTAAATCACCCCTCTACGTGCTGAATTTTATCATTTACAAATAAATCCACCTTAAAGTACTTTAAAAATAATACGCAAATTAAACAGGCCTCTTGTCCACAAACTCAAAGTACTGAGGTTTCGTCCAACAAAATTCGCCCACTCTACTTCTAAACAACTGTCATAAAGTGCTTGTGAGAGTGTCTGAAGCTTGAGTCGAAGTGCCCGCATACTTACTGCGCACAATTCTCCATGTGAAGAACTATTTTAGTCCTCTGACAGCGTTGGCCTTTGACATCCTTTGTCATCCTTTGAGTCTAAAGAATTTTTTAGTAAAATTCTCTCGCTTTCACTGAGGCCCACATGGTCACCTAAACCAAGTTAAGCACTTGCCTCTCTAAATAAGCTGCCTGAAATTACTTCTAATAAGAACTTGTGTGCGTACGCTGGTTCTTCACTGAAAGGTGTTGACCGCAGAGGACAAGTAGGTGTCAATAGATCTAGTCTCCAAGCCTGTGGGACTTTGGGAAGCATGAGCTCTTCTTCAAGCCTTAATAAGACAGCACAGATGCACCCTTGTCTGAGCATGGCCTCTGTGTCTTATTGTACTTTAGCCCCCCAACCAAAGGGCCCCCTAACAGAGCAGGGCCAGGATTGCTTCAGCTGTGTAAGAGGGTCTCATTAAGAGAGGCAAACGAAAACCAGGGTCAAGGTACATAAAGGTGCCCTGAGCTAAGGAGCATCTCCATGGTACAGGGCCACCCCTCCAGACCACTGGCCCTCCCCGCCGTGACCTCCTATCTCCAGCGTTATTTGATGAAGCAGAGCTTGATAATTATTTTGTGTGGAAGGAGAAGAGGGCACAGCCGTGAAAGGGGGGTGTCATTCGGAGAGAAGGGACAGCAGAAGATGACACAGAAAAAGAAAGAGAATCAGGAGAGAATGAGCAAGGGAGAGGGAAGAAAAAAGATCAAAAGAAGGCCTTTCGCTTTTCATGCCTCAGAAGGCTCCAAAGAGGATCGAGAACAATCGGGCCTCGGGTCTCCTGTCCTCTCTAGCAATTAGACTCAGCTGATGAAGTGAATGGGTTGAATGGCAGGGTTCAAGGCCTTTCTAGAATTCACACAACAGGGTGTGTTTTTCTCCTTCTTCTCCTTTATCTCTTTCTCCCTTCCGAGTGGCACAAATGCAGCTGAAATATTTCCAAATGAAGACAATGTGGTCCAAGGTGCCAAATCTTAATCACAGTGGCTGATGAGACTGAAGAGGAGAAAGAAAAGGAGGGCGGGAGGGAGGGAGGAGAGAGAGGGTGTGAGAGCCGCTCAGGAGAACAAACACATACATTCAATTCGGTGCATCTTTGCACCTTATCAAACCACCCCCAAAAAGGATTTACTCCTCAAAATCTCCTTTGTGCATGTGCCGTTGTTTAGCTATAGCGAAGAAAACAAATAAAAGGGGAAAAATTTATCTCACATCATGACAATTGTCACTGTATGCACCTCACAGATGGCGCTTTGTATGAAACTGATAGTACTCAGGACAGAAAGTATGGTGACTAAAGAGCAGCATTATAGAACAAATAATATTGCTTTTAACGCACAGTCACGTAATAAAAAGCTACATTGTAAAGCCACATATGCTTCGTAATGACCGGCCACCATAGATTTGAACAAAATCTGCAATAATGATAAACACCACAATCAGTCTCCTTTTAACCTTTACTCCTTTTTTTTCTAGATCATTCCTCCTATTCTGTTTCATTTAACCCAAACTTAATTTACCATGAGGGCAGGGCTTTTTTTCCCACCAGCCCCTCTGGTGTGTTTTTTAGCCACGTCTATTACAGTATATGGCAGAAAGTTGCTCAGGAGGCCCGGTCCATGCCGCCACACTGCACTAAAACCTTAAGATGCTTAGTGATATTCTTTAATCTGGCTCACTGATAATGTGTTTAAAGGAGCGATTCAGCTTTCTAAACTTTGAGGGTTCAAAGTCTCTGAGGCATGGGGTCAGAATGCCAATGAGCTAAATAAAGAGTAGCCAGAATGGGCTTTGGGGAGGTTTTGAAACTTGGGCGTCTCAATCTCTTTGATCTAAATAGAGTTTCAGGACACAATGATGCAGAATATCAAATGCTAAGAACTGTCACTCTGCCGACATTTGGTGTGTTTGTTATGTTGAATCCAAAGAGTGTTTACTTAATGATCTTATTTTAGCACTCCATTTGGGTAGGTGGCATTTTTTGTGGTGGTTGGTGAAATTAAGGCGAAGAAGACCTTGCTACTTGCATAATGCAGTGGCTCTTAATTGTGTATCTTAAAAGAAATCATATATACTGTATTATTCATCAGTAATGATGTATATGACTTGCATTAGAAAGATGTATTCTGTCTTTACAAGGAGTACACTATTATTCACAACATAAATCCATTGAACGGTTCCTCATAATATTGGTAAACAGTCCATAGATATAAATAAGACCAGTTTAGAATGTTGGTTTAATTTAATCATTCCAATTTGAATTGAAATATTCTGAAATAAAGTGAATTCATTTGTTTCTTACATCTTCATATAAGCTGCAGTTGACATTAAGCAACTACGTGAACAAAAAGGATATTATTAATTTCTAATTAATTGAAATATTCAATATAAATGGAGTTCTGCTTGCAGGGAACTGTAAGAGTGTTGCACCAACAACAGCTGATTACATAAAATACAGTCATGTTTTTATTTAAAAAACAAATTAAACTGATAACAAATTTCCATCACTCTAAACCTTAATTGTTTATATTAGAAGTCACCTCATAATCAACAAGTTTTTCCATTCTGCACAAAAGGACAATTAAGGATATGTTCATCTTATAAACCAATTTGATTGTGTGTATGAGGCAAATTAATATTTATTACAGTATTTATGTTGTTTAGAAGCACTTCAACCTCTTCATATATTTGGACAGACAGATCTTAGAGCGCAATTACAGTTATTAATTATGATGAATTTATTTATGTCACAAAAATACTTCAGATCAAATCGTGCTATTACACCCCCACACGTCTTAAAACAATTCTATCGTTGTAAATGACAGAGTCATTGATTCCATAAGAATAGTTGTAGTTTGCATGAAGATTATTCCTAATAACATCAATGAAATGTGAATAGGAAGTGTGGATGCTCTAGATAATGCCTGTCTATTTTTAATTGTTTGCATATTTTTTCTTTTCCTTAGTGACATGCCCATTACTTGGCAGTCAACACTTATCGGCAAAATCACCCAGGATTAATGGTCTAACTTGTGCTGGTAAAAAATGTTAAAGTTGTCCTGATTATCAGCACAGGGAAAAGAATAATGGTTATTTGTCATTTTGTTAGGCTGAAAGGAAGAGTAATCTAATAAAACACAAAGTTA
Source organism: Chromobotia macracanthus (assembly GCA_036877525.1). Taxonomy (NCBI): domain Eukaryota; kingdom Metazoa; phylum Chordata; class Actinopteri; order Cypriniformes; family Botiidae; genus Chromobotia; species Chromobotia macracanthus. The sequence continues at coordinate 174,140 of JAZGTH010000145.1, read as the reverse complement.
AGTACACTATTAACCCTTTATCAGGAACACATTTAGTGGGGGAAGAGGATGGCCAGATTGCTTTGTGTACAGGTCTGTTGCTTTTCTTTAGTTGGAAGTATTGAAGCTCTAAAACAGAACAAAGCGTCATTTTAATATATGAAAAATTACCAAGGTTAGCAGCCATTCAAAATTAGAACTTCCATAATGACATCAGCAGACAATGGCATCTCAATACCTGAAGCGTAAAACATATATAAAGCCTATGTTAGAACCAAGGGCATGACAAAATGACAATTTCCAAATTCATTTAATGATCAGCACTTCTCAATGTTAGATACACAGAGAATTAGGTTTTATTTTATAACACCTCGTTGTATCTGCTATGCACCCTAATCTCATGCGTGATGCTACTGTACTGTATTACAAAAAAATCTCAGGTTTAAATCATTTGGAAGCTCTTGCACACTCTTGCTTGTTAAGTTGCAAAAAGGTATGTTGGGTTTTTGAACAGACTGGATGCTGCAAAACCATTCACCATAAACTGTGATTTCTTGTTTCGTATTGTAGGTGTGGTCTCATTACTCAATTAAAATGAACTAAATCTAAATCAAATGACATGAATCAGCTAAGATCTCGCAGTATGATATTTAAAAGCAATGAAAACTACCGTCTGTAACCATGCCCCCCCCCCCCAGCATGGCCCATAGTACAGACAGGTCATGGCTTAGGCTAAAGGTGGGCTATCTGCTTCCTCTTCATCCCAGCCACAGAAAGCAATAATTAATAATACAATAATTTTCCTTGTCTCCCTTCTTCAAAGTATCTATTAGCTGCTCACCGCTATCTGTTTGTGGGCTATTTTCTTCCCTTTTTTCCCATGAATGTTTGATATATTGGAGAGAGAATGATTGTTCACTGCAATGAGGCCAGCCCAGGGCCTCAGTAAGACAAATTGCTCTATAACGCCTAAATGGCAGTCAATGATAACTCATTGTAAAGAGTGTAAGTGACTTCCAATGGAGTCGCTAGAGGAACTGAGAGTAATGGTGGCGCATGGCTGAAAAATAGATGTTTGGGTCTCTGTAATTACTCCATTAGGGGCTCTCTGTTAATCCAGTAAACCATAGTAAGTGTTTTCACAGAAGTACTCAGTAAATACAACTGGATAGACAAGAGGAGCCATTTGTTTTCTTGGGATTTTTTCTGTGTTTGTTTGTTTTTTAAACCAGACCACTGTAAATTGTACATTTTTGTTGGAATTGTATAAGGATTTGGCAGGTCTCCTTTTAAAACAGTGATAAATCAAAGCGAAAGACTATTCAGGTTAATAAACCAAATTAATGCCAAGCCCAGTCCTGCCTCATCATATATTGAAGACCTGCACATGTCTGGACAGATTTGACCCTCTCTTTTGCTCCACAATGTGAGAGCTGTTCAGCTAGTAAGGGAAGCTCTAGCAGGACAAAAGAGGACAATCTGTCCTTTCAGAAACCTAAGTAACTCACCCTTCCCATCCCCAGACAAACATAATGATAACAATTTTTAGACCATTTGGTGTCTGCTCCCACTGCCTGTAGCACTCTGGACAAAGACTAAGCAAAAACTGCAGCAATATGGTCTTAAGATTTGATTTGACCAAACAATCTGCTTCCCTAAGTAGACTTTTAAAAACACTGCTACAAGCGTTGCCCACAGCTTTGCCACTAAGTCGAGCGGCGACCCTATGCACTTCTCAAACTGTACATCCCATCTGCTTGTATGGCCATCTTGAATTCGCTCTGATGGTCTTAAACCTGTATGCCTCTCATTCTCATTTTTCCTAACCTGTGCTCGTCTTTATAAGATATTAAGTGTTTTAGTTACAATTTATATATAATTTATAATTTTATAATCATTTATAATCAGCCTGTCTGTGTGTCTGTCTGTCTGTCTGTCTGCAAAACTGTGAAATGCACGTTTTATGTAATACACATTTTAAAAAGTGCAAAAAGAAAAACATGATCAATATTACTGTATTAAAAAGTCTAAGGTGTGAGAACAGCTTACATTTCAACTTTAAATGGTCACAGTCTTTCTACCTGATATTCATGTTTGGCAGATGCGGTTCTCCATTCCTGGCAGGTTCAGCGCCGCGATGACGTCACTCGCTGTCGCGTCACCCTGGAGCGTTCGCGCGCTCTGTAACATTTTCGCGGGCTTTAGCGCCCCTCAGTGGATGAGTCCGCGCCGTCGCTGCTGAAGAGGTACATTGTTATTGAGACCCTCGAGGTCTTTTCTCTCTTTTAATATTAATATTTAATATTTAATATTCATAGATTTGCCATTTTTATCCAGTTGTGTTGTGTTTTGGCGGCGTAGTGCCCTCATCGACGGTCATTACGTCATAAGTTTACTTACTACACAGAACATATTCACCAACGCCAAAACTGACGAATAATAAAGCGAGTATTGATTCCCGTTTATATCAAAAACAAGTGTGCGAAAATAGAATAAATAAATCGTAACAACATTGGATATTTCTAAACTGTTACGGCTGCCTACTAAGACAACATTTTTGGGCCTAATATATGCTTTTAAATGTTGTCTAGAGATGCAGCATGTTAGATTACAAGACGGCTATTGTAGACGTTATATTTAGGCACTTATGAAATGCCTGTATTTTATTGTTGCTTAGTTTTGAGCTGTATTTGGTGCATTTTGTTTCATGCTTCAGGCAATAAAATCAGCTGTAAGTCATGGCAAGCGGTGCAGGATGCCTCACTATTGCCAGTCTGACTCAACGCAGGCATATTTTACAAAATACTTGTGGAAGATTTTACAGAAATATTTTGGAGGTAAGCAGACTTTTCTAATAAACCTGATGTTTTCAAGAAGGGCAAGAGGAAAGGACTTCTAGAGCAGAACAGTGTGTGTTCTGACCTGCCTGAAAAGCGAGGTTTACCTTGATTAGCTTTGATTGATTAATTAATAACAGATCATTGAACATGCATGCTGAGATCTAACTGATTACCGGCCCTGTGGTAGGGTGGTGGTGAGCCTGAATGCATGCTGGGGTTGTAATTGTGTGCAGCTGGGTGGCCGGGTGCTTTAAAAGCAATGGAGAGAGAGAGTGAAAAGAGAGAGTGGCCTCCTGCTCTTTGAAGCAGCCTGTCGTAACATGTCCGTCTGATATCACCTCTCTCTGTCACCTCGCCATACAGAATGAGGCCGCACCGGTTTAATGGTTTCGAGCCATATGTTGAGAAACGTATGTGCGCTTGTTTACTAGAATAAAAGGGCTTCTAGGAAAGTTCACCTATTGCTTTACTAATTTGAGCATCTTACACTTTCTCTTGGTGTTGCCTGATTTTTTAAACTTATTTGAAGTCTTTTATTTAAAATTTAATATTACGTTATCATGGTTTAATTGAAAATTATTTTTACTTTAATAGCACAAGCATTCCTCTTTATAGCTGCCACTAACTGATGTTATAGGATTTTTCTACATCTGTTCTGTGGTCTGGTTTTCTCTTGGCTCACTTTGTGTTAGATCAGTGTCCTTCATCTAACATAGCTCTTAAAAGTTTTGCCTTTAAAGGGATAAGTGTTTAAAAAAGACTCAGTGATGTTTGATGCTCTAAGTGCAACAGAGATTGGCAGTCGTCTGCATGTGTAAAGGAAGAGCAGGCACATTGCTTTGGCCCTCATGCAAAAAAAGAGCTTGTGGCCAAGCTTGATTATCTAAGATGAAGGATTTTGAGAGGAAAGGATCATTACGTTCTTAATTCTCACACCAGAGTTGCCCAGTGTAACATGCGTAACTCTCACTATTGTTTTTTAACGACAGATTTCTAATTCTCTTGTTTAGCCTGTCGGATGACAGTTACGTTTGTTGATAATTTTTTATTGCATATAAAAATTTCGATGTTATTATGTGCATGACGTTATCAGTTGCCTGCCAACATGTAATGCTACAACAAAAAATATTCCAACATCATCAGGCAGCAGTTTTGCCAACTGGCTAATGTTGGACACACAACATCTGGTTTGTTCAACATTAATTCATATCAAAGGCAAAATGAAATGCATTTAAGTATGCGATTGATCAATTTGGCAACTTCACTGATGATGTTATGATAGATTAGTTTTAAATGCGTTTTGTCATTCAACACAGCCACTGCCAAAATTTTGCTTCATGATTAGGCCATTGTAGGTACACTACGCCTAATGAACACAGACTACTCGTAGCATTTAGCACAAGCTAGACTGCTCTGTTTTAGGGTCTCTGGATCGCAACAGCTTGGTAATAACACAGCTGTGGTGTTATGTGACATCTCCAAGCTTGGATCCAGGATCTTTGCTCCCCAGGTTTCGGGTGCCACTCAAGCCTCCCTGTGAAAAGCTGTTTTTCATTTGATGCTCCAGCCGTTGGTTATTGTCAGCATATTCGAGAGGTCCTAAGTCCTGAAATGAGTCCTGTATTATTTTAGACTGGCTTGAATATTGCACGGCAGGAGGCTGAAAATGAGACCTTCCATCAAAAGATTGCCTGCGGTGCGTTCTACTCCATGCAGCATTTGGGAGGTTTCACACAGAGAGAAAACACACTCTTTGACCACACAATTATATATTTATTATCAGCTCCTTTGATGATTTTTTTCCATCTCTATTCTTTACCTGATTTTGGTAGCTGGAGTAGAGTAGAATAGATGCTCTTCTAAGCCGAAGTAAGAATGTGGGCGGCCTTGTGGTTTTAGGCTGTTAAAAGATTAGAGAAAATGCAGACAGCTAGCACAGGCGGAATCAAGTGAACCATAAAATAAGGTGTTTTCTCACCTCCCTCGACACAGGTGCACATCCCAGACAAGGTTTACCAATCTGGCAGTGCCTGTTATATAAATGAATAAACTGTAGCTGCAGATGAATAGAGGCTTTGCCAGATGTGTTCTTAATTCATGTTTTTAGTGGCAGTGGACAATACATGTATCACTGCTGTATTCATTACTATGATTATTATGATGATGAAAATTGGCTTTTTATCTGTTTAAATTTATAGATAATCAGTAGATAAGTGAGACGAGTGGATAATGGGATAAGGAAGTAGCACAGGCCAAATTTGAACTCGCTTTGTCCATTTGAGCAACAGCTTAATATGTCGGAGCCACAGCTCAGACATTGTAGGCTATTGAATATCAAGTTTACAAGTTGTCTATGTTTTGGCGCTGCCTCATCGTTTAAACACTTGAATTCATATTACATCATTTTGTTATATTGATCTGTGGAAAACTGCTGTGCATAAATATCTCCATATTATTTGTAATACATCAGAGGTTATTGTAAGGTTTTCTAAGCTGAAATCGATGGATGAACAACAAAACAAAGGCGCCGTATTTCTTCTTCAACACTTGTCATTTGTAATATAAACTAACACTTCACCACATATTCAGGTTTGTGTAAGAAACGTACTTTTGTTTGGCAAGTCATAAGCCATTATCAAAGGAAAAGAATGCGTGTGGACATAAAGTACTGTGCAAAAGTCTTAGGCACATTAGTATTTTCACACCCAAAAATGGTTTTAAGCAAGTTATTTATATCTTTTGTTGTAGAATTAGTAGGAATTATAAGTTTACATTTCCAAACATTCTTTTTGCCATTAATTGTAATAATCCAGTGAGATTTTTGTTTGCACAAGGAGACTGACAACAGCCAGTGTTCCACAGAGAGATCTGATCTCACAATCATCGAGTCTGTTTGTGATTACATTATGAACCAACAGAAAAAACTGAGACAGACTAAATCCAGAAGAACTGTGGCAGCATTTCCAAGATGCTTGAAGAAACCTGCCTGTAAAGCTATGTTTCATAGCTACAGTGCTATGAAACGTTTTGTTTAATGTTTGTTACATGCTGTAAAGTAGGGATGCTTTCAAAAATAATGTCATAAATAGATTTTATTTATCAATTAACTTCTAATAACTAAATCAAATAAATATTTTGTGAACACCCTTTGGTTAAAACCTCTTTTGTCCTTGGTAAACATGCACGTAGCTTTTCAGGTAGCTTTGCAGGCAGGTGTGCCTAAGACTTTTCCACAGTACTGTACATGTAGTTGTCATTGTAATAGTCATTGCATTCCAGAGACATTCATGTCAATTTCATGAAAACTCCAATATGCTTTACAATATGCGCTGACCTATTGTAAAGGCTAATTTCGATTGAGCATGTGTTAAAGGCAAGAGATTCCATTTGCATAGAAAAGTCAGACAACAAAGCCCTGGATTAATCAAGGCAACAACTGCCTGCTACCTTTGGGATGGATCCATATCTCTCTTCCCTGAAAGAAATGGTGATGATGGCAGGCAGAAGTGTCCTTTGTGTCTAGTGAAGATATCGAGTGTTTGAAGTGTTAACGCGGATACTAAGCCTCAGGGGAAAGCGGGTGACAGTGGCATGTCACACTATGGGAATGGACTTCCCCTCTGCTGACCTCTGACCATGGCTGGTTTTCAGGGTTGCGCTGGTTGCCAGTCCTCCAAGGCAGTGTCCTTTTTGATCGGATCACAATTTGTAGTGCGAAAATATTTATTACACTGCAACTTGCTTAAAATATTCCCACACTGCTCAAACTGTAATTGTTAGATACCGCTCTTAGATTTTATGTAGGATGATAACATTGCTTTTAAAAAAAAAAATCTGGAATTTGGTCTTCATAATGTATCAGTTAAGCGTGAATGTTTTTCCGGTGGATCACTGTATGACAATGGCTACATTTAGCTGTAAAACACATTTTTAATATTAAAAAACGTATCCAAAATATATATTTTTTTGGATTCTCTTCCCTAACCTCATGTTTGCACGTTCTTCTGTGGCTCTGTTTGTGCAGGGGCCAGACTGACATAATCCATTGAGGCCACACATGAAACATCTTGCCATCTGCACTCCAAGCATGGTTTTCGGCTGCATTTCCCCATCCTCCCTAGCTCTTGCTTTTTCCTGCCTGTGTGCAGCCTGACCCCTGTCCTCCCTTTTCCAGGCTACAGTGGCCCAATGCAGAGGCAGCTTTCAAAGGCATTGTCTGCTCAAATCAAGTCAGGGGCCCTTTTTAGACTCGGCTCAAAGATCATAGCAAGTTGAAGTCAGAGAGGAGGATGACCCTTCCCTCCAGGCTTGATCGGATCTTGGCCCAGTCAAAGCCGGTAGGGTTGAGTCTCTGCGTGGACACGTCTCTGTGGGACCAGGCTGTGTGATAGTAGGAATGAAAGAGGGCACCACTCTGAGTTGTAGTATTGCCTTGTCAGGCCCTGTGTCCCTGTGGTCACCCAGAGCAAACGGGGGGCATAGGACACAGCCAGTGGCACAGCAGGCCCGCAGCCAAACCTACAGATCTTGACATGTCATGCCAGGGCTGTCCTTGTGCTTTTAATTCTGAACTTTGGGATCAGGTCAGGCATGTGATGAAGGGCAGACCCAGAGGCATGTAGAGAGGCTGAATATTCAGACTGATGTAGTTAAAGCTGAAGTAATAACTTTAATCCTAGCTTAAAGTCAGGGTAGGTGATTTTTTTCTTTGGTTATGCTGGTTGAAAGTCTGGTTAAAATCACTAAGTAAAGTGCTCTAAATATATTTATATAAATATATCTACTGTGGAAGGTGCAGGACCATAAAATGTTTTTCCAGTCATTGCATTCGGTCTAAATGCAATAATAGGATGTCCTACTTGCCTGTAAAACTAGCAGGCAAGTGATCATGTGTTGGAGGAGGCAAGGATTTGGAGAGCGCTCTGAAGGGAAGGTGGGTTCTTATGCTTTCAAAGCTAGGTTGTTATTGCTAGCCTCTCTGAAATTGCCTACCCTACCATTAATATGCTGAAATAGTCATTTGTAGGTTTAATTCCATGAAAAGTGTAAACAGTGTGGCATTATCAAAACATTGCTGTTTAAGCCCACCAAACATTAACTCCTATGACATGAGCTTGGGGCGGGACCATCTCTTGGTCTGACCAATGGTAGAGCAGGGGGAATGTTTGAGAAACCTTTTGAAAAGTTTTTTTTTTTGCAGTTACATTAGATGATGTTTGTGATCATTGTTCCCTAATTTAAATAAATCCAACTTGTAATGACCAGTCTTGTTTACCTGTGGGGACAGGCACACCATGTACAGATGAGGCAAGACAGTGTAGGACTGTTGGCTCACATGAGTTTCTCTGCTGAACACAGGCATTAGTGTGCAGACTCATACTTCACTGGTGCATAGATTAAGCCCATCAAAGGCCACCGCCATGCCAGGCTTCTCTTCACTGTAAATTAGCTGCAGGTTGTGATGGTGGGAGCTAACAGTCCTCATGTTGACACATAGGATTATTCCCTTGTGATTTTGACCATGCCCCTGCTTGACTTGCAAGCCACCGCCCACCCCTCAGTACACCGACCCCACACACACTCACACACAAACCAAGCCCATCGCACATACAGTACACACATACACAAACATACCCCCTCTCTCACCCTAGATCAGTGCATTCATTATAGCTAACATGTTGGCTTAAAGACGCCTTTTCTTTACATAAAGGCGTGCAGGTTTTGTGGCGGGCGCGTTGTGTGAGGTAAAGGGCTGAATTTTAAACGTGACAGTGCTGCGCCTTACTATTGACCTTGCTGAGAAAGCTCAGTGATCTCATTCTGCGCTTCACTAGAATGCTGCTGATTCCCTCTCCTGCAATGTTACCCTTGCTTGAAGGGAGCCTCTGTAGACGCTGACAATAGCATATCACTGCAGGCTACTTTTCTCTGTATTGCCTTAAAATAAGAGTGGAAGAAAAATGGCTTAATTCATACGCCTTTGATATGGAGATCCACGATGACCTCCTGTTTAAGCACTTCAAAGAGAGAAATTAACTGCCAGAAAACATAATCCATCTGAATATGTGCAAACTCCAGACTGGCAGGAGGTACGGTAAGAGCTGCGTTGCTCGTCTTTGTGCTCAGTCAATTGCTTTCGATCCTTTAGGCGAGCACTTGCAAGTTGATATTATTGCTGCTAATTTGTTATTATTAATTGTAAGAGGTTTTGAAACTGAAAACATTGCCAGTATTATGTTTGTGGACCTCAGATTCTTTCGGATTAAGAGACTGTTGACATTACCTCTTTGTGAGATAATCATAATATGTCTCTTGTATAAACTATTTAATTTAGATTACATCCAGCACTGCGGTGATCTCCCTGCCCCCTGTAGCCCGTGTCCCAGCAGGAGGTGGTGGTAAAGTGATATTGCAAGGCTCCATTGTGTGTAAGCCTACCCTGAATTGTCTTCAGGACTGGAGACCTGAGGTCAGAGAAGGGCAAGGAGGCAATTGCCGTGCATGGAGAATGCATTATACCATCGACTCACATGAATCAAAGGCCCAGATCAGATGGACTTGAACTGCTACACCACAGCATTGTCTATGAGTTGCACCTCAGGATCTCTAGAACAGAGGACGTGAACATCCTGGTCCATTCAGTTCCATTCAGTTCTCTGCTGTTTTGGGACAAACAGAGTTAATAGGGTGTGTCTGAGGCATTAGACAACATTTCTTCAGGGGAGTCAGTTGAACTGGGAAAGAAGATACCTTCAGCTACATCAGTAGCTGTATACAAAACAACAGACACAAAGGAGCGTGTTTGACTCTGGCAGGATTTTGCCTTGCTTCCCACACTGAATGAAAGGAAGATTTAGTGTCAGGTCTTGTATTTTCAGTCATGGGAATTTACTTTTATGAAGTGCTTGGGAAATATGTGGTGTGCCTTTAAGGGCTATTTCCCCCTCAGCTTTAAACGACAAGGCATGCACATTTAAGTGACACCACTCTCTCCAGCATTCGACAATCATTTTAAGCCTAGCTGTCAGGCTTTACCCGCATGCCAGTTAGGTGAGCAAAACCAAGCAGTTAGTGTTTAGAGAGACCTTGGAAAAGTGTTTTAGACAGTGGTTGTTTGCTGCTCACACATTACTCTTTCAGAAAATGTCAACAATAAAGTCACAGCTAGATGACTTGTAATGCACATCTCACATAGGTGTCTGTTGCCTGTGATCAGTGTCTATAAACCAGCCTGTTGTTTTTGCCTAGAGATTTACATAGGGCGTATAAAACAGTCTTTTATGTGTTGTTGTGTTATGTACAAACCTAAACAAAGAAGAGAAAAAAGACATAATAATATCTGATAGTTTATAGAATCACAAATAAGTTGCAGTTGTTTCACATTTGCAACCTGTAAAACTAAAGTTTTATGCGAGTTTTACATCTAATGTAGACTAGTAAAATAATATACCTGAATGTGAAATTCTTAGCATAGCCCAAACACAGATGTTATCCTGAGAGACCCAGCCTCAGGTCAAAGGTGAAAAGTCACCCCATTGTCTAGTCATGTTTCATTCCCCAACACTGTAATGACCTTTAGATGGAGACATCAGTAAATGGAGGACTTGTGATATCTCTGCATTGTCACTGGCAATATGGTGAGATGGTTATCAAAAACTGCCTTTTTTGGCCACCCCTTGGCCTCTGACATGGCCCTTGTCATGTGGTGGGACAAATGGTTTCATTTTTGCCCTTTGCAGAATTTAGCTGGAGGACAGGATGATGAGACCTTCAAAGGATGAGGGCAATGTGTCACTCAGAGACATTTCCAAATGTGTGGATTTTTAAAAATTGTAATTAGCATTATCATCTGTAGATAGAAGCAGACTCCATAGAGAAATGTTAATGATGGCTCTTCAGAAAAGATTTGGCAAAGATCAGTTTTACTGACCTTTTGAATACTAAATGCATTCAAATATGAAAGTCTACAAGTTCTGTTAAATTCTGTCTACAAACTAATTTTTGAGTTTTTTCATTTTTTTTTTTTTTTATGTAACATTTTGTTGTACATATACTATACATCTTATATATATACATATACATATATATATATATATTTGTGACCTATCTTAATATGTAAAAATTAGAGCTTTTTAAAATTAAGAAAAATCTGTGGGTTGACGGTATGTAGTTGTATTGATTTTTGAGTATGGAAAAATATTATTGCCCAGTAACTACTTCCACTCCATCATAAATAAAAGTGCCAGGGTTCCTATAACTCACTCCCAATAATAAATTACATTAAATGAGATTTATCATTATATATGCTTGCATATAGTGTATACAATATATACTTTACCTGTTCACATTTCAGAATGGCCTGCACAGTTTAATATAAGGATGATTTATGGTTCATTAAGGCTTTTACTTAAATGGTCTAATGAAACTGCTCAGGGAGAGATTCTTTGGTCATCTTTCTGGCCCAGCGGTTAATTCAAGTCATCTGATCAAAAGCATGTTTATCCTAATGGTGACCTTAAAGGTCAAGTAATCGATACATTTGATTGAGTGGCCCACTGTGGTTTGGCCATTTAAAAAAACACCCCCTATTTTTTTTAGGCTGGCCTGTGTGAAAGGCCAGGGCACATCCCACCATTAGCAACATACAGGGCCCCATGATATACCAAAACATTTGTGCTGTGTTTCACTAAACTACAAGTTTCACAAGAAAATATTTGGCCTGTTTGAGTTGTTTGGATATCAGAATTGACCATTGACAACAGCGTAAACGATTTACATATATGTAAATAAAAAGGGTCCATTTATAATACCCCTGACATACACACACACCAACCACATATTATTATGATGATTTTAATGTAGTAACATTGACCTTAATGCTGCAGTCTCATCCCTTACTATATCTGTCAAAGCCTCTACCTCAACCTCAACTACCTCAGCTGGCATTTAATGCGGTGCAAGACTGACCTCCCAGTTCCCTGCACTGTCGAGAACCTCCGCAACAGTCAGAAATCCCCTTGAGTCAGTCGAACTAATGCCCATTGCTGAGCATTGCTATTCCATGATTACGCTTAGCACACACCCATTATACCGTACATTCAGGCCATTTCATGGGCAAAGAGCATTTCAGTACTAGTGTTTCTCCAGGTTCCCTGGGGCTCCAAAATCACCCATGTGTCTTTAAAACGTGTACACGCTAAACCTACCTGCTCAGTTTTCTGTTCTGACTCTGCTTGATCAATAGCATCACTCCTGTGGGCTGCACAGGCCGTACTGGGGGAGAGGAAATGTTCACATGCGTACAGTTTTCAGCTTTGCCAGACTTAATCACTGTAGGACTTTATGTGGTTCATAGCTTGAAGACATGATGTTCTAGAGCTTGTGTCTGTGTTTACTTAACCATTACTGGGGACAAATTTGTACCTAAAAGTCCTAAAAGAGTTTTGGGTAAGAGTGTGGGATAGTGTTAGGTTTAGTTTAAACAAACAACTACTGAAGTCTATGAAATGTCCCATTTAGATAAATAATCGTATGTGTTTGTGTTTGTACTAGAGAGAATCTTATTGTCCAGGGTTTTTTTCTGTAGCTCGGGGGAGTTTTTAGTTGTGTTTTATTTAGGTATCAACCATATCCTAGGTGTTTCTCCTGAAATGATAGAGATAAAATAGAATGAGACAATTGTTCACAAGATGTAAAATTAAGGTGAATGAAATGAACCTTGAATAATTTGATTTTGAAGGAATTTGGAGAAGATCTTCAGTTATGGAAATAGCTGACTTTTTGAGAGTTTGAGTAACAGTTTGAGACATCGTTTGAAAGATCTTTGTTTGAAACTTTTAGAGGTGACTTTTTTTAATTAGAAATTTTTATGAAAAATATAGAAATATAGAGAAGAAATGTCTCTATTTGATGTAATCTTATTATCAATGAGAAACTATTAAAATATTAAAGAGATCTCACTTTGTGACTTAGACACTTGCAGTCCTTGTACAGATCATAACTATGTCTGAAACAGGAATATTTTTGAGTTACAACACTGTAGGAGTAAAACCCTTCCTGGGGGAAAATTATATCATGACACTTTTACTCACCATGTACAGAAACATTAGTCACGTATAAGGTCCTGCTATTCCAGGTCTTATGAATAATGATATAATTGTTAAGGCCATAATGATGTTATGTGAATACAGAAAGCTGATATTTAGGCTTAGGTAGATTTATAATTGGTTCCAAATGGAAAAATTTGGGTCTCTTTTGCACATACCCCTAGTTTTCCCCTAGAAAATTATCCAATCACAAATCAGAACATCTGGAACGCCTCAGAAATGAAGTAATCAAAATCAACGTCAAGTCGCTTTATGAAGTTTATCCCCAGAGAGAGCAGTCTGGCTCCAAACCTTATAGCAGTTTTATATGATACATGCATCTTTGCTTGTTATTTGTGCTGGGTTGAAAGTTCTGTAAGTTCTAAAATGAGATTGACGGTGTTGTGTGACAGCTTCTTAGCTGGATTACTGTAACCCTGGATGTCTCTTTTTTTACTACTGGAGCTTTTCTGCACAGCAATTTATGTTGTAAAAAAGTTGTAATTGATCGCTGTTATCTCTGAGCTACTCTTTTCCCTTCAGGCAGGTTCTATTATTTTCATATTGCTCCTGCCTGAGCTGTCCTCTGCTTTATGTGTGACTGTGAAATACTCTTGTAAAAAGAGAAAAAGGGGAGAAAAACAGTCGGCTTGATTGAGGCTGGCATGGCAGTGAAATTGTTTTCTACACTGACTGATCGAGAGGGAGATGGAGGCAGTGGTGCTGGAGGTGGTAGGTAGGGGGGTAAACCCACCCACTGTCAAAATGCACACAAACTTAACAGCCCATAGAGCACTGACAGTCACCACAGCTGTACATTTTACGCTATGTGAAGCCCAATAATTAGCACCCGGATTTGAGGCGAGGAAGGAGGGAGAGAGAGAGGTAAAATAACAGTGCAAAATATGCACACATACATGCTTCCATCCATTACAGTAGTTACCACAGGCTGTCTTCTATGCCTGTACACAATCCACAGCTCTCTCTCACTCTCTCTCTCGTCTGTGAGGAGAGAACGAGCGAGGCACTGAATTTATATGATTTGTGTCACTGTTACAGTTGTCAGCTTGAAGCTGTCAGAAAAGAGCCACATTCTTCCTTGCGAACACAAACATGCCAGTCCTGGTCATACGAGACACTTGGATGGCAGTCCAGGAATATCTCAGCATGTGCTTTTCTGGCTGAACAGCTGTTTGGTCTGAAATATATTGTTCAAAAACAATGCTTTGAATATTTGATGTGGTGAACTGTGCCTAAACTATAAAGACGGTTTAAAGAGACTTTCTTGGAGCAAAATGCACAAATACCCTAAAGACGCAAAGATTATTTATACTGTGTGTTTATGGGACAATGTTAACACATTTTCCCAATCGATCATCAGTAAAATTTCCACCACAGCTCAATGACAGTTTGGTCTTGAGTGAAGCAGACCGATATTACAGAGTAAAAAAATGTCAGCCCACACCAAGATCCACAAGCCATTGACAGAGCAGGAAAAGATTGTTGCTGTGTATTTTGTCTTACTGGCAGCTATGGCAGGACGAATCAGTATGCCTCAGGACAAACCCGTCACATGAGATGGAGAGCCCAGCCAAGCACATTGACTGGATTGTTAGCATTAGTGACTGTGAGCGTGATTAATGCTAGCCTGCTGTAAGTCCTCAGAAAAATGAGGGAGAGAGGGAGAGAGAGGAAGAGGGAGAGAGACATGCATGTTGCTTAACTAAAGAGGTGACTCTATATCGCCTCTATTTTATAACAGAGAGATCCCAGACCGGGCAAGGGCAGAATGAATGACTGTGTGAATGCAGGTGGAGTACATTAATTTTTCAAACCTAAATAAGACTGATGCAAACAGGCCCTAATGAGTTTGTGTGGGATGCTGAAAGATACCACTGTGACTGTGTTTCAGCCTGCTCGCATATAATTGCTACACTATGATGATGTTTTTTTCAAGTTTTGAAGCCCCAGCATCTGCTTGATTGTAACAACTCACAATGGCAGTCCCCTGTTAACACACAATGCTTCTTATACAGTGAGAACTGTACTCAGCCACAAGCTGTTGTGCCATTCAGTAGAGAATAACTCAAAAGCAAATATCCCTGCTGTAATTTATTAGAACAAACTTTACAATTTACTTCTTAATTGGACAGATGTTGCAGAGCAAAACTATTAAAAAAAAAAAAAAAAAAAAAAAAAAAAAAAAAAAAAAAAAAAAAAAAAAAAAAAAAAAAAAAAAAAAAAAAAAAAAAAAAAAGAAAAGATCTTTTTTTTTAAATAAAAAAAAAAACACACTTAGATACTAACACAGAATATCACAAGCCTTTATATTGAAAATCCAAGCAACTCACGCTGAATGATGCACTTGAATGATGTTCCAAGTCCCATGAGAAATAGGTATGAGTCAGTGTACACACATGAATACAAGGCATTTTGAAATCTTTTGATTTGGACCTTTCAGTCATAGAAAATTTAGCAACACAATTTTCACAGATCCTTTTTTTCATTGCCTTTACCCACTTGGACACATTCCCAGGCTCAGCTCATCCTTTCAAAAATCAAAATAATGGATAGCCCTTTTCCACACTGAATGCGCTAAATTGATTGGCCTTTACAAACGCGTGTCATTGTTAACATAGATTCACACAGTTCGAATGCTGATTCATGGTTGCGCCTGTCCACTTTTATGAATGATTCAACAAAACTTCTATGAATGATTCAGCATTCGTGATGGCTGCCATTTTGTTTTGAAATGATTCATCCAGCCAGCTTGTTCTCCCAGCATCTGAAAGAGGGGTCATCTGTGTGCCACCGATCCGAGGTTCATCACCTCCCCAGTCAGCCCTGTGGAGGAACGAGGCCTGCCAGAATGAGGAATGATGCTGTGGTGCCGTGATTATAGGATTAATTGTCTTTTAGCAGTGTGTCAGGAGCGGTTGGCCATAGCAGAAGCAGTCACAGATAATGAGGGCCTTTGAGGGGGCTCATTGTTTTCTCTTAAGCCACACTTATCAGACGCATGTTTTAAAAGCCATGTCAACACCACTGAAATTGCACTCCTTCGACTTTGCAGTGAGTGCCAAAGAAAACAAGTTTGTGAATATGATGGTGGGCTGCAGAATGTAGTCAAGTTTAAGTATGCAGGCATAACTTAGATGATCACTGGAAGTTTTATGATGATAGCATATTCATAGAGTTCTGACTCACAAACATCTGGTAAAGGGCAGATATGAGATAACATGACCTTTGCACTTCATTAGGTTCCTCTGGACCTCTGGCATACATCGCCCTTGATTATCTTAACAGCCTGAACGCCTTGTGCAGCGGGCTTTTAACACTCATGAATCTAAATCCTGACAGAGATTCATGTGTTTTAGAAATCGACAGCGTGAAATATTTTCACCATCTTTTGTCTGGGTTTGCTCAGGAGGATTATAGGGGTTTTACAGTCACCGCGCTTGTGCTCCACATGACAGAATGCACCTGGACTGTTTAAACAAACAGAAACAAGGATATTGTATGGTTGGACTGATTAAGGTTGTATTATTCGCAGGCATTTTTGTCAGTAAATCAAGCATGGAAAAAAATCAAGGTACAATGACTTATCTAGGCATTTAACAGTATCTTAGGCCAGTGATTTGTGCACCTTAGAGGGTATTTAACATAGTTTGAGGGGTACTTGGAAAGACATCAATTTTCCTTGTTGACTCTTTAAAACAGAACTCACGATCTAAAACAGGGGTCAAGGAAAGACATTCTTTGTTGACTCTCTTTTAAAACAGAACCCACGGAATCTAAAACAGGGCTGTAAGAAAGACATCAGTTTTCCTTTGTTGACTCTTTTAAACAGAACCTACACTAAAACAGGGTAATGTAAGAGTTTACATTAACTCTACAAAACTACTTACAGAACTAATAATAGATGAGAATGACAACTCATTGTGAATAATATCATGATTGTTTTCAGTTCCTTAGAAAAGAAAACTGAATAATAAAAGTTCATATCATTTGGATGCCATTTGTAGTGAAACAATGTTCGAGTAAGTCTATTTTCATTTACAAGTATTTTATTTTTATATTGACTTTAATAATATTGATGGTAATGCTAAATGACATCCAGTATAATGTAAGATGTTAAAACTGGTGTCAACTTGGGCAAAAAAAGAGAAACATTTGGATGGATGGAATGGATGGATATATTCAAGTCATACTTTTTTTCAGGTATAACAAAGCAAACTGAATTCTTTCCCAAAGTACCTCTTGCTTGGGAATAACTGATCAAAACTTTAATGCTAAACATTAACCTTATACATCCATGTGCACCATAAATACTGGCTTTCGGTGTCAGAACTTGTCTGTGTTTAGTGGAGTCTGTTCAGTCTGGCAATTTTGTTCTCAAAGTCAAACCGACATTATTTGAGGAAAGTTACTCAAGAGCTTCACTGCAAAGCATCCAAAGAGCTGTCACT
Source organism: Chromobotia macracanthus (assembly GCA_036877525.1). Classification (NCBI taxonomy): domain Eukaryota; kingdom Metazoa; phylum Chordata; class Actinopteri; order Cypriniformes; family Botiidae; genus Chromobotia; species Chromobotia macracanthus. Next base: position 156,767 of record JAZGTH010000145.1, on the reverse strand, counting down.
ACCGGGATGTTCATTCATCATTGTTAGATAATAAGCAGGGAATAGCCCCTGAAAACCTCTATTACCTCCAGTGCTCCACACCAGGGCACCTGCTGATAACAGATGAGACCAGGCTCGGTATAAAATTAAATAACTTTTTTATACTAGTTTCAATTAATAGTGGTAAGAGGCTGCAGTCCCACAGCTTTTGGGGATGTGTCCTATCGTCCCTCCAGGAATGGTCCTATCAATGAAGGCCTCTGCATGCAGACTAGTAATTTGGATCTGTTCTAAGTTCTGAGATCTTTTTAGTAACCTTGGGGAAAACTTTAAACACAATGATGAAACGCTCCGTCATTTGCTTGCTACTAAATCTGCACCTGATTATGTGGGCCTTCTAGACACTTGTCAAAACAGAATCCTTAGGGGGGGTGATTTATAGATAGATATATATATATATATATAAGGAAACCATATTTCTGTTTCAAATTATTGTGATTGAGTATACAACTACTGGGTTAGAAATTCCAGCCCAAATGTTCCTCGGCTCAGAGGATCTGCACTTGACACTTAATGAAGGTAGGATCAGAAGAGAAGAGAAAAAGATAATGTTTTCTTCCCAGGTTTTAAAAGGCATGTCAAGGATGCAGGGCTTTCCTGTCCAACTCTACCCTGCAGTGTACTACACTATCCTATTATAAAGAGCGGTTCAAATGCCAAATTGTGCTTTTATAAGACATATTGCCCACACCATGTGGTAACATCACTGTTTGTGTATATGTGTGTTTGTGCTTGTAGGGTGGGCTGTGTCGGCACAACAGATAGTCACGAACCTAGAGAATTCAGTTTACCATTTCAAAGATGCCTGTTTTTTTAAAGTTTACACACACACTCGCAAGCGCACTCCCACATGCTGCTTCCGGGCTTTCGATGTGCAACGTGGGCTGCCGAGGCTGGCGCGAACAGATGGGAGGAACAAACCAGCACAAAATAAAGTTAAACTAGAACAAAATGACTGTGCGAGTGGTGTGGCCGCCCTTGTTTGCCAGGAAGGTGATCCTCAGCATCTGGGGTTGATGATTAAAATTACCGAAGGGAATGATTAATATCTTCTTAAAGCGCAAACTTTCAGCTTATCAATCATCCTATTACACCGCAAAAGTTAATTGTGTGAGGGGAGGGTGGGGGGCCCTGAACCCCGAGAAAGACATGGTTTCTTACAACAGGATAGACCCTGTAACTCAACTTGTTTATCTGGGCTAGACCACAGCAGACTTAGGGGTGCAACACATAAAATCACTCAGCATGTTTTTTTATGACTCTCGAATGTAATGTAATGGTCTGTTGAAGGCACAGAGCGGCATGTAGAAGCATCTTGTTGTGCTCTGTAATTTGCTTTCCTGCATTATTATGATCCAGACTGCTCCAGATTACTCAGACCGTGAAGTTCTTCCACATCCTGCTTAATAATAACTGCTGGAACACCACTGGAGGTCGGACATCTTACTTGTAAAGTATGTTATTTCTATAAAGACAATATTATAAGCAATGAATATATATATATATATATATATTCATTGCTTATAATATTATTAACAATTATACAATATAATATAATATTATTAACAATTTAAGAACTATTTATTATATGTAATATTTAATGGTAATATATAAAGTTTTTAGTTGTCTGGTTTTAAGGTTTATGCTGTTATTGACATAAGAAACTTGCCTGAAACTCTTTGAGTTTTGGAACACATTTTGTCTGGAACACACAGTAAGCTGGGGATCAAACAGAAGAGAGAGGTACGTTAAAAATGATAACAGCTGGAGCTGTAAGCAGTGACGAAGATAACATGCTTTTGTGTGCAACACATGTAGATTGTATAAACACTCTTGGATTAAATATTTGTACTGCTACACCTGCAGTGTTCGTGGAGCTCTAGGTGTGTAATGAATTAGGATTAAGTGATAAGCTAAGCTACATATGTTACATTCTGCATTAGCATTGTGATTAAACTGGATGGTTCTAGCATTGCCGGATGAGGCTGTGAGGGGGTCTGTCCTCTCTCTGTGGCCTGCCGTGCCCTTGCCTCGCCTCCTCCCTCTAGCTGTTGGTGTGTCCTACTCTTTGCCCTCTCTGCTCCGCTGAGTTCGCTCTCATCCCCATCCGCCCCCTCCACACACCTCTCCCTGTGTGCCTGCGCTGCTTGAGCCAGCTGCTCCCACTTCATCTTCTGCAGCGTCACCAGCCGGGGTATTAATCATGTTTTTTCGAGGGGGACACTTTGCTATTTATCTCTCTGACACTTCCAGCATTCAGAGCCCCGTTGCTGGGCACAGCCCATTGAGTAGTAAGATTACACATTACCGCGTCCATTGCCTCTCCCTGCCCTCTCTATTGACTGGCTGTTCAACAGTGGCATTGCGCTCGCACCATTGGACATAATTTATGCCTTACATGTATGAAAAAGACCGTACTGGTGCCTTTTTCTCTTCCCGCTACCATCTTAGTGCTTTCAGTTAAGTTTAAACATAGCATGTGGGCATGTAATTGTTGTTATCTGTCTGTGCCCAAACTACTGTACATTAGCAAGCAAACAGGCTAATATCACCATTACTGTATGTTTACTCACAGAGATGGCACGCAGCAGGCGGAGAGAGGTATGAGGCGTACTGCATCAAGTGCATTAGACGGTACACGCTAGCAGCAGACTGCCAGCAAATGCCTGGCTTTTGTACAAGCTGTTAGGTAGGTTGTGTCAGTTCTGTCAGGCATGATTTTTCTATATTTCAAAGAATTGGAATCAATGGTACAGGAGTTTGTGAGATTGAATTACTATACTCCAGAAGACATGATGCTTGGAATGCCCATTTCATTAATGCCATTTAAACAGTCCATTACAGTGCATTGCTTGTGCATCCATGTATTTTTAGCGTAGCCCTCTTCCAGAGCATTTGGAGAAGGGAGGGTACGTGAATGTAATTTCATCCCTGGTTCTTACCACAATGAATCTATACTTAGAGAATGCTGTCCTTCTGGTTGCAATTGTGTATTAATGATTCCTGCGTGAGGGAATCTGGGGGAATTGAAGCGTCTGTTAACTCCAAATACCTTGTGGTGACCCGCTTTTGTAGTATGGAATTGCACAAAGAGAGGCTCTGCAGAAGTTTTGCAAGATTAAATAATGTGTTTGAAATCAATTTGCTGTTTGCAGTATGTAAGGAGTAATAATTTTGAGAGAAAATAAAATCGGAAACGAAAAATATATTTTTAAAAGCTATACGAGTGATGTTTATGTCAGAGTGTGATAGTGTGAAATAATCTAGAAAATAACTGGTTTAAACTTTGACTTTTTAGCAAAGGTCTTTGATAAAAATCAACTTCAATCAAAGTTGAAGTAGTCTTGAGCAAAACTGTCTGTATGCCTGGAGGAAGGGAACATCTAAAGCCTGGTTTCACATTTCTAAGTCAGAACAGTTTTTTGAAAGCAAGAGCACATATTGAAATGTTATGTTTAGACCTTTCTTTTCTTCTCTGCCTAACACATATGCAGGCCCAGCTAATAATTTTAGGTTGTAAGAGCGTTTTCCTAACATTTCCATTAAGTAAGAAAACGTTCAAATGTTATTTTGAAAGCTCTAGGAACGGAAATTCTAATGGAAGTTAGAAGAGCTTTTTAGATGTATTAATGTTTGCGTATAAAAATGTTTGTTATTCTTTTTTTAATTCTGTAACATTTTTTAAATGTTTCACTAACAACTTAATATTATTTTTGTTATATAAAATATAATGTTAAAGAAATGTTCTACTAACGTTACTGCAAGAACATTTGTCAGCTTTAAAAGAACTTTTAGAGAATGCTAGTCACCATTCGGAGAATGTTTCCTGTTAGCTAGGGGACTGCATTTTGTACTTGTGACGCTTGGGCTTTTAGTTGTACAGAAAATGTGATCATCTTCTCAATTCAAGAGCAGCTCCATTGTGTAAAGGTGCCTCTTTTTCTGTGTTGTAGTCAGAAAATATTTGAAAGATTAAAGATGCACATTCCCCACACTAATAACACCTGACATTCTGTAGGAACCCAAATCATTTCAAGGTAATTTGCCCTTCATTTATCTTGTAAATCTTTGTGGTAAGAGTGAAAGGGTAATAGGTGGTCATTGACAAGAGAAAACAGCCTGGGGTAGCTCAAGGGTTTAAGAGACAGGACTTTTTACTTTTTTCCACCTCTCTTTTTTCATTTCCTTTTTTCTCCCTCATGGCGGAGAAGTTTTAGCCCAAAGTTACAGGAGAAGTAAAGGAAGATTACAGCTTAGGAAAAGAAAATTCTAGTCGTCCTATCAGCATGTGAGCATGCTGTATCGCTTTCCAATCATAACTGTTTTCTTTGGCCTGGGGACTCCAATGGGCCTCTAGAGAAGTGATTACAGTCAAATAGAAAATCCAACCCATAAACTTTCTTTTACCTCTCATTCCTCCCTCTCTTGCCTTTCTTGGGGGACTTGTTGAAGGCACATATGGTTCAAATTCCTAGTGTGAAACAGGCCTAAACACCAATTATTTTATGGTACAAACACAGGGGAAAGATTTTCAGGCTTGTAACTTCTTACCGTAGATTAGCCTTGCTTAGGTTTTCTTGTGTGTAAAAGGAAATAAAAAAGGATACTTTACGGCAGACTTTTATGTATGAGTTATTTCACTTCCCCACCCCTTTATTCCAGTGCTGTGCTTTTATAGTACTGTGTCACCACAGGCCCTCGCCAGTTTGTTCGGGCTTTGCAAAGCTAATCTGAAACAGGAAACAGCAGCATCAGTGCAGGGGGGAGTGGCATGCCTGCGTACATAGCCTGTAATTGGTTGATTTCTGAGGCCTGTGAAATGGGAAAGTGTGAGCTCACGCTGGCCAAGAAAAGCCGTTCCACTGATGTTTTTTTTTGTTTTGTTTTTCAGTACCTTTTGTACCACTGTCACAATTTGCATGGTGTCCAGGTGATCTTGTAATAGTTTTTGCCAAGTACCAAATTTACAATTTTTTTATGCTTTATCCAAAGCAACTTACAGTGCATTCAAGTTATACGTTTCATCAGTATGTGTGTTTCCTGCCAATCGAACTCCCAACCCTTGTGCTGCTAACACAATGTTCTACCAGTTGAGCTACAGGAATTAAATGAATAAAATGAAAAATTAAATGAATAGTTCACCGAAAAACGTTAATTATATCATACATATTTAGTCTCTACTTAAGTATTAAAGTACATAGTTGCTTCATAGTGCTATCTATCTTAGAATTATGCAACATTTTTTCGGTAGTTGTACTGCGAATATATATTCTCAGGGTTGTCAGATACAAGATACAGTGTTGTTCTCGTGCACTCGCTATGACCATCATGTAGGTACATATATTAGCTGTGGTCCTCCTCTGCTGGCAACTGTGGACACACTGTGAGTGTTCCTCTCACATGAAAGCCCCTGACCTGCTCTCAAGAAGCCAAGAAATGAAACCCAGAGCTGCACTCTGATAACAAGGATCTGGCCTGAACATTGACAGAGGATAACATCAAATGCCCCTCCGTGTGTGTGTGTTTGTGTGTATTCTTGGACCTATATGTAGGCCCTCCCTATATTACCCTCTAATGATGCTGTACATGGCCAAGACCAAAATATGAAGACCTAGTTTCACCTCTTTTTTTTTGATGAACTGAAATTTACAGCAGAAGAAAGGAGGCAACATTTTCTAGAGGAATTCTCCAAAGGCATGAAGATGAAAAGGGCAGGATTGAATGTGTACTGAGACCAGTAGCGTAGGTACCGGAGCCCTGATAAAAAGCCCCATTCTCCTGCAATTTAGGACATCAGTAGGACCCACAAGATCACAGTTGTTGTGAGTACTTTCAAAGAGAGCATTGTTTGTTTAAGACACCTGTACCAGTTTTAAGCACTATGAAGCCCCTTTTATGACTTTGGTGAGTGATCCTTATGTTATGGCGCAGCACCCGTAGTACTGACCATTACAGAACCACAATTAGGGGTTTGTTTTGCCACAGGCTGTTATTCTTCCACAGGCGTATTCAATATAAAATTCTTTGCATAACTTAAACAGTGGTTTTATGTGAATCCACAGGGAGATAATTGTACCTTCCCTATTGAGTTTTCAACTTTCCCCCCCTTTCTTTGTGATGATTATGTCTGAAACCAGTTTTGTGCCAAAACTCTAAGATAAATCGGATACAAAGATTCCTGGAGGATGGACGAGCTCCTCTGTTTCCACATGTCCTGTTGATTCTGGTCCTGGTGTGACCCCTCTTCCCATTTCCCTGACACTTTCTTCCCTTCCGCATCTGAGCCTGAACCTGTGTCTGTGGTTGATCCAACCTAAATGAGCTTACACTGTGATCCTGTGAATAGAAGGAGCTGTTTTCAAATATTGATCATACCTGAAGTGGAGAGAGGATTGTATTACTGTATGAATAATTTCTACATTTTAAAGGAGAGTGTAAACAATTACACCAGAAAACTGCTGTAAATGTTCAGAGTAACCTGAATGATCTTTTATAAATATTAAAATATTCTCTTAGCTACATGCAGATAACTTAATAATTAAACGTGTATTCATTGATGTTGTGCCAATATTTGACATACATCATGGAGGCTAAAAACAGTGGTTATAGACTTAATAATCTAATTATTTTTTGCCATTAATTACTAAAATTTATAAAACATTGAACATCTGCTCATTTAATCAGTGTAATTGAGGCATTGTGTGTTTAACAGGATGTTCATTAAAGGCTTTGTATTAAAATGACCTTCAGCCAATTAGAATTAGAATTGTATGTTTAAAATTGTATATTTATTTAAACATATGTATTATATGTTATATGTTTTTATATATATATATTTATATATATATATATATATATATAATGCATAAAGCTCTTGGCTATGTATTATAATTAGATTGGAAAACATGTATTTTCTGTTTTAGATAATATTCTGTTTGACAATAAAAATAATGTGCTTAATGAAGTGAAAAAGTTTTTGTTATGATTGTAGAGTGATGTCTGTTGTTATTTCTAAGTAATTAACCACAAACTCTAAGCTACATATTGTATCTTTCCCACAAACATTGCACTTTACAGCTTCTTGCTTTACAATTGCGTCATGCAAAGCTAATTTACATTTAACCTTTCCCGCAAACTTTACACTTTACAGCTTCTCAAAATGAGAGTTTTTATGGTTTTGCCTCCCTTTTATTTGCCTTTATACAACCCTACAGTAGTTGCAGATGCGTATCAGAGAGGGGTCTACAATGGGAGAATTCTAGTTAAAACAGTTCAGTGGAGAATTATCGATCCCTTATCCCGAAGGTATCCATCGTATGCAGATGTCCCAAAGGTGCCCCAGAGAAGGGTAAATTAAGCCCTTAAATTTGCAATTGGCAATAATGAGCTATCATTACTCAAATTACAGCAGGCACTGATTGGGTTTAAAGTAATGAAGAAAACAACATGATCAATCATCATCAGGTCCTGAGTGTGTCGGGGTGGTGGCCCAGCCCTGCACCCACATTGTTGGAACAGAGCTCCATCTTCAGGAGCCAAGCTGGAGCAGATACAAGAACCCTCCAGCACTCAGACACATGTGAGCATCCTGACAGTACGAGGACTTGATGAGATTACAGTCAGGAACCTCAGATGCTGCCCAGCACAAATGGTCTATACAGTGATCATATCATATGTGGCAGATGTCCATCTTTGTCATCTCACTAAAGCAACAGCAGATAGGTTTGTTCTCTGTTTGTTCTGTTGCTTGCTGTATGTGCATGTATCATTAGTCCTAGATCCTATAATCACTCTTAAAAAACAAAAATTTTGTTATCTCTGTCCCTCTCCCTTTATTAGAAGGATCGCTCTCTTCATTGTTGGCTGGAGATTGAATTGCTTTCATGAAAGAATATATTAAATAGCAGCTTTTTATAATCCAGGTTTTAGTGAACGCCTATGCTACAAAGCACTTGCACCAGCCATTATCATTTTAATACACCAACACACTTATTTCAATCTGTGCTGCTGACCAAATGATTTTTAAAAGTAAGTAGTCTTAGGAATGAGTCATTTATGCCACAGTTCACCAGCAGATAACCTCAAAAAGATAAGGGAGTCACATAATAGAGTGAATTTAAGTAATATTAAGAGGAATATGCAGATGGCGGCCCGTGAAATACCCATGGTGATTAACTGCTTTTATGAGATGAATAATGTAGTTAATCACCAGTGGCTGAGTTTTTGTGTGGTAAAAAAAAATAATTCCAAAGAAAATTATAAAGAGCAGTTCTATGTTTGTGTGCCCGATTTTTATTTTTATTTTATTTTTGTTTTTTTTGTCATATATCTCATAATCTTAAATATTTTGTATTTAATATATCTTATAATAATATATCTTATAACTATAATTTGAAAGCATTTGGGGTAGAGAAAATGGAGAAGAAAAACTTAGTAGGATGTGTCTCCCTCTGGTTAATTCAGCCTGGTTTATCAAAATATGCATGTGAAGTACTGAACATCTCTGCGCCATTTTGAGGAATAGCCTCTTCCCTCTCCTGACATTCTGGAAGAAAGTTTTCTTGCAGATCTAATGATGGCCCAGCATTTGTGTGCATGGAGGTTTCTGAAGTTTCCATCATCAATAATGAGGTCTCATTTACACAAATTACTCCGTACGCTGATTAGGTATTATCTAACAGCAAGGGCCATCTCGATCAATCATCATCAGTGCACCGAGCGTCGATGGACATCAAAAGGTTAACCCAGATCCAATGGGCTCCTGGCAGTGTCAGCACAAATCACTATGGCAGGGCCGCCACACTGTCGATAGAGCAGCTAGACAATTAGGTAATGATTAAAATAGCGGCACACAGGAGTCAATAAGAAAATGAGCCATCCCGGGCATAATTTTAGAATGATTTGTTTACCAATCTATAAGGAAGCCGGAAAATAGGCACTCGAGTGCAGTGTTGAAAGCTGGCCTGCTTACTTCAGTGTGACTACAATGAACTTTCAAGAGTTGTACCTTGTAATGTTGTGGAGGTCTGTAATTGAGAGTTGTTTGTTTGGGTGTGCATGAGAGGCTTCATTTTAAATTCTGCTTTATGCTTTGCTCTTGAGTGTCTCTAAGGTTGATGGATGCAATTGATGAATGACATGCAGATGAAGGATGAGTAATAGAAGTTCAAAGCTTGTCACAGAATGGCAATTACATTTTATTCCTCCCAGAGTCAAATTTTATTGCTCTGACTGCTAGTACCCTTGCTAGTTCTCAGTTATGCTTGACATGCATTGTTCTTTAGGAGAATAAAAATGCATACACAAACAAAGCTCTGTAAAATGAATGTGGGTAGTGCAGCACAGATAAAATGGCCTTTGATGGGGAATTTTTGAATTCATGTCAATCTTTGTGGCTACTTGGCATATTTGAGCACATTTTGAGATGTTGATGAGATCTTCTGTAGTAACATTAGAGATTACTGGGGTCCTTTTTCAGGAAAACGTTCTGAAAATCTGAAAAGCAGGAGACTTAAGCAAAAGTCTGTTTTACTCCCCATTTAATTTTATTGCTGTCTATGAGAAACAATTGAGATACTACCAAGATTTAACATAATTTGTGATTTCTCTTTCCCTCTAATTATTTTAATACTAGTTCCTTCACTTTGTTCACCATTTCTTGTATGTTGCTCAAAGCCTTTGCCACACAGTGTGTGCATGTGTGTTTGTGGCCGACTTGTGTAGTCATGGGTCAGACCTGCTTTTTAAAGGCTTGGGAAAGCCAGAAACAGTTGGCAGTCCACAAACTGGAATGGAGAGGTGCTAATGATGACTGTTGCAAGAAATGATAGACAGAATCAAGTCTAAAAATATAAACTTCATTGGAGTGGGGGTGTTGCATAGAAATGTGACAAAATGCAGAGAACTATCTTTGATTCTTTAAAGATGATCTTCTACTTCTTGGTCACATAACCTGCGAAATACTGACGTTTTACAAAAGACCAATCCTTCACATTAACTTGCGAAATGCCAAGATGAGATTTTTCATTTCAATTAACAGATTTCTTATATAAATATGAGAATATAAACAAGAGACTGCTGGATCAGGTTTTTACCAATCACAACGTCGATGTCTAGCCTGATTTGGATAAGAAAATGAAAAGCCATCCCAGCGTCCACAATGTTTGACAACCTCCTAATACGCTAGGCTGGGGTATGAACATGTGTCACCTAATTTTGGGTATTATTTGCACTGCATTGTGGGAGAAGTAATGGCAAATATGAGAGGGAAATGAGAGAATGGAAGGTCCTCTTGAGGTCATATTGCATGTCTTCACTTGCAAACAGAGCAAAACTGTGCTATTTTGTGGCCTTGTCTTTAGTTATATACAGATAGTAGTTGTTTTTCATTTAGATTTTTCAGCAAAAAACATCTCCTTGAGGTGCTTATTTACTGTAACACTCAAAGTTGCTGTACTATGTTTTTTCCAGGAATCGAGCAGAGGAGTAAACTGGCACAAACATCCATTTGTGGAATAGGATAGTGTTTCACATACAATTGTAATCGCAGTTTTTGCATCTAAATGTAAAATGAAGTAAAGGGAAGAGATAATTGGTTTATGGAGTGAAGAAGCTTTGCTTCTTCCACTGTTGACACACTTGGATAGCTCAACAAGGTGCCGAGATTTTCTGTCTTAAATTACTTGAAAGCTATGCTCTCTTCCAACACACTAACTTATTGTAGAAATGGAAGCTCCAAAGCCCTTTGGTTGAAGTCCGGTGGTGATAATTTCATTGAAAACATGTTTTGCGAGGAGAAAATAACATTATTACCTAGTTAGGTGGATTATCTTGTCCAGAAGGCCTTTGATGTGTGCACAATCACTGAAACATAGCCTCTGATCTTTGGGGGCCACAATGAGTGCATCAGATACAAATGGAGGAAAAAACCCTTCATTTCAAAGACCACAATATGAGGTCTTGCATTTCAGTAATATAGCTAAATCATATCACAAGGAAGTTCAGAATCCCCTGGTATTAGAGATAGGTATAAAGAAAGTGAACATCTTTGTGTTCACGATGTTCTTTATTGATTCCTTATTTATTTAATTTGGGTTTATTGTAGGGTGATTGAATGAAGTCATGTGGGTCACTTAATTGTATTGATCTCTGGTAAGATACTGTAACACTTTTTAGTATTGTTTGCTAAGTTACAATCAGCCAAACTTTTGTGATATTTTTTGGAGAAAACTTTGGTGCGTCCCCCACTGTTCGCAATTACTGAGACCCCAAATTGTGTGATTTGTTTAGACATTTGTTCTAAATGATGCAATTCACGTTTTTTGGATTAGTTTTTTGGATGAGTTTTTGGATGGAAAACATCGCCTAAACTTCTGATTGAAAAGGGTCCTAATATATCAGAATATAATACAGAATTGGGTATTATGCCATGTAGTGTAACCCTAGCAACCACCTAGCAACACCTGGCCAATAGCCTGTCAACCACCCAGAAAGTACTAGCAACTCGCTAGCAATGCCCTAGCAACCACCTACATCTGTGGTAAACCAGCTACTGCTTGATAGCAAAACATCTGAAATCTCTTCTAAGACTTTGCCCAGTGTATGGACCAGCATCCTGACAGTGGGCTTTTCATCAGCAAGCAGCACTTGCAGTTATGTTAAAAAATAGTTCAGATTAATTATACAATATTTACGATATTTCCATTACCTTTCAGTACTTGACAGCATAGATTTACACACAGTTTCTTTTTTGACCTGAGGAGCAAAACAAAGACTGTGATCGGCTTGATAACTTGTAAACATAAAAATATCACGTTGAATCATACTCATGCTTTGGTTCCAAATGAGGTCCTTTAGCAAATAATCTCTGTTTAATCTTCTCCATCCAAGATTATCTGCCCCTCACCATTCTCATTATATCTGAGTCTATACACAGTGTAAGCTGTTCTGTGAAAGCTGTTACCCATGTCAGCTGGTGGTCTCTTGTCCTCACTGCCTCGATCAGAGCAGGGGAGCGGCCACCTCTCTGTGTGTGCCCTCGTTTCCAAACAGACTCCTTCTGGTAGGGTCCTCTAAATGGATCAGATCTAATAGCCTGGAACAAACACTGTGGTCACCTTCCCTAATGGATGCCAGTGGGGAAGGACACTAATTCAGGATGATTTGAAGAAGATAGGAAAGCAGAGGAGGTTTTTCCCTTTCATAGAAAGATTAAACTCCTGTGCCCCTCAAATGCCAAGCATCCTGCTGCTTCTGCTCTTCAGTGCTCAAATACGGTTACAAGTGTTATTACTCTCACCATTTATGAGGGCCTGATTTAGAGAGATTATTAAATTAACCGCAGGACACTGGTTGTGTGTCTGGGAGGATAGTTGTCACTCTGGGGGCTGTGCACTCTGCATTAGAAGGTCACCCAAGCTGTCGCCTCTCTACTGCTTTAATGGCAAATGACTTGCAGTGATTTAGGTTATGGCCTGATGTGAACAACTGTAGTTTTGTATATATATACAGTATATGAGTATATATTATTCTTATTAGCAGATAGAGAATTGCTTTATATCAATTTGAATCTTTCTTTTTGTCTGACAATCTGTCTGCCTCTTTCTTTTTTAATCTCTATAGCAATGTTTTCTTGCATAAGTGATTATATCACAAAGGAAATGTTAAATGTTTAATGTTTTTATTATTCTATAAATAATGTTAATAATGTTATTCTATACAAGTTGTTAGTGGAACATTTTAAAGTTTGAATAAAAAAGTTTGAATAACGTTCCGTTGAATAAAGTTTGAATAATAATGAAGCAATAACGTTAATACAATGTCTAAAAATGGACATTTTAAACATTCCTAGAACTTTCAAAAATAACATTTTTAATGTTTTTGTTAAATGTAAATGTTAGGAAAGTGTTAGCCTAACCTAAAACCTAAAATTGTTAGCTCTGTTAAAGATCCATCCACTTTAGTAGACACCATGCATTGGAGAATTAACTTCTGCTAACTTATTGGTGGTAAGCAGCTGTTTTACTCCTACAAAACACAATTCTCTATTTCCCTTCATAAGTTATGTAATGATTTTAATTGAGTTCTCACAGGCAATAAATGATCACTCCTGCTGAGTATCTCACATAACTCCATTAGCATCATCTCTTCAAACCGACTGGATACCCCAGTGTTTAGTCTGTTATATTATGGGCAGTAAATAAATATGATTCTTCATTGAGCAGACAGTTGTACGTGACAGCTTTGTTGCCTTCACTGCCTGCTCACTGTCATTCTCGGCAAAAGTGAGTTTTATATACTCCGTCTGTGAACCAGGGAATAGACAACATTTGCACATGAATCAGTTGCATCCTGACAACTCTTAGACAGCTCAGAATCTCAGAGAGGTGTGGACATGAGGGTTTTCTCTTGGTCACATGCAAACTTTGTTTGCCTCTTTTCATACTGTACCATTTGTGATCCAATGCACAATATCAAGGTGAGCTTGTTATTATACGGAGTGAGCAGCAGAAATCTTCAGATTTGTGGAGGTAGGGGATTGGAAATTAGATGAAATGTTGTTTTTTTTGTTCTCGTTCTATATCCATTTGCTCTTTCAACAACTACTTGAAAGTGAGTCACTCGCATCATGATTGAGGCTCTTCTTACTGAAGATAACTGCTCGACATTTTGCCAAATCAGTCACTGTCTAGCTCTCCTTTTCCATTTGCAGACAAGTCAGAAAGTCTTTTCCAGCTTGAGCATTTTGAAACATTCTGTCATTCATGAATCATAAAAGAGATGAAATGCAGAAATGAAAAAAACAAAGATGCAGTATGACAGTTTATCCTAACAATTTTCTATAAATAACATCGGAAGTATAGACTGTTGTTTTTGCTCAATAGAAGCACTTCCTGATATCTCATCTTTCTCCATCATTAAATGACTAAATGGACAGTTAGATGCTAAGGCTGCGTGTGCACAGTATTAGAATACAGATACACAGAATATAATCATTACTGTGTTAATGTAGTACAGCTAAATGGAAATATCAGAGAAAAGTTCCAGATTTGTTAAAACCTCTGGCTGCAGACTCACTGCTTCAGACTAAAAGACTATTAACAAAATTGTGATTTCATGACCTGTTCTCAGCCCAGCACACTGTGTTGCAGGAAACGGACAGTGGCGCATTGATCTGCCATGCTGAGAAATACTGGCATTCTGGTGTTTCACCCAGCAACTGTCTTGGCATGTGTCAGTCATATCACAGCATTCCAAGTGAAGCGCTAATCACAGTGATCACTGTATTTTTAAAGCCTAACCAGCCAAAGTAATCTGTTTACACTCGCTTACACCTAATGACTCTCAAGTTCCACCATCCAGACTAACACACCTCCCTCCTGCTCTGAAGGATGGCCTGCTCTGCTCCAAGGCTGATCAATTAAAATGACTTTAGCATTTACAGGCTCATTGATAAGCGTTCCCCTCTGGTTCAACAGTTCTTGCCTATGCTGTACTGGAGGGTTTCGGGCTGCATGCGTCAAGTCGGTTGTTTGCAATCAATGGGGTTCAGTGTCATAAACAAAGCAAATTCACTGCCAGCAATCAATGCGACGAGCTAAATGTTGATTTACTTTCGCACTGCCTCTATTCACACCTCTGAGATTGTTGCGGGGCTTATCTCATCAAGAATAGATGCAAATTGAAAGTTGGTTTTAGAGTAACACTTCAACTCATCCAGAAGCTTCAAATATAACCTGAGGATTTTAGAAACGGAAGCACCAAACACAAATCTGCCATAGGACGAATGAATGAGGTGTTGTACAGCGTGTTCATTTTCAAGGGACTGAAAATCTAACCAACATGGCCCACCTTTACAAGCCACTGTGACCACAAGAGTTGTGAGATGTCTCTCAACAATTGCATGACAACTAAGACAAATGTCAACTGCTTTAGACAAACATAGAATTGACACTATTTATGGATTTAAAAATGACACACTGACAAGCTCTCCCCTCTCCCAGTAGACCATTATGATTTATGACATAGATTTTTATGCATTTACACTGATGCTGTCGATGGCTTAAGTTTTACGGCTGCAGAGTGAGCTGTATTTAGTTCACATGACTGGGAGGAATGTGCTTAAAGAACAGGCAATAAATGGGCTAAGGTGCTCCCAATAGGGAACCTCACTAGATCTTTCAGAGATACCATCTGCCTGCATGCAAGCTGTTAGAAACTGTGACCTCTGTAGGCATTAAGGTTATCCAGAGCTAATATTGACCTTGTGTTACACTCCACCGTGGATGAAATAGATCTGGGTTCTGAATGGTACTAGGTGGAGTATAAACAGTTTATCCACCATAATCTAAAAGAAGGGTTGGTGCTTTGATACTAGTTATCAGGTTATCTGATTCTTGTTATTAGTGTGCTTTTAGCTTCTAGTCCCCTCAATGCAAGTCAGTTTACTTGTTGGCCATATTGGTAGTGCTAATTAAATAAAAACAAACAACAATGGTGTCATAAAATGGACTTAAAAAAATGGACATAAAAAAACAAATTTGCTCATTTATCTGTAAGATGGGTGTTTATTCTCTTCATACGCTGAAATACTGTATGTATTCCTTTACATTAGTTTGACTGTAGATTTTAATGTTAACATGCATATAGCAGAGGGCAAATGGATGAGGCTCCTCAGGGTCCAACACAACTCTCAGGACATGAGTGAGAGACCCTAAGGTCATTCCACTCGGACTCCTGCTCTGTAATGCTCTATAATGAGGGCACGACTGCAGGCCATTGGTATGACACTAACTCACTGGACTTCTCCATTGCATGGAGAATTTAGTATTAACAGAGCAATAATGATGACTACACAAAATAATAGTGTTCTTCGATTCACAGTTCTGCCCAGTGGCCAAGATCCTCTATGAAGTGTTTTTTATTTATTTATTAATTAATTTACATTTTCTCAGTTGAACAGCAGCTTGTGTTAGCGAGACAGTAAAGACAGTGCAGAATAGAAACTCTTGCCCTGAAGCGGGAGGTCATGACTTAAACATACCAAACCCTCCAACCTTACAAGTGACTGACAGGGGGAGGAAGCTCACTCGAACCCTTTCACGTGGGAATCACAGCTTGCAGCAATTTTAAAACAAAACCGTCTGTCAGAATTTTGTGGGAAAATTTAATTGTGTGGGGTTCTTTTGGCTCCCCTACCCTGTTTCTCTTAAGAAAGCCATAGGTCCAAAGTTTGTTAGTTCAGATAACAATTTTAGTCAAACGAAAGGCACAGCTGTGTTTTCGTTCCCCCCCGAAGGTCACTAAATGAGCATTAGCTATAAATATCCTCACCCGATACTCATCGTGTTTCTGTTTACACTTTTTTTGCAAAAAGTTTTTAGCTATCATGTACTCTAAATATTATTCTCAAAAAAAACAAACCAGTTGTTTAAAGTCACAGTTCTCAAACTTAAAGCACTAAGCACCACCAAATATGATGATCAGCTACTACAAATATAACAGTGGCTATATATATTTATATAAAGTACAACACAATCCTAAACTATTTGTTAATTGCAAGAAAAGGAATATGAACTCTTAGAAATACAAAAACACATTTGATAAATTGATAATTTTTTAATAGATTTTGCCAGTCATGTTCCAGTTTCTGTTTGCATTGTGCCATGTCTTTTTTATCATACGTCTTAGCAATAACTGCTTCAATTAGCTGGTGCTTCCTCAAACCAGTGCCAGGCTTTATTAATAAAGGTTGCCTGAGCCATGAAGCTGGTTTACCTCAAAGACATTCTGCCTTCAGGGAGAACAGCATGCTGGGGGATTTTCTTTAAATTCCTGAGTAGGACTTCAGGAAGTTCAGTTTGTAGGAGGGCGTCCCCTGTGTTTTTTTTTCTGCCTGTCCCATGGGTGTCTTTATCAGCAGTAATGAGGCCTCCAGGACTAGAGAGCTTCACTTTAAAACAGGGAGTAATGAGAAAGTTCTGCAGAGGGAACAGAAATGTACACTCTTTCGTAAGGCAGGAAGGTCACAGTTCCTTTTAGCTGAAAAATGACGGTGGCAAACGGAAAACTTTAAAGCTGTTACACAGTCTGCAGGCCCAGAGGTGATTACTGTTCACCACGACACAATCTATTGATAAGGTTGTCGCAGCAGAGGTGGCTGATTTCACCTTGATGAGAATCTAGAAATGGAACCATTTAGTGCCTTTTTACCGCCTCAATAATTGCATTAATCAAGAAATGTACAAATGGATCACCTCTGACTTTAGTTGTTTGTTTGCATTTTAAAGATGTTTTTTGACACAGTGAATAAGTGCATTGAGGGACACATTTCAGATGTCACTTCAGGTATCACTTCAGCCGCGACGTTGTAAAGAAATTCAATTAAATGTCATGTGTTTTTGTTAGCGAGCTTCAGACTGTCAAGGTCAAACCGTTTCTTGTGAAGAGTGTCAAAGTTTTGAAGGATGAATGTAAATCTTTGAAATACAGGATTGTGATAGTGGGGTCTCAATTATTTTCCACTCCTTCAGCAACAGATGGAAGACACAGTGGTTGTTAATTACAGCACGTACTGAAGTAGATTGCAAACCTTCTTATTTTTGTCCTTACAACAGCATAGCTCTTCTTTCTATGCCGTTTTTAATTAACTTTCCAACGCTGGCCAACATATTGAATGTACGCAACCTTTTGTGTCCCGGAAATGGAGGCTTCTAAACGCTTCAGCTATTAAAGGTATGTTTAGACACAAACAGGGTCCTTCACTTGGCCCTGAATGCAGCCTGGAATGAAGAGGCTCCTTAGAACCTGCTTGTCCCACATTGAAAAGAAATTTGCCATCCTAACGTCATGCCTCTCAGTCAGTACCCATCTAACAATTTTAGGTTGTTTTTTAAAACCTTTTATAAGGTTTTTAAAATGTTCCACTAACAACTTAATAATAATGTGTTTGATATGTGTCATATTAAAAAAGCTTTACTAACGTTACTACAAGAACTTCTTTGATAACATAGAGAAACCTTTTAGAGAATGTTAGCCAATATTCTGAAAATGTTCCTTGTTAGCTGGGTAATAATGGTTGCCTAGCTCTAACCCCGCTGCATTCAGCTGTAATTGCCCCCCCGACAGCAGGGCAAATCGTCAGCACGGGGAACTGATAAGCATTACAGACAGATGACAGCACATTGAAGTGTATTAGCAACACTGTGACATATCGCATTACCACTGTGAATAAAATAAACTCAATATGGAACACTGTGGCAGTCAAGTGAAGCTGTTCTCGTGTCTCTCCTATGGGACTATTATGGTCCATTTGCTAATGCTGATAAGGCGCAGGCCCCTGCCTCTCGCCCGACTGTCACCTCTGAATATAAATACACAATAGAGCAAAACACAAATGTTCACATGCATATGCCACATGCTAGTGTATGTGACATCTTGGCTTGATGAACAGCACCAGAAAGCTGATATCTGATGTTATAATACAGGACAATTTGGAATTGCTGGCAATAAGTTATTATGGTAGTCTGTCCAGGAAGTCTATCTCCTGTCTTTTTTCTTGACCTCTGGCACTTAATTCTCAGAAGCTGAACTTGTTAAAGTCTGTTGGTCTGGAAAGCTTACAAACAAGGGTCAATAACAAAGGGCAGAAAAATAGCACTTGCCTCTAAGCTGCATTTTACACACCATCATACATGCGCAGCATTGATTTTATAGACATTTTATAGTCATCATTTGACCAACAATCATTTCATAGTGCTGAAAAGCAACCTTTAGCAATAACATTTGTGATGCATTTACAGTTTGGTAAACGTACTGTATGTAATCTCCATTTTCATTAATATGGTGTCTGATTAATGATAATCATTGAGTTTGCTTATAATCATTTGTTTTTTTACGCCCTGTTCTGAGTTTAATATATACCCACCACTGGACGTGAGGCAAGTAGAATTATATTGCAATCTTGTCACTAATACTCAATGGGCTGTTTCCTTTAACTGTTTAAACACTGTTGCTCAGTATAGCGTCATGCGTAACCGGAGAGCTCAAACACTGGCACAGGTCTTGAACCTGATAACTTTTATATGTTTGATAGCTGTTGCGTCATAAATTATTTCCACAGACTGCTGGCTCCTGAGGGATCTTATTCTGTCAGCTCTGGTTCCTGGTAAATATCTTTTAATGATATTAACAAATTCGACCCTCTAGTGTTTCCGTTTTATCTGGGAAATCTTAAACACCTCCTTGGTGAGTACTTGGTTATGATATTATGGTGAGCAGGCTGATTGTGCTCTGGGTGTATCAGGTGGCTATTAAATGTGGGGTAGCAGTGGTTATAACCCAGTTTATCAACCGCTGAGGCTGTTGCTTACAGCCTCACAACATTTCCTTTTGTAACTGAGAAAGATCAGCTAGGAGGGCAGGAAAAAAAAAGTTGTTTTGAAGGAGGCAGGATTAACTTTTATTTTTCTTTTCCTTTATGGCTTTATTTTCTTCAGTTAAAATCCCTTATTAACCTCCAAACTTCCCCTATGAATCTGATATAAAACTCTGGCGCCATCAGTGGCACTCAATTAAAAAAAGTAAAAACTAAATGTGAGTTTTGTGCCATGTTTAGTACATTCAAGTCCATGTTTAGTAGCTTTTTAGCCATCTGTATGCTAGTTTGCTAATAAAAGTTGACCAAATATATTTTTAACAGATATTCACATTTAAAATTCACAGCAGTTGCGACCAAAAGGACCAAATATATTGATGATTTATCCAGTACTACACAGTTTTATATCCAATCAAATGCTCTCTGGAAGAGGATTCTTTCTAAATACAACTTGCCGATGACTGGCAAGTTTAGTTTCAAGGCTTTATATAGAAATATTTTTGGATATAAAGATGTTTTTGGCCTTACCAACAACTGGAACATGGGAATTGTTCATATCCTTTTTCAAATGAAAGTTAAATATATACAGTGCAGTGTAAAACTTTGTTACATATTTTATAGCTTAATTTACACTTGGGAGTCAATAAAGTACGCAGTCTTACCTGGGAGAGTTGTGTGAGCCCTACAACACAAACCAATGATGCTTCAAACACAGGAGTGCCCTGTCATCACAACGCCTGTCTTTTCTGTCTAACCGAATGTGCTTTCTCCAAGAAGGGGAAAGATGTAGTGTATCTGTAATTGCTGAACATCAAAAGCAGCTGCTCGTTTTGATATTCAGCTAGCTGAAAAGGCATAATTACTGTTGCTGGCAGCCACTTGCACTGGTTTACTCTCAGGGTCTGTAGGATGCTCAGAGATGAAATAACTGATTATTATCTGACTGTGTCTGTGATGCTAATAGGAATGTACATGGAATAAGGGACTGCCAGAAATGATTCGCTGGGAAAACGTGGCACGTCCTGCTTCCGCGTGACAGACATGACACATTTTAATTTCAGCAGGGAAAAGAGTGGCAAAGCCCATTTCATCCATGAGACAGGAAAGGGATTTGCCATGACTAATGGAGTTCAATGATTGTAGCATGTCGGATAACTAATAACCATAAGGGTGTGCATATTCGTACAGGATGAGTGACAGGTCGCATGAGGGTGTTAAAAATAGATAGAATGGGATAAGTTCTCTGGGCAGATGGGTTGGCCCTTCTCTGCCACTCCCCTGTCATAGTGCTGAGCAAACTCCGAGGGGCTTGACAGAGGAGATAAGGAAACGTGGCAAAAACCTTCTTTAAAACCAGACCTTGGGCCCCATAAGCACCGTCACCACAGACAGCTATTTATGGAGATGACAGTTTGCAAATATCTCAATCTGCAAGAAGGCACGATGAGGTGACACTGAGGGGTGCCGTGAAATTGGAGGAGTCAGCAGCCAGCGTTTATTTCATCAAACTTACTAACGAGATGCAGTCTCCCGACAGGAAGATTGCAGCCGAATCTGTCATAGCTGCCTTATGGACTGTATAATCCATTCTGTGTAAATCAGAATTAAGCCATCTTAAAAAAAGGAAGATAAAGTTAAGAACCTCAGAGGAGATAACAGAATGGATGGATACAGTGGACCACAAAAGCATTTGGACTCTCAAGTCACATGTTTTAACCAATTCATAAAAAAGAAGTTTGGTAAGGTTTAAAATCTAAAAACAATCAAACAGTCAAACTATTTTTGTTAGTTTGTTAGTATACTCATACTTTTGGTTAAGAACTGAGAAACATGCCCATAGTTAGTGTAATAAATGACCCGTGGTCACTCTGCTGTGAAAAGTTTAGTTTAGCAAATTTTAAAGTGACTGCTGGACTTGTAGTGTTAATTTATGAATCTTGAAACAGAAACTTTCAGCCCCCACTTCTGAAAAGATCAATAATTATGGTGTGTTTCTTCAAAATATAATAATTTCAATGTTAAAGAATTCAAGACAAAAAACAATTTAGGACAAATGCTCGTCCCAGAAGTGGCTATTTATCAGTGTCATTAATAAAGTGGGCTGTAGATGTAGGAATACAGATCTTCTCTTTTGAAGCTTTTTTGGTGTGTTTTCATGTGTGCAACTGTGTGTGTTTCTCAGAACAGATCAAAGCTACGTCTACATGCCTGGCTTCAGGGTCCTGAAGATCAGGCTGGATGTGGACCCATGGGTCGGTCAGCGAGTGTGCAGCTTAACCGCACAGCTGTATAAACATTATTAAATAAATTTGGCCAATATTTTTAAAAGGAAGCTAATAATTCAGTAAAATAATGGAAGGAAAAGGTTTAAAAGGAAGACACAGGTTATAAAATGACCTTCCCAGATCACTTCAAGCATTCTGTTTGGGGCAGGTTAGTAATGGCCCTATGGTCATGTGCTTTTACAAACATAGAGTGAAATGAGTCTAATTACCATAAGTGAAGGCATGTGTAGAATTTGTGAGTCCATTCAGTAGAAGTACCCAGTATGCACTCTGACCTTTGACTAAGGTCTGAATTGAACTGATATTGTGTTCATTCACGATTTCTTGTGACGCGGAATAGTTTCATTCATGATATGTTGCATCTCTTTGTAATGTTATTATCAAGCTCACCACCTCTAGTAATATTTGATTGACCTGGATTCCTTTGAACATAAACTTAAGGCCAGTGTAGAAAAAAGCACACGTGAGCATTTAGCTGGTGTGATGTCATGGAAGCACTCATGTTATGGGGAATGTCATTGGGCCATCACCTTTGATCACAAGTGAAACTAATCACAGTCCTTTGACATAGGAGACACTTACAGATACCCTTCAATCACCTCGAAGATTGCACTCTACATAACATTTACATGCTTGCTTGGCTGTAAGTCAGTCTGAATTACAGATAATGAATTTACCCCCAAAATAGTACATTATTTACTGTTTCTTACTCCTCAGGCTGTTTTAAATTTGTATGACCTTTATTCTTCAGTGAAACACAAAAGAAAGAGCTTTTGGGTGAACCCTCCCTCTAAGCCCTAACAGGGAAATACCTAGAATGTTGGCTAACATTCTCTAAAAGTTCTCGGTTATCAAAAACATTCTTGCAGTAACGTTAGTAGATTTTTTACATTACATTTTTGTTACCTAATGGAAATGTTAGGGAAACTTTCAAATGTTATAGTGAAGACAATAGATAGACAATAGTGAAGATACAGGTAGATCTAATTTCTTTCAGTATCTTTCAGTGATAACAATTACCATCCTAAAAAGTAAGAGATGGGAGTAGAATAGATTTTTTTAAAGCATTCTATACGAGGGATTTATCCCATAGTGATAATTTTAATTGCTCAGATAAATTTTGAGCTTAGGTAGGCTGCCACGTTAATGGGTACATTCCGGGCAGATGAGCACTTTAAAAGGCGGTCCTTGGGGAGACATGCGCTGTTCCCCGTAATGAGTGAAGGTGAACAAATATCACACGGACAGATGCATCCATTCAAAACAGTAATAACTACAGTTAAAATGGCAAAGAGCAAATTACACCTAACTTTCTATTAGGAACATGTTTTTCCAGGCACTGGTTGGACCTACGTTTTATCCAGCTCCCAGGAACAGGAAGAGTGTCGGCATCATCATTACCCCTCGCACAAGGTCACCAGAGACAGACGCGTGAGGTACAGTGACTGAGTCTCCCTGAAGAATGGAGTGTGCAGCATGCAGTACTAGAGTTGAGTTCTTCATATTGTGCCAAAAGGCACCATGAAAGGAGAGTCATAATATTCTTTTTCTCTGATTACATAGCAATATAGGAACTCAATTTGTGTGAGGTAGATAGTAATATATGTATTATATATATGTGTAATATATGTAGCCAGTGGGTGCTGTGTATTCCCTGATGGGGCTTTGGAGGGTCATTGATTTTACCCTTTAGTCCTTTTGATTATATTTTCGCTCTCATAAGCACCACTTCCGCATTGATGAAATGTATAACACTGAAGAGAATTTGAATAAGCCCTCATATCTAGACTGTCCTTCGGCATATCTTTTGGTATAACCACTTGCGGAAAAGGGAGACCTGTAGGCTTAGAAAGATACAGATATGTGATATGAAGATAACTTTACAGAATTAGGTGGATGTCTTTAAAGCTCTGAGTATTTTTTTCAATGCAGAAATTATTCTGAGCTTCGGTTCCACGGTGTAATAAAAAGAACGAGATTCTAAGATGGAGTTTTCTATTTAAAATCTTTTATATATTGTGTTATATTGTCTATATTGTGTAACTGAGTAAATATAAGCTCAGATTCACACCGCTGTGAATCAGTCTTGACAGTGTATATGTTCGGCATATTCACCCCTCTTTCCTGACCGCTAACCCTTGTCTGGATGGTTTAATAAAACTGTATTACTTCATGAGTGTGTTTAAACATGCTGCCAGTTAAATTGGTAACAGACTCTATAGCTGCATCACACCAGTGTCAACTTGCTTTAAGTTCAGGAACAGAACAGCTGATAGTGACTGCTGCATATCTACAGAAGGATATTAATGAAATACATTTCTGTGTCTTTGTCCGCTTGTGATCATGTGACTGTAATGTTGCAGAGAATAATAAGGCGTAAACGCTTGTTTAGACATCTGTTTAAACAATAATTTGCGTAGCTTTTTATTGGCATGGCTAGCTAATTAGCATATCAAGACCTAAAGTTTGCATGCTTCTCAGAAGTATTTTGGAGGATTTATCTCTTAGAAATCTCTCAAAGGTATCAGTAGCTTTTTAGAAGGAAAACAATCTTTGTTTATATGTTTCAACATTCAAAGCCAACAAAATATGAAGCATATATGGTCAGACCAACACTATACAAGTATTGTGATAAGTCTGTCGACTCAGCTGCTGGATAGCAAAGTCATTGTCACAAAGCTGCATGTTACGCTCTGCTTCTATATCATCTGAAACAGATGTGATGTTCGACAGTATAATTTGATAGCAGTATTTTGTTAATTGCTTCGACTTTTTCCAAAATAATAGACTTCAGTTGCTCAGTGCAAAATCAAGGTTTCAGGAATATTAAGAGGCCTATTTTGAGACTCTCCTTGAGCTGTGGTGTTTCTTACCATAAGTTGTTTCCTTTTCAGCTTATATTTTAATAGTATTTAAGTTCTTTTGCTCAAGAAATGACCTGGTTTTAGTCTTAGTACTTGTCATGTTTTGTCTGTAAATGTTTGATCAGCGTGAAAGTCAGTGGATAGTTCTTCGGATCAGACTGCACATTGTGACATTGTGGAAACCAAAAGATATTTATCATCACAGATTTCATATTTTGACATTACGCATCACCTTAACCTCCCTTGGGTCCATGGGCAGAGAGTTTCAGTCACTAAAAGGCTAGTGAGAGATTTTGGTTTCGCTGGGTTAATTAGCTGCTTTATTTTAGCTCTCAGATGTTGGCCCACAGGACCATTGGCTGAACGTCTGTTGCATACATCACACTTTACTGGAACCACTTCAGGAGTTTCAAGTCGTCATCTGATTGGTTAAATTCTACAGGATTTTGGAAGATGTGTGTGTTAAGTCCATTAACAGTTCACCTGGAAATGTGACACTGACAAAGCGAATTGTGATTGGTTACTTTACGTGTTGGTCAAACACAGTTTTAGCTAGAGTCCAGACCATATGCTATCAGTCAAAAGATTTTGTTACACAAGACTAGCACCTACCAAACAAATTCTCATACTTTGACGTGCCAGGTTTTTCATGGAGGAGAGAAAGTTTTGTCCTGAGTTAGACCTCTAAAATATATGGGCTCAAGTAGACAAATAACTTTCTTAATTTTCTTAATGCCAGTTTATGTAAAATTACTATATATAACAAATATATATATATATATATATATATATATATATATATATATGATGTTTTAATTTATTGATTGATATTGTTGTAACTTCAGCTTTGTTTCTAACCGTATTATTTTTACATTATATTGACATTATTTTAATTACTTGCTAACTTACTATGACATCCAATTGACTAGTATGTCATAATTAACAATTTTTATGCTGTCTTATGTAAACAACATCTAAAAGGGTACTTGTGATTTCACAATTGACAATAAATGTCCAGTTCCATTGTATTATCTCCAGAAACCACATTTATCAGATCTCATCCTATCGATCATTTAACCCAATCTACATAGCAGGTTTACCATAATTTCCCACTTTTCAGCTGTTGAACCTCATAAAGGTCATTTTAACTGTGGTCATTAGCAGTTGCGACAGCTTACATCCCATGATGAGTTGAATAACACACACACACACAGTGCTAGTCCACTCTACCTTAACTTCTCTCCACACATGGAAGGTAATGTCTGAGCAGGGAAATCGTGAGGCAGGCGGGGGCAATGATGGGTCAGGGCTAATGTGTTAATTGAAAGTTAGGATCACTTTGTGGCCAATAAAGGGGGAAACTGAACGTACTAGCGCCGGTAGAGGCAGGCAGCACCTGCTGTCGCCAGGGTAATTGTGTTGGATGTGCCCGTGTCTGTCAGGGAGCTGGCGCTCACTCCTGCTCCAGCCTCCAGTTACAGCTGTATTAATACCACAGTTTGACATTACAGCAGGAGTCGCTGGGGGCCGGGCCACACCTCACAACCCCTTCCACCACCTTTCCAGACAGATCTGCTTCAAAAACCCAGTGGCTGAGAGGAAAGAGGGAAACATTTATACCGGCATTATAAACAAACTAGTTTTGAACTGGCATGGAATGGTGGATTTTGGGGAGAAATCAGCATGGAGGAGAAAAAAAGGTTGATTGGTGGATTAATTTTTCTTTGAGGCTGCACATACTGTATTTATTGGATGTGTTTAAGTGTGTCTCAATATCTGAGACTGTAAACCCTCTTGGTCATAGCTTTTAAAGGCAGCCTCATTTGCTTATGCATGTGCTGCTCACAAACCAGGGTGACTAGTGCTGAAACCATACTGGCTTTTGAGGTCCAGCTAGGGCCACAACAGCGTATAATCTGATTCCAACTTCAACAACCCCTTTTATTTTTAATTGTCCCTCTGTAGCATTTAAAAGCTATTGATCCCCGGAAAAGCATTAAGAATCACTATTACTGTTCATATTCCCTGTTTAGGAAAGGCACATCAAAGGACATTTTAATGTCGCCCACTCTGAGGGAATTTGAAGCCCGGGTTTGAACAGCCCAGCCTATAAGGGGAAAAGGGCATGCAACGGACAAACAGAAACAAATGTGAGGGCAATTTGCAGCTAATAAAATTGTGTCCCAGCATTGATTTCTGTATAAGTAAAAAGTTTACCATGCGTGGATTTCAGAAGATGACAGCATTTAAAAGTCAAATGTTATGTTCCGTGGTTAATCCTGTGAAGCTGCAAACGAGGTGGGCAGAGAGGGATGTGTTATCATTCATGACTCAGAGTGTCTGCAAGATGGAGCAAATATGCAAGTCATATATTGAAGAATGCTTTTTTTAAGAAGAATATAGCGTAAATCATTTCGTATCATGTAATTTCTCACTTGGCTATATTATATTATATTATATTATATTATATTTTATTATATTATATTATATTATATTATATTATATTATATTATATTCATATTATATTATATTATATTATATTAATTATATATTTCATCTACTATTCACTTTACCTTTTAAAAATCCTCACTAGAGGAGCCAAGGTAGCAGTTTTGCCAGTAATCACACACTTCATCAAAGCTTAGCCAAGGATTTGAGCTTCTCTCCCGGCTGATGCTATCACTAGCACTTTACCCCTCACAAATGTGTCAGGAGACTTTGGAGTGATTTGACAGGCTCCCACACTTTTAATATTCTGAGCCCTGTTGTCGAGAATTCAACTTGCATCCCCTTCAGCTGCAAAATATAGCCTGTTTCAAGCAAGACCTCCCCTTATTCCTCCACCCCCAGATGTTTTGATTAGCAGTGACTCGTATGCCGGTCAGATCCCGGGATTAATGATGGATAATTTGCCCATGGTTGGCACGGCGCTCCACCGCTTTGCCAGCCTTTGGATGCCATATGGCCAGAAGCAGCTGTTTTCATTACTCTCCCTTGCCCAGATGTGTCAAACAACATGCCTGCTTCAATCGACTGTCTTGCTGGCACTTGGCGGGGGTGCTTTGGACTTGCTTGGTGGCTAATTACTTTAATGTAACCGAGGACGAAGGCCCCTGTGTGTTTTTTAAAGGGCTTTTTTTTTACAAACAGCTGAATGCCAGCTGTCACCTCTACGAGGTGGAGAAGACGGATTGGGTGCATGCATCCGTTGTGAGAGAGACTGTAGACACAAATATGTTCAAGAGGAGGAGCAAACTGGGTACAGTCCAATCAACGCAGGGAAGGTTATTGGTACAGCGTCCAATCCAATGCAAGTCAGCAGCTACAGAACAAGTTTGGGCTACTAAACAGCTTGCAATAGATCAAGGGCCTCTTCTTCTTGCGGTTTGTGCAGTAAAGTGCTGCTAAAGCTTCTAGTTGAAATTACACACTTGCAGTAAGTACAGCATGCCAAGATGCACCATGTATGCACAGGTTCCAGCAACAAATTCTGTTGAAGTTGGACCAGTCACTAGTTCTTTATTTAAACATTTAAGAGGATAATAAAGAACCTTTATGCCTTAAAAAATATCGAATTGCAGTTTATCTCATACTTTTTCAAAGTTGACATGGTAATGCATACAGTTCCTATTTAAAGACTAAAGAAAAGGCTGGCATTTAGTTATTAGATGCAGTAATTTGTGTGGATGACACTCAGAGCGTAAATTTATGCAGCAGCGCTCTTGCACAAAAAACATCAGATTCTATACGCTATTTCCCAAACTACATCAAAATGTGACAGAAACGCAAATCCACACAGCCACTTAAATAATAAAACACTTACATTTTATGGAGGTAATCGTATCGCCTAAAGACAGTTGCTGGTGTTCGCATTAGCATTTCTATAAATTGTAATTTCACTCATAGGTGATATTTGGGGCTTGTAGAGCTGTGATGATACTACATTTCACCATATAAAGAATGCAATTGAATAAATGCTACAACAGTGTTAAAAGAAATAAATAGCACAAACATTGTTAATTAATCACAAGTTAAACATTAACTTTGACATTATGTAAAACATTAGGAACTGTGAAACATTCAGCTGTGATTTTCACTTGACAGAAAGTCTCATATCATCTGCAATATTTTCTTGTGCTGTATAAATGACATAAAGTCAGGATGGCCACTCATTCCATATTCACACCTCCAGCTGTTGAAAAATACAAATAATAGCTGTGTACATTTTGTCAATACCATCATTACAACAGCACAGGCTATCAATAAGTCTTTATTATGGCGCATAGCTCTGTCTATATTATCCCTTATATGGTGCTCAACAGCACCACAGTGAACCAGCACTACTTCAGGGATTTTAGTTGCTGTATGTATTTTTGACATCCATCAATATGGACTCACTTTTCCTCTTGTATGCTTAGCACCTCAAAGTGCTGTCTTGACATCTGATTGACATAGATTTGACATTTGTCTGTAATATAGAAGTAATGATCAACTGAAGACCACCCACCATTGATCAGGGGCATCTGGAGTGTAAAACCCTTCTTACCTATTTTTGTTTGTTTGTTGTTCTGACGTTAGGTGGTTTAATGTTCTTGGTGACCTTTCAGACTATTGTGTTTAGATGAGGCATGAAACAGTGCTGCAGAGATCCATAAGAGAGTGTGCATTTGTACAGAGCTCCTGGAAGTGACATTTTGCAAAAATAAAAATTACGACTTTCGGCACGAGAAATTTTCTGTGTGGGAGGCCGTATGGGATGTATCACGTGCACACGCAGTCGCAATTTCCAGTTCCAGGTCTTTTGCATTAACATCATTATTAATGTGGGGGTGAGAGTGTTTAGAACTTAATTTTTGCAACATGGAAGAAGATTTTGTTGATTTTTTTGAGGTCACAAGATATTTCTCAAGATTCAATTGAGAAACTAAAGAGGATAAAGTAAATTGTCTTACAGTTATAATTAATCCGTATGCATGCTTTCGTTGTCAATGTATTTATAGTGACATAACCCCCGGAAACTCTAACATGATTACGCAAAGTTTCTCGTGCGCACACGAAAGTCTTATTTATTTATTTTTTTGCAAATGCATACTATATATATATATATATATATATATATATATATATATATATATATATATATATATATATATACGTTACATTTATTCATTTAATAGATGCTTTTATCCATTCAAAATATACATTTTATCATTACAGTATTTTTATCAGAACCACAACTTTTGCGCTGCTAACCATGACATCTATTTGTTAGCCATTCATTGTTAAAGTTATTTTCTCACAGGTATATGAGAGACACAAATGGGAGCTGTAAAATGAGTGGTTTCATTGTACCTTACTGTATCGATCAGTTTGATGTGCTCTCCATCTATAGGTAAAAAACAGTACTTAAATGCTCTCTTAAATAAAGCACTTTTCCTCTTCTTTTTTACCTCCTCACTTACAGAAGTGGGTAGTTTTGCTGTAATCCCCTAAGAGTAGCAATTGTGACTGCAGAGATGTCATTTACTCTCCGTCTGTGTCATGTAATTGGCCATGTGGTATTTTGTTTCATTCCCCTGTTCTTTGAGCTGGTCATGACAATTGTAACTTCAGATTCATGTTCCTCTCTAGTCAAACTCAATTTCAGGCTTTTGTCCAAGTTTCCCATAGGATCCCATTATTATGCTGTACATATGTACGAGAGCACCATCTTTACAGCATAATCAATTCAGGACTTGACACACTTTCATTCAGCAGCCCACTTCTTATGACTTGGCAGCTAACTGGCATCTGTGAGGGTGCTTCATTCTCGGAAAGTTCTCTGTTTTTCTGTAATGATTTACATTGAAAGTCATTCAAAGTTTGTTGAGGAGGTAGTCTCAGGAGAAGAGGAGGAAAACATCACGGTGAGTGAGTCAGTTGCTTTAGAGTCTGTAATTTAAATAACAGGCAGTCTGTTTACAGGACAATGGGTTCAGTAGCCTGCTATTGTAAAACTGTGGTGTCCTAACCACTGAGATTTACATTCATTAAGTAAAGTTGTTCAATTAGGTTTTGGCAGATGTAAAATGACTATTTTTAGAAGACAAACACCCATGTTTAATCATACAAAATGTGTGGAGTCTATTCAATATTGCACTTGAAATCTGATCCAACAGATATTATCATATGATAATATACAGTTAATAATGTTAGAATTTTTATTATGTGACGGGAATGCATTTATGCATGACTCATCACAGTTACGCTTATATTCAATAAACGGACACATAAACTGCCCCGGGGCCTCCAGAATTTTGAATACATATTATGATAAAGCCAGTGAATGTGGCACGGTTTCAGGTTAGTATTTCAAAAGATGAAGGAGCCTCAACGTTTCTTTGATTTGTTCAAAATGAAATTATAATTCAAGATCGGGAGGGTGGGGTGGGAGGGACAGGGGGAACATATTGCACCCATTCAAATCTAACTTTGTTCCCCAAACTGGAAGATTGGATTTTCTTTATTAAATTATCTCTCTTGTTCACACACTCGAGGGGCCATTGGCTGCAGGCGCTGAAAGGAGAAGACCAGGGTGAGCGAGAAAAGAATCTCGTCTGGGTTGTTGGATCCGAGGCTGGCATAATGCTGGTTCGGGAGGAGAATAAAATGTTTTGTTCTGCTGATGCCCTTCTCAGAGAAGGGGTGCATTTGGATGGCTTTTTAAAACTGTCCGTCTCTGCCTCGCTCTTGTGTGCCAAAATCAGGCCCAGAGCCTCTCACCACTCCGGGCCTTTGATGTAGCCCCACTGTGCCGCCACCCACTTGGAATCCGATTGGTGGACGGCAGGTGGGGCAGGGGGCCGGGGCAGTGTGGGTGTGGAAGCGGGATGAAAGTGAGCAGGGCAGTGAGAGGGCACCTGCATACAGACCCTGGCCTGTGCGTTGAGTTGCAGCCTTAACTACATTCCCTGACCGCACTGTAAACCTCTGTGTCAGCCACCATCACACAGTCACTCTTTTCTCTCTCTCCCACTCTGTCTATTCCATTCAAGCTCTGTCACTTTGTGTGTGTGTTTGCTGTGTGTAAGCGTGCATCTCCATTTCATGCTGGAGTGTGAGGGTTTGAGGTCTCTTTCATTCAGAAAATTAAAACTGGGTGGATTTTTGGAACATTTAGGATGAAGACAGTTTTTTGTTTTTTTGCTTTAAGATCTGGTTCTTTAACATCTTTGTCTCAGATGTTTCTCCTAAATTGCTCCAGGTGAGCTAATAATATGGACATAGAAAATATTGACATACAGTAAAAGATTTAATAGAGTATGAACAAATGAATGAAGACAACTGATACACATACTGTCCAATAAACAGGCTTAAAGTATGTAATGTGTCGTACAACAAATTGAATGGACTGCACATTTTCCCTTCACAGCCTCGTTTTCACATAAATTACAAAAAGTCTTCTAACTAAGGTTCATAGCAGATTGAAACTCTATTAAAGCTGCTACAAATGTTCCTTAATTTTCCCATTAAAGACTCAGCCGTGGCACTGTTGCAATACCAATGGAAATGAACATTCAAATTCTTTGGCATAATGAGTCAGTATCTGTTTAATGTGAAGCAGATGAACACTAGCCAACATCTGTTAAGTTCCAACTGTAGGGGCTGATTTGCAGCTCTGAGGTCCGTGGGAATTTGATTAACCATAAAATGGTGCATTATGTCACCCCTATTAGGGCCATTTAGTGTTGCCAGAAGGTCAGTACAAAGACCTCATATTCACTTTTATTGAGACGTCTCAGCAATAAGGGCTCTGTTTCAGCTGTATTCAAGAGAGCTTCCACTGTCACAATAAACCTCTATGCACCTCTTTCATCTCTTCCATTGCTCCCTGTTCTGAAGAGTCTGTGATGTGGCCATGCTGGAAAAAAAAGGAATGTTGGCAGAAGCTAAAAAACTCAGTTGTGTTGGGTCGGTGATGTTTTGATAGTTTGACAGTAATTTTGACACAATTCATGATATGGTGTACATATGTGAACAGCTTAATGGTGCTTGGTCAGTTAGTTGTGGGGGTGGATTTTTCCACCTGCATCTGGACATTTTTTGTTTAAAAATGAAAACAGTTTTTAAAAATAAAATCTGTTTTCAGAAAGGGAGAAATTATTGTGCTAATAGAGAAACATACAGTGTATGTGCTCCAATTAGATTATCACACTCAAAACATTTGTGTGACCACATGGCATTAGTGGGAAATCCAGAGTAATACTGCAATGAGTTGCAACAATGCACCCTCATGTACCTTTAGTTAAACATGATAAGCTTGGCTCTAAATAACTATAATTTTGCCTCAATCAGGGTCATGCACTGGCTCTTTCAGAGTGCCCATGTGCAGGCCAGGCCTGACTCTCAGGAGCCCTTCATAATTAAGACCTCTCCTCTGGTCAGGCCTCCACTGAGGACACACATCTTAAGCTGACCCTGCGCAAATGCAGTTGTTGCAAAGGTGACCTGCTTGTAAATGAGGTCATGCTTCAGGTAGTGGAAGGTCACGGAGGTCGTGGTGGTTGGCTCTCTGTGTGTTCTGGGGCTTGGCCTCTTCTTCCTCTTCTTCAGCAGAAATCTGTGTTCGTGCATTAGTGCCGATAACGTATGGAGCTGGGGGACATGCCGAGGGTCACCTCCGTAAAGCACTGAGATGTAAAAGGTGACAGACATTGTGAGCAGAGCCAACAGAGACCACTGAGGATGTCACATCAGCCAGACAAGAGTGTCTGCTCAGCATTCATACAGTAGATCATGTCTTCAAAGTGTTTAGATGTAGGTCACAGGGAGGATAACATGCTATATAATGTTTAATGTGTTTTTTTATGTAAATAGATACATAAATATTGATATTTACATTTCAATAACATTTTTTTCTTTACATTTTTACATGCAATTACAATAACAGATTTACATTCTAACCCTTTAAAAAAAGAAAGAGGTTTGTTTTGGAAAAGGAGAGCAGTTAACAATAACTGCTAATAAACAACAGATCTCATATTTTGATTTCATGGGGTCATGATATAGGTACCTGAACAACTGCTGCTTGTGTTTGGTATTATTGTGGTCTCGATTCTTTCATTTTTGCCATCTCTGCAGAGTACAGACATCTTAAAGAGTGAAGGGCACTGAGGGAAGTGTGAAAGTACTCCTGATGCCCCTCAAACTCTCATAGCAAAGCGTTAGAGCAAACAGCACTTAGGCCAAATCCCAGAGGCCGTGCCTAGTGCGGCCCAGCCCATATTAGCTCTCACACAGCTCCCTGAAATGGACTCGGCTGAGCGGAATGAAGCACATGAAGCCGCGTGCACGCCACACTGAAGGCTTTATCAGGCACAGATCAATGGATTGCAGCATTCTCCTGCAGTTCCCGCGCCGCGAGGGCCAATACCAGGTCTTCTGGGAGCGTGAAACGGACAGGGGGAAGCTGGGAGTCATTGATAGGCTTCAGTCTGTTTGTGTTTGTGTGTTGTCAGAGGTGTGTGTGCCTTGCCCACTTTAATCAGGTTCCTCCAGCAGCAAACACATAGTGGTTAGCGAAGCATTGTGAGGTGGAGAAGCTTTTCTCCAGAAAACAAAAGATGGCGCATGAGGGTGGGTGCAACCCACTCTGCCAGCTTGCTCTATGCCACTCAGTTCACCGGCCGGCTCGAGAGGCCTCTGCCTTTCCAGCTGTAAAATTGGCTGACAGCAAGACTCTAAAGCCCCCATCTCTTAGAAGAGTATACACTCAACTGCAGCATTCACTAGGCTCTATTGTGCCCTTAAGCAAGCATGCCTTTTTCCCAAACCACAACCATTATCACACATATGGAGATAGCAACATGAATACATAGCCCAAGGTTTTGTTTGTTGTGAAGCGCAGTGGATTTTTTTCTGTTTTTCAAAATTGCCATAACATAATATTTAAGCATTTGCAAGGTACAGTAAGTGCAGTATGCAGAGCTAGGCCATTA
Source organism: Chromobotia macracanthus (assembly GCA_036877525.1). Taxonomy (NCBI): domain Eukaryota; kingdom Metazoa; phylum Chordata; class Actinopteri; order Cypriniformes; family Botiidae; genus Chromobotia; species Chromobotia macracanthus. The sequence goes on along the minus strand of JAZGTH010000145.1, from coordinate 122,227 downwards.
TTAATGTACTGAAGATTGAAAGGATAATAAAGGTGAGAAGTTTAGTTATACATTATGCAGAAGTCACATCCCTGAAATTGACCTTTTCATGTAATGTTTTCTGTATGTGAAGTATAGTAGAACTGCTAAAAACAATATCACATTTACAGTCATGCTGTTGTACTGAATATTATTTCTTGCTCTTGTGTAACTGAAGAAATTAATACTCTTTAAATATATTCTTGATGTTAATAAAAGCCAATCAGACTTATTTAAAAGTCTAAACTACAAAGTCTAAGCTGAAATTTTGTTGTCTATGGTATTTTCAGAAAGCTTTGAAAATGAATTGATATACAATGTTTCTTATTTAAAACTTTTAAAATATGCCCTTTGTGTAAGTGACTATTGTCACTGTGTGACTAAAAAGATACAGGTTTGCACATTTGCCTAATGAAGACACATTCACAGTTTCCTTCTAATTGGATTCCACCTGTGAATTCTTAAAATTGTCAGTGCATTATCTGGCAAGAAATCTCACAGTTAAAAGTCTGTGAGCATAAACACATTATTAACCTTTCTGTGTTTGGTTAGTTTCTGTTGAAGAACTTATATAAGAATCAAGCTCATCTGTGCCCACCGGAGTTACTGCCTTAATCAGAAATTGAGTGAAAGTATCTCGGGAGAACCTAGCCATGAGAATTAGGAACCGTGGATGAATGATTTGCAACAAAAGAATGGCTGATTAGAAAAAGGATGTGGCCTTACGGATCATCGCTAAGCATATGAAATTGGCTAACGTCAAGGCTGCGGCACGGGCACCTGGATGCTCCGAGCAGGCAAATACACAGGCGGCACCGAGCACAACGGTCAGGGCCCCGCCATCTTGTTTACATGATTCTCAGGTCTCTCCTTTCATCATGGCTGCCAGCGTTCCACCTACAGAAGCTCAGAAAGATGGTGAGAATGAGAAAGATTGCAACTTTGGCCCTATTGTTTAACAGCTCCCTTAGACTGAGAACACTGAAAATTATTCTGAAGAGCAGAAGACACACGGCGGCTCAGTGACCTTTAACTGCACTTCCTTAGCTGAATCTCATCCAATTAGACCACTGTATATTTTCCCTAATAGCAGCTGATGAGGTAGGGCGTATGAGACAGCACGCCCGGCCCCGTGTTGCTATGCAGCGAGATGGCTGCTTAGCAGCAGAAGAGCGCTGGGGGATAAGTGAGCAGAGAGCTTTAATTTGATAGGGTTAGAATCCTGCAGGCTCCAGGGTTACAGGTCATCAGGAGCTCGTCTCACACTGAATATGAAGAAATCAAAAGTAAATTGCTTACATCTGCTGCTGGTGGTTGGGCCGGCTGTGATTGGCTCCTGGAGGTGGATGCCATCTCGCATGGGCTAGGAGAGGGGGCCTGGGTATAAAGAAAGCTTGTAATTGGAGTAATTCAGCATTAATAGATGTTAAAAACATCATCTGAGCAGCTGCTATGAAAAGCCAAACCTATTTGAAATGCTCTGATTTATAGGGTGTTTTTCTTCCTTTCATAATTCTGGTGTTTTTATTTTGTGCCATGAACACTGATGACATGAAGATCGTGGCAGTGGTGTCAGCTCAAGGTGATTGTGAAAATCACCCATCAGTCACTAGAGCAGAAGATTCCGCTAGATCTTACACATTCAGCCACAATTACACATGATTATGCATCACACTGTATTTGTATCGATTTACTACTATTGTATGCTATCTAACCTCTTTGTTTATGTTTGCATTTGTGTAATTGGTAGGGGGTCGGAGTTCTCTGCACATATTTAGGTAATAACTGAATTTTTTTGCCAATTTTTCTTTTTAAAGGTTTCTACATTCCAGCTTTAGCACTTTTCTGGGCTTGTGTCACTACTGTAAGCCCATTTCTGCAGCCCTGTCATTGGGACTGTGTCCAATGGAAAATTAGAGCAACTGTGAATTATCGCAAATGTCCTGGCAAATGACACTCCATTTGAAGGTCTTTGTCACCAATTATGTGTCTATTAAAAAACAGTCAATCAGTCAATGTGTAAATAGCTAGCTCTCAGAGGACCCGTTCGCTGACAGCAGGCTGTCGATAGTCTATCTGATATGATTTAGCTGTTAAGAAACTGGGGACTTGCCTTAATTGTAGCTTTGAAGCTCTAAAACCTGCATGTATTTTGGTCTCTTATGGCCGATGGCTTTAGCAAACACTTGCGCAGGGGCCATAAGGGTGTCTGCGTCTGAGTCATTCAAAGCCTGCATTGCCACACTTCTCCTTGCTTGGTCTTGCAGTTAGAGGATATATGTTCAGAGTTTATGTAACCCCTAAAGCTTGTTTAAGAGGGTAGAGCCCCACACGGCCCACCCCGCACCCCTTAACAGTCTACTGAACAGCTCCGACATGTAACTAAACAAAAACACTAATTGGATGTCTGGCGGACTAATTTGATTTGGGAAAGAGCTGAAACTGAAACCCTGTTAGCTGCTTTCGATGACAGACGCTAATATTATGTTCTCACGCTGTAACTGCAGTTTTAGTGGGTATCCTTTAACCAATCAAAACAACCGCTTCTTACCATTATTGCATTATGTTACCATTTTGACACAAATGACTGCATTCTCGTTCAGCTTAGTTGCAATAGCTTGGACAAACCCATTAGACTCGGAAGCCTAATTCGCATGTCAACGTGCTTGTCTGTCCGCCTGCATGTCTCAGGTATCTCACTGACTTCAGATCATTTTCTCTATCCTCTCAATGCATTGACAGGCTTTGAAGAAGTCACATGTTGAAGAGCTACAGCAGTTGATGATTGGATCAAACCGTTGATTCCAGTCATAATTTACCCAGTTAGATGTGATGGGCCCTATATATAATTTCTGCAATTATTTGTTGTATTTTTTAGAATACATCTGCTTCCTCAACAGCTGTCAACAGTTTCAATGAGGACCAGGATAGAGCAAGAATAAAAGACAAAGAAAATAGGTTTAATCGTCACTTCTGCTTTTAAGTTTCTCCCGTGGTGCAGAGCCTTCTGTCTTCACTGTCAGTTTACAAAATCTAAAATTTACATTAAGACAATGCAGATATTACTCTGCCTCCCCAAATGTGATGGTTTGTCTGTTTATAGATCATGTGGGACTAAACACATTTTTACAGACACCAGTAATGATGAAACATCTTCATTGCAGGATTTGTATGCTGCAGTCACTAATGGTTGATTTTTGAGGTTTGATTTTGGTGGATGGAAGCATGTCAAGATACAGTATAACCTCACAGTCTTAGCTTCCTTAAATTGCTCATTATGGAGCCTTAAGTATTATTTTAAAGACCATGTGGATGGATAAAGCTCCATACTAAATTGGTATCGCAGAGCTGTATTGGCAGGTGGATATAAATATCCCCCAGGGAAAGGCTTTCAAAGCACAACAGATTAAATAAGTGAGTTACATACCTCAAAGTGAAGCTGCCTTTTTGACACTACTTTGTAAGCGTGATCTGCACCAAATATTCATCAAAACACAGATGATACAAATCCCTCAGAAGATAAGCACTTTCCTCAAAACTCCACTAAAAGGATTTTACTAATGCTTTGGTACGCCCCATCTGTCTGGATGAAATTCTTACGAAAAACAAGACTCAAAAGGTTCATTGCTCCAATTAGTAATTATATAACTTCTGATGCAATGTTTCTCATAGACTTCATGCTAGGTTTTGAAATGAAGGGAAGATTGTACATTTCTCAGAGCTCTAGCTCTGTGTGATCAGCAAGGCTAGCCTTAAACATTGGAACATGGTAATAGGAATATCTAGGGGTCAGTGAGGGTTAGTCAAGCTTCCTCCACAGGAAATGAGCTTTTGGTGCGCTTCATTTCCAATGTAATGAACAACGCCCCTGTGTTTAATCTTTGCTAATATTGTTATAATAACTGGATGAATTATTAAAAACAAGCAAATATATTACTACATAATCCTAAAACCACCAGTATGCAAAGACTGTGTGACTGGAATGTTTTACTCGTGTTTTCCAGGTGTGTGTGATGTAGATGCAATCATTTAAAAATACACAAGTACATGCTGTTCTGTTTCTTGCTTCTAATTTCTAATCTAATTTTCTAATGTGACTTTAAACAGTTTATATCACTAACAGACAGCTATTTATATGATCTCTTTGTACTAGGAAAATGAGAGATTCCAACAGAAATTAAACATTTTATCTCTCACCGACTGTGGCTTAATGTCTTTGATGCATATCTGAAGGTCATTATTACATTCCATCTATAAGTGGTATTTTTAATCAGTCAATAGCAAGTCTCAGTTTGCAAATACATTTCCTATATTGTAACCACAGTGTTTATCCAGCACGAGTGCAAAACTCCTCCGCTGGAGATGTATCGCGAGTCAGCAGACGCTAACGCTGATGTCGCTAATATCCAGCGCCGCTCTGAATTTTCATGATAAAGGTGAATGCGAAGATAGAAGAACGGCCCCAAAAATTTAGAGGCCCTTTTCATCCGCATAATATTTCCTAACGCGAGCTTGGCTCACAGCGTTGGACACACATTAATGTCCAAATCACAAATGAGCAAATGCAAGTGTTTTGTCAATAGCTTGTAAATAGTTATTCATATGATGCTAATTTTACCCGGTCATTTCCATCACATCATTCTGCGCTGAGAAATTGCAATTAAGTTTGAATAGATAAAAAACGAAAGAAACAGCAGACATGCCAACTGCTCTGCATTTCAAGGCTTGATTGGACGACCAGCTAGTCACTGTTCTGCAGTGGGTTTCATCGTTGTTAATTGAGTCTTTTTTTTAATTAATGTGGAAAGAGGAAGGCTGTATCTCTGTCCCGTCTGCATGTCATCTCTGTCTGTCATAACAGTATCAAACTCCAGCCCACTATAGGAAACAGTCTGTCTGCTGTGACTCGTAGGCAGGTGGACTATTTTTGCTATTCATCCATTAAAAGCCATACATACATGTAGCTGTAGATTGTCTGAGTTCATTTAAACAGGCCCTTTTAATTTCCATGCAGTTGCATTGTGCACCGAGTTCTCTAATATCCTTATTTCCTTTTTCTAAATGCCTCCACTGACAGAGGCGTACAATGGTATTATAATACTTCCTGTTTAAAATCTAGTCATTTGCTTTTACTGTATCATGTACTAAGAAAACTAATAATGCATTAAATATAAGAGAAACATGCCAGATTGACTTATTTCTAAAAATTGTTTCTGTGTATCACTGTGCAGTGTTTGTTTAACTTTATTTGTTTATCTTTTTGTATTAACTTTAGCTTGGCCAAAAGAAGCTGAAAATGCCATTCTCAACCATTCTTGCAATTTTTTTTTTTTTTGCAAATACATTTTTAATAGTTGTTGTTTAATAATAGAATCTTCTGCTTTATTTGCCGTTTTTGACCATTATCAAATTGATCATTCAGAGGTGTGAAGCAACATTTTAACACTTGACTTTCCATAGTGAAACGCCTAACTTTATTTTTATGATTGCTGTAAAAGTTACCAAAAGAGGATTAGCTTTTTTTTTTTACCTCCTCCCAGCAGACGATGAAAAAATAATGAGGAATGGCAGCTGAAGACTGAACATGTAAGTATCTGTTTCTGTCTAATTAAATCGCTGAAGGAGGCTCAGACTTACTTCTGCCATGTGGTGCAAAGAATCGCCTGCAGCTCTTTTTGTGGTGGCATACTGCCACCTATGGGTTACAATAAAAATGGAGTTCCAAAAGCGAAAGGTTATTGTTTGCATTCACAAAATATACCATTATATAGTTACAAAACTAGCAAATGTTTTCATTATTGTTTTATGGGATCCCCACGGTATTTGCAAAACTAATTAATATAATTTACAGAAAGAATGATAATTTTTCATTTGAGTGTGGGCATCATTTAATATAAGCTACTTCATTTGTCCAAAATAAAACGTAAAGTGAAGCTGCAGAGGGTGCAGTAAGTTTTGGAGACCTTCAGATACAGTGTCTTCAGGGTTGCGTTTCTGCCCTGTAACTACTTGAGCTTTAAAAAAAAGAGAGTGAGACAGGAGAAAGAAAGAGAGGGGGATGATGATGAAGATAATGAAGAAAAAACCAAAGTATGTTTTTAGATTTTCATCCTCCTACAGTCAGAACAGTGACTGTGAGAAGTCTTGGCCAGGCCACCTACGCTCTTCAAATCCTCTCATCTCTGCTGCTGTTTATCCATCATTTGTTTATTCATTCGCCTGCTTTACAGACGTCCTGCGGCTGCTGTCCTGCTCTCCAGGTGTTTACGGAACTGTCAAACTTTTGATGACTTTATGAAAATTTATTTTTTTGTTTTTCCTCTGTGATGCACGCCCTTTAAATAGGCAATCTGAATATGATCAAGTCATATACTATTAATTATATTTACTAATGATAGTAAATATAATTAATTATATATAAATAAAAAGGATTTTAGCTACAATTTTTGATGTTTAAAACTGAATATTACACATACCAGAAACATTAGCTGTTTAGTATTGAGTACTTTCTGGCTAGAAAAAGAACTGCATTCTGAATAGAGAGCTAGAGTGACTACAATAAAAAAAGTCAATATTCAATCTCAGCTTAATCTGTGTGTCAAAGAGGACACATCAGGCCCTCATTGTCTACATAATGCCCCAAAGCAGGACTTTGCCCGCAATTACATTTCAGTCTGGTCTAGGCATCTCACTATTCTTCTGTTAGACCTGGTAACAGGTGTAAGTACATTCACTTTTTGTGCTTTGCTTAACATGCATTATACGTTCAATAAAAACGAAGGAAAAACCCATATTTTTTACACTTTCACATGAAAATATGCTAGTTTCTCAATTTCTCTGCTGTTATCTGGGAAATGTCTTCCAGAAAAATGATATTTGCGAACCCGGGAAAAGTGACTTATTTTGCCATGAATGCAATAATCCTAAGAGCCCCGTTTTTCCCTGTGTCATTGTGCTGAGGCACAACGTATGTTAACACTATTAAATCACCTCAGATGTCTAAGTGATTCAATCTTATTCACTGTGGACAAGTGAATTGATTTTTTCCCAAAGTGCCGTCTAGTGTCTAGATTGTCTGTGTGTGATTGGGTTGCAGGAGAGAGCTCGGAATCTCGCCAGTGTTGTGGCGTGTCAGAGATGAAACACAGCAACATTTCTTGCAATGGTGGATTTAATAGGTTATCAATATCAGGACAGATCACATAGAAGTAATGGCAGGGTGTTTTAATATTTAGGTTCTACAGAACTGACCTCTTAAATATGAGCACATTTTATGTGATTAAAGGGGAAAGCAAATTTGGCCCCCATACGGCAACAATCCCATAATGCTGCATACAAGCTCAAGTGTTGCTAATTGTATATTACGAAGGTATGAGCTAAATAAAAAGTTTGCTTATCTATTTCAGGTTTACAGACGGGGTGCTGAACAAAGGACTGTGAAAATTTGCAGTGTCAGATTTTCTTTGCACATTAGAACATTCTTTGTATAAATATTTGTTAGTGTTCCTATAACTGAACTGGTAGCGCACTGTGTTAATAGCCCAAAATGTGTGGGTTCAATTCTCAGTAAACAAATACTTTGGATAAAAGCGTCTGCCAAATGCATATATGTTAATGTATTTAACATGCATACACATACACATGCATTCTCTACATAAAATTTTTTTTTTACCCCAAAAAAAAATTTTTTGTTTTAACAATTTTAAAAAATAAAAAAAAAAACTTTTGGGGGTTCTTTTGGTCTCTCCCGCCTAAACTTCATTCTATTACCTGTCTCTAGCCGTAGTACTGTCAAATCTATCTATAGAACAGTGTTGCTCAGTGACCCTGACTCTCTGACCCGCTTTCCTGCTCAGCCGTATAGCCACTTCTGCACGAATGGCCGCCGGCATTCCGTCTCCCCGGCTCATCTGACTGATCAAGGACCAGTGTTAGGAGTGCCAGGCCACACCAATGTGCCCATCTTTGATTTGGTTAGTTTATTATGCTCTCCTGAGAGGCCGGCTGTTCCAGCACAGCGTGACAGTGCCCCCCAGGTCAGCTATAAGAATAACAATAGGGGTGCCTCTTTCCATCCTCCTCAAAGGCGGTCCTGGATTGTTCTATTAGCATTCTTAATTGTGGCCATGCAAATGATCTGTTGAAGGTGCACAGAGATGCTCTACACTTATTTTTTGATTGATTGCACTGCTTGCATCTCTCTGACCAGCGTTTGTGCACTAAAATGACAAATATAGACAGGTTGATTATGAGGACAAGTGGTTAATGAACTCTTAAAGGGACAGTTCAGCCAAAAAAATAAATTCTGACATCGTTTACTAGCCATTGTGTCTTTCCAAACCGATATGGCTTTCTATTGATGGATGTTAGATCTTCTATATGAAATTCTGATATTTGTTCCATGCACAAACGTAGCAAAAGTTAATTGGTCTACTTTAATGATGCTTTTGCACTCTTTTTGAAGAATAAAAGTTCCAGTCCCCCTTCACTGTAATTGCAAGGTTAAAGAGTGATCAGTGTATATTAAAAAAATTTCCCTTTTGTGTTTTACAATGAAGGAAAGTCATACAGGTTTGAAACAACATAAGCATGAGTTGTAGTTTTTAATAAACTATCCCTTTAAGAGGCATATTAAAGAGTTCTGGGATATTTATTTGTGTGTTTGTGTAAACAATTTGTGGGGGATGTGTTTTTGGCCCAGAAATACCATGTTATGTCCTTCTTAAGTTTGTGTTTATCCTTCCTCCATATGTAAAATCAGTTCTAAAAAAGGTGGCAGTAATTTAATTGACGATTGTAATAACAGCAGTAAGGCAAGGCTCTATTACCCAGGGACTCTTAATCACTGTAGGTCCCATAAGTAAAATCCCTTATCATGTGTGAAGAAAGCCTCCGCGCGTAGCTCACAGATAGTGTGGAGGGAAGCAGACATGCTCGCTCTAATTCCCTTTGACAGTCTGGGGCCTATTTGCTACCTGGTTAAGCCCCAGCTTTTTCATTTTGTGTTTGGTATAAACTGACAAAAGGGAATATCGCAGCATACAGCTGAAGGAAAGTGGAGAGCTCTTTACCCTTGATTGACAGCTCTTGTCAGTCAGTAAGAGGCACCTGCTTAGGGCCTGGCGGAGTGCGTCCTTCAAGCTGAGGCGCAGAGGTGTTGTCGTAATTATCTGGGAGAAAAAGAAAACACAATTAACAGTGAGCATTTAGCAGTGAGAGATTATTTAGTGGGGCCTGTCCAACAGAGGCAGACAGACTTACGCTGGTCTGGAGAGATCTGTGCTGTCCATCAAGTAAGGATGTCTAACTGGACCAATCCAATTAAATCCGAGATTATTCCATAAATCGACTCTTTCTTTCCTATAATGAAATTTCTTCAGATAATAATTGGTCACAGACAAAAAGTGCTTTGGAATATAAGTGCTTTGAAATCTTTTTAATAAATGTAAATAGTTCAACTGTCATTTATGAAAATAACAGGCTATTATTACATTTTGTTTTACCATTATGTAAAATATAACACCGCATTGTGTGTTTGTTTGGGTGTGTGTACTCAAAGAGTACTGTGTAAGTCCTTGGTCTCAAGCCATCTACATGGGTGGTGGGTTGTTTAGAGGCCAGAGGCATGAAGCTTCTGATTGAGATGAAGGAGAAACAAAAGCCGTGAAAGCTTGCGACGAAGACGGGGTCCACCGGCGCTTATCAGCACCGCGCTCAACGCAGACCCTCCAGGCAGTACAGGGCGAAGCGTAAAGAGGGACAGCGTTGAGCTACAGAACAGCCCTTTCACTCCAGAGAAGGAAAATCAAATGAGACTCTGGGTGTGGGGTCCGCAGGTCAGCGAGCAGGTGGGTGAGAGAGGGAGTCGGGGGAGAACAGGGCGGTGGAGTGGGCCGTCACATCTGGGCCGAATTAGAAAGGTAAAACAACCACAGCTACAAAGAAAGAAAGAGAGTGTGTGAGGATGAGAAAGACAGATATGCTTTCTAAAGTAAGACCAGGTTAGTGAGGCAGCAGGGGGGCCAGATGAAAGTGATTAAGAGGCTGGGCTTTGAGAAGCAGGTGCCCCTCTGCTGGAGAGAGCTTCTCATACACGTCTAACCACAGACCAATGATGTTTACACTACCTACCGTCATGCTGTTCTATGACTCACTGAGAGACAACCTGGAAAATGATCAATGTCAAAGTTTTTGCTTCGCTTTAAATCATTTGTCTCAAAGCAAACCCTTTGCACACAGGAAGGAAGGGAGGATTCCTCTGTGTGAGTGTAGACTATGTGACTGATTGTATGAAAAGCATAAAGCAACTTTAGGTTAGATAGCATTTTTATTAGCATACTTTTTTTTAATGAGCTTTCCTGAAAATACTCTCTGTTCTTATCTGATATCTAAAATTCAGTTTTGATTATTATGCACATGAATAATTAGAAATGCTAATGTTAGTTGTTATAACATAAAGAATTATCTGAAATTATGGCTTGATTTATTAGCTGTCAAGCACTGTAGTTATTTCAGCATTGTTTGCACCTGGCGTTTCGTTATACTGTTGTATCTGGGCAGTTTGAGATATGAATAAGAGAAGCTACATTCCATAATTGTGTTTGTTTTAACCTGTTCTGTTCCAACACCAGCCTCTTTTATGAAACATATCATGCTGGCTTTTCAATTATTCAAAGTGGATTACCTCATCTCACTTTACCTCATCAATTAAATGTTGGAGAGTTATTTGAAACTACCATGCCGTGAGATTTCTTGGCCAGTTGATTTAGTGTCCTTAGTTTGCTCTTTCCCAACTGAAACCCCAGCGAATAGTGAAATAAATTCTTCAACAGCCAATGAATACAGCTTTCTGAATTTTCCCAGAATTCCCCATGGCTCTGTAACATTTACTGTCTAGCATCTTCTTGTCCTCACTTGTGTTCATAGCTTGGACTGACATGTTTGATCATTGATTCATCGCTACATTAACTAATGCAATAATCAATTATTCCCACTGTTTTTTGGGGGAGAAACAGTGGCATATTAAAAAGGCATTTATGTCAGTGGCTGGGTTATAAAATGTTTTGGGTGCAATGTGAGATTCGTCTGATGATAAGCGCTTCTAGCGTTTTTTTTCCCCTTCGTTCTCCTCTTTTCCTCTTCTGTGGGTAACCGAGTTAGTCAGCACAGTGAAGTGGAAAGTTCCTGCTCTCCCTTTCCTCATTTTGCAGAATTTCAGCGCACCGTTCACTTCGACATGACAACAGTAGTTCTGTGGGGCCGTGTTTGTTTTCGCGCATCTGTTTGCTGGCGAGTGGGAAGAGCCCCGGCTGGGTTTGAAGGCCAGCGTGTAGGAGTCAGATACGTCTGTGTCTCAAGAGACTGAGTATTAGTAAAACTCACTTACATACAGAGGCTATGCAAAGCAACTTTAGCAAACAACTTCACTTCTTTATCTGCGTCTTCATCAGATTTATCATCCAGGAGTTTCTGCAATTCTCCACAGGTCTCTTACATGTCTTTACACTGCAAAGGTGGCACTGAAGCTGTATCTGAAGAGGCTTACATGTAATTCAGTTATAGAAAAGATACTGCAACGTTTTTCCTGAAGATTATAATCATGGAATGATTAATGAAAATATAAATTATAATATAATGATTAATGAATGTATAAATGAAAATACAATTAAAATATAGCATTTTAACATATAATTCATGATGAAAATGGAATAATATACTAGAAAAAAAATCAGATTTATAGTAAAATATTACTTTTGTATTTTAATACAATGAATTGTATCTTCCTACAGAATTCCGAGGAAGCACAGAGCCTGCTTAGGCTGTGTAAAGACGCCTTTAGCTGTTCTGAGAGATTTAGAATTGGATATGGAATAAAACTGGAGTGACATATTTAAACTTTATGGTCTATGTGACTGCTCAGCAGGGCCTCTCTGAGGTACATTTGCTCTTTGGGAAAATGTTTGTCCTCCACCTTCAAACCAGACACACTGTATATCAAACAGTGAAACGGTTCAGTAAAGTACAGCATTCATTATCATTGCATCTGACTGGACCATGTACCTTCCTCTTTTTATTCCACAGTGCACAGATTAGAGTTAATTATGTATTACGGATGGTGCTACCCGCATCACTTTAGCTTTAGCCAAAGTCTTGGGAGGACGCGTAAATAGGGAGCTTAATTACAATTTCACAGAAATCAAATGAAAGAGTAAAGGAATCAATAAATCAGTAGATCTCTGGGTAGGTGTCTGGGCAGACCTTATTTCTACATTGCTATGTGTCTCTTTATTTGTTTTCTCTTTTTCCCACTCATTCTCTCCCTCGTCAGTGGGGAGCAGGAATCCCAAATTATCTATGGGGTTACAGGGCGCGCTGCCCTGGAGCCTCTCACCCCACAGCAGAGGTAACGTATTCAATGGCCTGGGGCGAGTGGTGCTGCGTGTGAGCCCTGCTGCATACTGATGGCTGAGCAGGAGAGGCAGTAATTGGTGCAATGGAGGAGAGGGGGGATGAGGGCAGGCACATGGAGATGATGGCTTTGTTTCCCCCTGTCTGTCTGACACCTAGACTCCTCCCCCTGCTGCCACCCCAAATACACACGCAGGCATCTGTCCCTCAAAACAAGTTTAAAACATTTTTTTAAATTAATGAAATGTAATGTTTTCAAATCCAGTAAAATTCTGTTTGTTTCTTAAAAACACAATAAACCAACATCAAACTAATGTGAAAGGTAAAAACCCCAAAAGATCACTCAGATGAACTAAAATCACATTGCTTGTATCACAGCTTATCCAGTCAGAATTTAGAGCTGAAGTCTTTGTTTGGTAAATGCTGTTTAGTATGTGTGGACATGCTAAGGGAAAGATATGTCTGTAATCCAGGAATTAATTCATATTTAACTGTATGTTACAGTTACTGCATGTCTTAAGAGTGTAAGAGAACTTTGTATTGTGGTAGTAAAAAAAAAAAAAACCACATGGGCCTCCACTGCTTGTCAAAGCTAAAGAGGAGAAACTAACAGAGGCTTCAGTTTGCAGGCTAATTGGGCCCTGGTGGCTGACATCTCAGGCTTATGAGCAAAACAAACACCATTTCAATATCTCCACAACTGGACTCTTTAAACTATGATCACAGAGCAAAATGGTTCCAATGCAAGACCACATCTAATTAATCTGAGTCAGGAGCTTTAAATGAAGTTAAATCCTTTTTTTTCCTTTTTTACATCAATGGCGTGTTCAATTACCATGTGCACAGTGGCACGCTTTAGATCTAGAGGACAGTTCATATGGTTGTAATTAGCAGGCCTTATTAATGAAAGAGGAGATAAATCATGCCCGGAGATTGACTGTGCTATCAGTGGCAGTGGCCAGTGACCTCTGTAACCCTCAGTCTCCAATTATAATTGATATGTAGTCTGATTTCAGTAATGCCAAGTTGATTTCTGGTGTAAAAACTGGGACCCTGAAATATTTGTACTGGAAGACAAATGCAACAATTAACTTAAGGTGACAGCCTTATGGTAGGTGTTGGTGAGTGATTTTGGATGAAACTTTGTTATTAAAAAAACTAGTTTTTGACAAAACTAAAGCTGTAATTCTCTACTGGTGGGTCTTGAACCAAAAATGGGTCATAGGTCTGTTTTGACAGGGTCACAGACAGCAGGGGAAAAAAACTGCCAAATTCACATACTGTAAAATGAAACTAACAGTATCATTGTGCTTTGTTAGAAACAGGAAATTTAGTTAGAAACAGGAGTTTTAGTAACTTTTAAAAGGAAGAAAGCGTCACATATATTCAGTTGCTGATGTCAAAGGCCATGTATCCAATTAAACTACTGTATTTTGGCACAAATTCATGTCACTTGGTAGAAGCTATCTAAGCCAACTTAGAAAGATGTCAGCCAACATGGACAGGTTGCCACAAGCTGTATATTAAGAAATGGTATACAATTTATACAATTTATACATGCTGTATAAATACACTACAATATAACTATCAACCCCTTGTCGTTTTGTGGAATGTTTTACTTTGCCGTCCTGCATTGTAACCCTGTAGCTGTGCACTATGGCACATTCCAGAACAGTAGATATACATAATCATCCCAGTCCTACAGAATGTGTCAAACAGAGGTGTCCTAATTGTGTCCTTGATGAAAGGCTATTAATATTGAACACTTCTTCAGTCACCCATGTGTCTGCACTTTTTTTATTGTACCGTGAGACAAAAAGCAGATCTCTGCTTATCTCTAATGATACCTGAATCCCATGAGGTGAGGACAGAGACTGCGAGCAGCTCCAGCAGATTCATCAAGCCAAATATTGTGTTCTTCTCTCTAGAGGCCGAGAGTCACATTGCATTATATCACTGTTAATTAAAATGAAATATGTGGTTAAATTATTCTGTGTATTGTTGCCTGACGGGGTGCACACATGCTAAATGCACACCATTCAGGCAAAAACAGATAGCTAACAAAGGTGTCTGTTTTTCTATCTGTCCTTCTATCGTTTTACCAATTTCCACCTCTGTTGCTTTTCATTTCTCAAGGTTCTACCTCAAGGGTACGCGCTGCAGTTCAGTCGTGAGAGGACATAAACGTAGAGATTCCTCTTGTTTATGAAGCAACATTGTTTGATTATTGTTATAATGTGTCACAAAGAGGCACGTCTATTTCTATTAACATTGTTTAACATCGCCTTGCTTGACAATAAGCAAGAAAGACGAGAATGGAAAAAGTAAGTGCATTCTGCGTGACCGGTTATCAGCACCAAGAGCTCGTCTGGCGTAGTCGGAGTAAAAGGGTGACTTTGTTACTGAGGCGGTCAGTGGCTCTACTCATCATCCTTTCATCTAAGTCTGGCCTTTCTGAACCTGGAGCTGAGCCTGTCAAGGCCACACCTGTAATGGAGGGACCTCTCACCCCACGCTGCTCATCCGCACGCCCGGCCGCCCTCAGACTCACACTCCGCGTCTCAGCGCTGCTCCTGGCCCCTGCCGTTGCCCCTGAGACTGGCCACCACCCAGCTGTTAGCTTCATTCTAATGCAGTCTGAATAATATTAAAGCCAAATCATTTGAATTTATTAATACGGACGGGCCCCTAAGAGAGATACTTTTAAAGGGCAGTGACTTAATTTAAGCTCTTAAAGGCTACCCCTGCGCACATGATGTATTGCAAGAAATTATAGCTCGTGTCATTGAGCATAATACGCCCACTGTATAAATAACAAGTAAACTATGACTACATACAGCAGCTAGCACCCTCCGGCTGAATTGCAGTCGTGACTTTATAATTAATATTGTTTCCTGCTTATCTTTGCCTTTGTTCCCTATGTCTGCTAGTCTTTGTCTACATAAGCTGTTGACATCCACAGTGGTTTTCCTTCAAAAGTACCAATGGGAAAAGACAGCAAATTTCCAGCGATGTTTCTTTTCTCATAGCGATGTATGGGCATGTAGGTTAAAATCCTCGGTTGGTGCTGCCACCCTGTGCAAAGTGAAAACAATCAACCTTGTCATTTGGATCTCATTAGTGTGTGATTCCAGGAAAGCCCTGAACGTTATTGGTGTCAAAGGCTCAGGCCTGACCCCTATGGTTCCTGTGCAACACCACAAATCTCTGCTGCATTTTTATTTTGACTTGCTACTAAGGAAAACAAACAACAAAACCAAAATAATGTGACACCTATGTTAACAAGAAGCTGTTAAGCTATCGCCACTGCATAACTCTGCAGGAACACACATCTGCAGCAAAGGAGGGTCATTTCACTTTAACGAAAGCACCCGTACAACAATAATTGCGGATAAGGTTCTGAACAGGAGCATCCGTATTCAAATGAGACTCGTCTGGCGTTCCTTCTGAAAGATAATGTGGAACACCTGCGAAGGAAGTACTGCTGCATTCTCGCAGTATTTGGTGCATTTTACTTTGACGCCCGCTTCGGGGCTGCATATCAGAGCACTGACTGCTTTAAAAAAAAGAAAAAAAACAGGTTGTAGGGGTCCTTGCACACAGTCTGCCCATGGTGCTGCCTGAAGGACTACCATGGAAACAAGGAGTGCGACAGGCTCTGGGGGACCTGCCACAGCTGCAGGCACTTCCTTTCTGACAGGCTGATGAAGACATCAGCTTCATGCCGAGCAAAACAACAACTACTGAGAAAGAAAAAGAGAGAGAGAGAATGATGCAAGCAGTGTTAACTGCTGTGTGGCTGAAATGTTCATTAGTGAGCTTGTGGAACATACAAGAATCTATTCAGGGACCATATTGCCTGTTTAGTAATCTACAGAGACTCAATCCCAGGAGACAGAGGCAAACTGATCATTTCTTAAACATGGTTATGATTATACACAGACAACAGAGAAGGAAAAGTTGAAAGTTATTTCCTCATGCACTGTAATGTTTTTTTATCTGTCTATATTTAACAAGACACACTCTTAGCCCTGCACAGTTAACCTGCTGCATTTACCAACGATTTGATGACTGTGGTCGGAAAGGTGGCATATGACAAAAGGAACATAATTAATTTGGAATTTATAAATAATTTAAAATAACTGTTATAGCTGAATACGTTTTGCCAGAATTTGCAATTTTTGACAAGCTGGTGCAATCGGTGATAAGTTTGATGCTCAGTTTTAATAGCACGTTACTTAATAAACATACAAAGCAATTTGTACTGCACCAAAAACAAATGCAAAAAGTTCCCCAGACAACACTGCCTCAGAGGAAGCACTAAATTAATCAATTTGAAAAAATGTCTGAAACTTCCAAGCATAAGATTTTCTTAAAAGAACTTTGCAATAACAGTAATAATACAATAACACAAGCTCCCAGTGATGAACACAGCGTCGCCCCTCTCTTTTAAAGATTACAATTGGCCTCTCATTTTATTAAGGTTATCAAGACTTTTTTTTGTCTTAAATTTTTGAAGACCACTGCTCTCCTCCAGCACAAACACTTCACATCCACTTAGAGGCTTGCTTTCAAGTTTTCATGCTAACCCGATGACTAGAGCTTCCCTGCAAGCATTGTTTAATTGGTTTCACCTAACGCATACGTCTGATGGGGTCTCATTTACTGAGCTAAGGGACACTGGCCCTCCCCTCCCTGCTACCCTTCTCTGTGGCCCTCCGGTGGAGTCGGTACAGGCGGAAAGGATAGAGATTGTGTGTGGGATTTCTCTCGTCAGAGGGTTGCGGGTCACCTCCACTCCCCCTTACTTTGAAACGGACCCCTGGTGGCAGCTCCAGGGAGAGAACTGTGATGTCTCTATCAGACTGTCAAAAGAGATAGCCCGAGGCTCCAGCAGGTCCCTTGGAGCCAATCAAACTCTTCACGGCACACCGACTGATGCTCTTTCACCAGCACCAAACTGCAGAGGAGTTGAATGGAGACAGAGAGAGGAGGGGGCCCGACTGGGATGCTGAGCACTCCAATCAGTCTGAACAAATTCCCTGAGCTGAGGTCTAGGGCTCATCTGTATGGCGAGAACCAGACAGAACGGCTATTTTTACAAAGCGTTCGCTTAGTTATTTACCTCGCCCGCTAAATTATTGAGGGAGAGAAGACAACTTCTAGAGAAGTCGTCTGGTTTTCTTTATCTTATGAAAACTCTTTAGAGAAACTTTTCCAGCTTCCTTCGACAAAACTGTCTTTAAATGCAAACAAAAGGTAAAAAATTGTAATTACCACTGTGAAATAAGTGCAAACGAACACAGCACTTACTGTGAAGTTAATTAGTATGTTAATATTCAGTTAATAATCATTTTAAATAAATGCTGTGAATGCCTAGATTCAAGATGCATCACTTTGGAAATGTTGCTTTCTACAGAAATGACTCTCTGATAGAGGAGAGGGTGGAATATGTCTGTAATATGAATAAATAAGTTGATGAGGCAGGAAATCTCCATTTGCTGTACTTGAAGCCCCATCACTGGTACTAACACTACAGACTGATGGGTCTAGTAGAGAGCCATTAGGCACTGAAGGTGATTTTAATGAAAATGGGAAACACTAAGTGCGGGTATGGAGTGAATATACACGCTCTCTCTCTATGTGAGATGAGCTCTCTCATCTGGACCTTGTTATTGTCAGCGAACTACAAAAGCGGTGCATTAGCTGACTGCTCTGGACACACAGAGACTTTGATGTATTCTCCATGAACAGAGCTCAGTGAACAGTGACCAGCGTCCTCTTCTGAAGTGTGGGCTGAGTGATAATGCGGCCGTGTGCTCTCATATAGGGCATCCTTTACAACTAATACCATGTTAGTAAGAAAAACACATTCAAGAAGTCAAACTTTGAGTTATCGTCTTCATTTTATCTTTATCTGCTGCATAAATATATAAAAAAACAAGGTGCAAGAGTGACAGGAAACAGCATGTTAAAAACAAACATGGCATACATTACTGGTGCTCTTGAAAAGCAGGCTGCATTTACAACAATTAAAATAATTAATGGCATTAAAAGTTAACTGAATATTTCTAATAGGATAAACTATTACCTGAAAAATGGTGTAAATATTTTACCCTCATTTGAATATTCTGCTGTACATGTAAACTACAAGAAGCTTGTTTTGTGCTTTTTGTTTTGTGGATAATTTTTGTTTTGTTAAAGGAACCAGAATGTGGTCCTGTAAAAGACATCAATACATGAATAGTATGGCACAAGTCATTTGTTTGCTGGTATTTCGTTGTGTTCCACTGTGGCTACATGGAGTTCTGGTGAAGCCCGACTTTACCATCACACGCTCAGACACTGTGACCATGAGAGTCAGTGAGGGCCAATGGTCCAGACATAAGGGGCCCCTCTCTCTATCTCTCTCTCTCACACACACACACACACACACAACATATACACACACGACCCCAAAGTCAAATGAATACACCTTTGTGGAAATGCGGATGGCTTCACGCAAGTGTCTTTTCCACTCACATGGGGCATTATGACTTAAACAGATCGTGTCTTGAAATGTTGTCCGTCCCTTTCATCCAACACGTCCGTCTGGTTTCAGCGCAAGCGTTTCTTTTTCGCTGGGCCCTGGTTGCCGAGCTCGGCTCTCAGCTCGCTGTACTGCACCTGTAAAAACAAACAGCTCTTTGGTCAGAAGCAGGTAATCGGAGCTGAGCCCTGCTCACGATAATGGCTCCCCTGAGGAGAGCTGGTGCAGGGGGAAAGCCAGGCGGGCGAAGCTGTAATGAATCATTTTTTAAACACAGGAACAGAGGGGATTAATCACAAGGAGGAAAGATTTGAAAAGTCAAGGGTTTCTTACCGACACAGCAGTGACTACACCACCCCCAACTATAAGGGAACTTTACTAAAGGCACACATGGATTGGTTGAGCAGCCCTGCTGTCTTAGGTCCTTGCAAACTGAGGAGTTTGTGAGTTGTGTCCTTCCTCAGAAAAGTTTGTTTGAGACTAATTATAGCAGCTCGTAGGCAGCAGGAAGTGCTTGCATGGCTGTGACTGGGGCAGTGTGGTTATAGATGATCACACACTTCCTCCGTTGAAGACAGCTGAACATGCTGTGTACTTTACTTTCATCATGACGACCTTCACCTCTAACCCCAGTTCACCCCCTGCTTTAAGCAAAGTTTCTCTGAACTATGAGAGGCCGAATAAAGATTTTTTTTCTGTAGCTTGCATTTGCAACATGTCCACATATGACTGCAATTAAACATATCCAAAGCTACAATTCAATTTTATTTTTAAAATCCAAAATCGGCAATAGTTATTTCACATCTAATAGACAAATCATCCCAAAAATTAGGCTGGTGTTGGGTTCACCCAACTCTGATCAGATGCGTTTCTTGCGGTGGTTATATTATGCACACTGAAATACAGCTAGACATATCTTGAAATGTGCTTAAAAGTTTAAAAACTACAGCAGACACAAAATATCAAAACTATACACACACACATATACACGCACGCAAAGACACATATATATATTGCAGTATATATATATACTGAAATTGGATCACAATAACCTTCAACAAAATTGTTAAAAATGCTAAAGCTGTGAAAATGCTATTAAAGGAAACTTCACTTGTCCGAGACCACCATTCAGTCCAAACTACATACAGCATCAACAAATAATTAAATACGGTATGAGGCTGATGGAACTCAAAAGCATGAAGAATGTGTCCAAATCCTTTTCTTGTTTGTTTCTCTCCGAAACAATAACCTGGAGGTGTATCTGTAAGGTAGGGACTGCACACTAATTACCAGGCCATGATTGTGAGAATGGGAGATGGGAGCGTGCAGGAACAAAGAGAGCCGCGACTGCCTCAGAACATGAAACTGTCCTCAGAACTGACAGATGCTGCTTATTTTAGGACAGAGGGCCGCCGTATGAAGTCCAGTTTTGAGGGTTTGTGTTTGAAGAACCGTGCGGGCACTAATTGCCAAGTCATTTTCAGACCGGTGAGACAGGAGTCAATTTGAGCTTTTGTAACGTGCTGTTTATATGCGTCAGTCCATTTTAAGCATAAAGGTTGGGATGTGAGAAACCTAACGGCAAACAGATTTGGCTTTTTAGTGGATCTGAATACCTTTCTGGTCTTGGTTTGGTTAATGACAAAAAACCATCACCGTGCTGCCTTATTGGCTTTTGATTTTTGAAAGTGGTATATTTTGACATTTTGTTTTGCGAAAGATCATTCTGTATTCCCATTTTTTGGTGCGTTCCATTTAAATGAACAGCAGGCAGTTCATCCAACCATGAAAACATACTTCAAAAGGCTTAAAAACTCAGCAATGGTTTCCATCTTGTTTTGCCAACTTGCTGTTCCACATGCCAAAACCAGTGTGTCATGCTGGCTTCATCCAACCACACAGACATATGTTAACGTAAAGTTGCAGAGGTTCGTCCCAGGAGGCTCGTCTGCGCCAATCACTCAGCTATCCAGTCTTCTGCTGAGCTACGTGTTGACGAGTTTAATAGCATTGTAAATGGAAAGCAATATGTTTAAAGAGCAGCATCCCACACAAAATGCTTCACAACAGCACGGTCTGCTTTTGTATCCCAGCATCCGGAGTCGAAAGACGAGCAGCCACTTTTCAGCACTAAGCTGTACATCCGCAGGCTTGTGATGTAACCCTGAATGACATATCAGCCATGGATAATGTTTCATCACATATGGTGCTCAGCAGGACGGCATTGGCTCAACACTTCATTAATCGAGTCCTCCAACCTGATGTGACGGGGCCGCCACACTGTCAGTGTGCAGACACCGACCCCTTAGCCAATCCCTGAACCCTCAACAACACCCTTCTTTTATCACAGACCGACAAAACTGATAATCAGAAACAAGGCTGCAGCGATGTGGCCGAGGACAGATCAGAGCAGACCCCATCCAGGCAGCCGAGTGACTCCATCAAGACATGCTGGGAAATAATTGGGCCGGGGGCCGCCTTTAAAGGCGCAAGTCCATTAATAATCAAACACAGCCAGAGGAAATATCCTGGGTAACACTTGGGAATTCTGTTAGAGCAAATAATGGAGACATCTTCAGGGAATTCCTTCCCTGTCTCCTTCCCTCTCTCCCTCCCTCTTTCCCTCCCTCTTTCTTTCTGAATGTAAAACTGGACCCTTACCTTTTGAACATCAGAAGGCACCCTCCTGAGGAAATCCAGTATTTCATTATTGTCAATGGCATATGGGTTGCGAAGCTTCTTGGTAAATTTGTTAACACCTGTGAAAACAAGTGTGCATTAATAAACTTATCCACTGCACCTGCAGGTATCTTACTGACAACAAAAACCTTGACCCAACAAACATTTATCTTATGTTTGAAGGCAAATTGGTATATGATTTTAATGGCATATTAATCACACTATTGTTAAACTTTGTGATCTGTATGGGCCAGGAAATTTAAAAATCACCTGACATTTCCAAGTTTTCATGATGTGATATTCATTCACCAATAACAATCTTATCTCCATTTTACTCAGCTCCATTTAACAGATTTTACCATGTCTAAACCCATTCCAGAGTTCTGTAGAATGCCCCCAAAAATACTATAGAATCTATAGATTCTTTCTGTGCATTGTGATTAGCTCAATTATTCTACTTCTTTTAGCTTTTTAAAGGAGGAGTTTGTTGTGTTAAACATTTGTTTACATGAAGAAAAAATTCAATTAATTTCATGATATTTAGTGCACAAAAGCTTTGGCCTTTATCAAATTAATTTTAGAACAAATTACAATAATTAATTGATTAATACATTTATTTTTACAATCCATAAAGTCATTCAACTGACATTCACAAGAACATAAACTATTTTATTAACCCCTAATTGACACCTTCCCTCACTCACCCTTCCTCTCTCTTACGGTACATACAATCTTTAACTTTCACACCAACACAAAGCCTCAGTGAGTAGCCTGTGCAGCACCCCTGCGCACCCAACAGCAGATCATGTTCACGATTCTGATCAGCTGTCACAGGTAGAGATGTGAAAATGGATCGCTTTTTAAATAGCTTTCGTCAGGCATCAGTAAAGGGGTTCGAGCTCTAAGCTCAGACAGTAAAGCGTGATTCTTTCTAAAACACCACCGAATAATTTCTACTGAAAGAAAAGTGGAGACAGCTTAACAGCACCACTGGAGTATCACACGTGATCGGGTGAGAAGGCTACACATGCTGTCTCGCTTACTTACCCCACAGTAAAACTATGTACCGCAGTGGGACAAAGTACAAGGCAACAGTGGCCAGAAACAGAACCAGGCAGGCCAGGAAAGACACGAAGGGTACAGACCAGTTGAATGTGCTGTCAACAGAGAAAATTCCAGTTAATTTATCATAAAGATACATTACATATGTGAATATGTACAACTGTGTAATGTACTGTATACATATATTCACATATATGTATGCCGTAAATTACAAAGTTCTACAGTGTATGCAGTTTATTATAGTTCTACATTTCCCACAGAACATGCTGTGGGATACATGTAAATAACTGAATTTAAATGTAACGATCAAAAGTTTTAATATCAAGCATCAATCTTTGTATTCCTTTGTGACTGAGTGAAAGTGACATATTTGTCAATGCATGGTAACCCATACTTGAAATGTGACCTCTGCATTTAGCCCATCCAGTTAGTAGTGAACACACACACTTGCAAGCCATGAACACACACACCCGGAGCAGTGGGCAGCGATCACTGCAGTGCCCAGGGAGCAACTGGGGGAAAGGTGCCTTGCTCAAGGGCATCTCAGTCTTACAAGTCCGACCCTCTAACCATTAGGCCATGACTGCCCACAACTCACTGTGTAGCATTCATTTCCTGAGTGCCCAAAGAAGACAATGTTAAGAATTAATTCACTCAAATAAAGTTCCCTTAATTTTTGGATGAACTATCTCATTAAGAACCAAGGGTGTTTAAACTGTCTGAACAGGATAATTTGTTCAATTTCAGCTATTATTATTTCTATCATTATGTTAAACCTCTTTCAGATTCTGCAGTGGGTGATAAACCCTATGAGAACAACTGGATTTGTACTTCAGAAGAGGTTTAAAATCACTTCTTACTTTTTCACTCTTTCCCCAATGCAGGCCACTTCATCTAAAGTGTTTTGAACTGTAAGCACAATTTCATGAACCATGTGGATTTTCTCCATCAGTCCTCGTTTTTCTGATTCCTGAGGAGAAAGAAAAAAAGACAGACACTGATGAGGAAAGTCAGCTGCTGGAAGCCCACAATGGAAGAGCAGTTTATTCCCAGAGTGCCATCACCAGTGTTTCATCTAGTCAATGGCCTGTAATGAGCTCCAGTAACATCTCCTCAGACTTGAGAATGTGTCTTCAGAGCTCTAAGCATCTCAGCAGCTGTTAGACGCAAACAATAAAGGTGCATCACAATCAAAGTTTAGGTGTAGAGGGAAGAAGATGTAAAAATGGCAATCAAAAAGCACAGAGAGAGAGGGACTCTGGAGTTCGAGAATACAGACGGTGCAATACGCCGACATGTGAGGTCGCCTAATCCGCAAGTCTCTGCTGGGCAAGTCTTGGCTCGTTTCCTGGGGTGCAAGCTTTTTTGAGTACCAGTTTTTGGCATATGAAAGCGAAGAGTTGCCCACCTTATGGCGAGATTGAGTGCAGGGTTGAAATCATTGGATTTATCATTTTTTATATCCGAGCTCATGGGAAAAAGCATGCATTGTCTAAATGTAATCTTGTTATACAGAGCAATGTTTTTACTTCTTGTAAGAGGGATGGGAAATCCCATTGCCTTTTTGTATTTGATGCATCACACAGTATTGGGTTGCAGTGTAATTCAGAGACATGGGCTAAATGGACTTTCTATGAAAAAATAAAGGGAAATTCTATTCCATTTTACTTAAAGAAGATTGCTAAGGTAATCTAACAACATGATCACATCACAGATTCCTCCAGAATAAGAGCCCATGAGTCTAGTTCTCCAAAGGGGGAGGAGATGAGAAAGAGAGAGAGAGAGAGAGAGAGAGAGAGAGAACTCTTACAGTACATCAAAAGGAGGCAATAATGACAAGAATAATGACAGAAAGAGAGAGAGTATGGGGGGTTGGTGGGAAAGAGAAGAACATGTGATAAAGCAATGTATATGTTTATGTAAGCGACTGTCCCCAGACAGCAGCCCTTAAGAGTCTGCCCCTGGGAAAGCTCAGCCCAGACTCCCCACTGTCACTCTCCATTCGGCCCCAGACACAGGAAACCATAGGAAACCAGCCATGCCTCCACTGAACACACCCTGTCTGCTGCAGAACCAAACAGCATGTCCTAACACAGAGACCTGGATATCAATCAAGTGAAAATCTCCATGTCTTCTGTTATGAGTCAGTTAAAACCTCAGCTCTGTGTGGAAAACGGCAATGGAGGATAAAGTACAGAAAAAGATTTATTCTTCCAGTGTATCAACTGTGTTTGATATCAGCTTAAATATCTTTACTGTTTCTTTGCTTGGTAAACAGCATGGTTTGCTACCAACTGTGTGTGTGCTTGTGTTTATAAATTTTTCACAGTTTGTTCTACTGATTTTCCTCACCAGTCAACAATCTTATGAGGACGAACACATAAACAACAGACATACACAGAATAGAAGTTTTCTGTATTATTAATCTCCTTAAATTCATCATCCTATATTATTAATCTCTTTATTATTTATCTCCTTAATTTTAGCACATAAATGATCTACACGTCTACTGATTAGAAAACCCGTGTCAGATCCTGTTTTCAGTTCAGATGAAATTGTCAAATAACTTTTTTGTTGGCTTAATAGGGAACAGATTGCACAAAAGTAAACAGAAAACGCAGTTTCACAGGGAAGCTCGGCACTATCAAATCGCTGCAAAGACAGGGTTCATTTAACATTCTTTTAATTGAGCAAATGGCGTCAAATTTGAATATTCATTCAAAGCTGGTGCAAAAATTCAGGACTCACTTATTCTGCAGTGGAATAACCAGAGGAATGGTTCTAAATAAAACACCTGCGTTACTGGCATTAGTTCACAAAATGTGCGGCAAATGGGTTTGTTACTGACAAGCAGTGTAAACAAGCTCAAAGCACCCAATGATTATGACATCATCTCTCTGTCCTTGTTGTGCTGTGTGTGTTAGATCGAGTGGGGAAAAGGTGGAGGGGTAGAAGACTTTACTTATGGTACTCTGGGGTTTGGTGAAAGCAGGGGGTCAGTTTGGGCCTCTCCACACCAGAGAGTGTAAGGTGACCTTGTGCCAAGGGCCAAATGAACAGGGGCTTATGGTCACATGGAACACAGTTTCACGTTTTTTTCTGTTTTACTCTCTTGTTTTCTGATGTGATTAAATCAGCGTCTGTGTGCTTGTCGCAATTGATACTGAAAGCTTCACCACAGCTTGCGAATCGTAAATTTCTCTTCTTTCTCCCCCAGGACAGATTTGTGCTCAAAGAGAAGATCTGTTGCGTATTATTTCTGCAGTATCGCAGACTCTCCTATCGGCTTTCTTTAGCTTCATTCCATCGCATCTGTGCTGTTCAGCTGCAGGTTTACATACTCTTTTCCTCCAGGGGAAACTGAGAAAACGGGCCGTAATCGTAACCTTCTAAGAGGGGACGGTCTTACCAAAGACTGGAAAGAAAGTCTTTGAAGTTATTTAACACTGATCGTTCTTCAACCCAAAAAACATTAGCTGTGATGACTTTGATAGGAAACGTAAAGCTATACTGTTTGATCTGCCTGCATGATACCGAACTCTAAAGTCAAAATGAAAAAACATAACAAGACTTTGAAACAAGCCACCTTAAATTAGAGCTGACAACTTAAAATAAACATCGACATCTGGATAATTAAATGGAAGGAGATATTCCATTTACACAAGCTGTAAAAGGGTGTAAAAACATAATACATACTGCCAGAAGGAAAATATAGTTCATTCTGATTATCAAGTAACACTAATAAAAATAAATGATAAAATTAAAAATACATGCATATGCAGTCAAAAAAGACAAGCAACTTACCATTTTTATGGCTAAAAATTCAAAAGTCCAAGATAATTATAAAAACAAAACAGATTATACTGGAGAACATTTAAAATAAAACTAATATAATTTTTTATGACATTAGCTTAATTCAAATGCAGACATTCAGCCCATATAAGACTTAAATGTAATTGCCATATCGTTGCTTTTTTGTTGACCACTGGGTCCTTTCTTGCTCCAAGATATATTACAATTGTTTAGCCGCTGGGCGTAAGCTAATGTGTCTGCACACACATATCATGCGTTTCATCTGTGAATTATCTGCTTGGCTTGGACATGATTTGGAGGTGGAATCTGTTTTTAACAGAGTGGCTTCTCTCAACAGATGAAGTTAGCCTGCAGTCATAAGAGAAGAATATATTGAGCACATTATGGATATGAATCCAAGGCCTAGCCGTACAGCACAAGGGTCACTGCTTGGAGGCTTAGAGCTCCGCATTTCCGCACATCCAAGTCAGAAAGCAATAACACATTATCTTCCTGTTAACCCATTCTTCACCGGACCAGACAGTGTGGACTACAGTGATTATGAGTCTGTCCAACCTCATTATGAATTTATTCATCACTCAGCATTCAGACTTTGACCACTGTGACCGTTGTCAGGGAACCATCCAAATTTAGATGCATTTTAGATGCAACACTAAAGATTTCTGTACAGTTTTTTCCTAATGAATGAATATTTTAGGAATAATTGGATCTAAGCAGATTTGTGAGAATTTGTAATTAGTCTAATGACTCATCTCAAACATAAAATATTAAACAGGGGAGCTCAACTACAGTCCGGCCTCCCTATTTAGCTATGCCTGCCGCAAAATCCTTACAATGCCTCTATTCCCTAGCGGAAGACAAACTTCAATTAATGATGCTGTTCTATGCTTATTTCTGTGCTTCAAAGGACCGGAGCAAAGCAACCAAATCCATTTGTCGTATGCGTGACAATTCCCAGAGGATTGTTGTGAATGCAGCTAGAGGGAAAATGTGCTTGCTGAATCGTCTGTCCTCATTTTAAACATATTTAAGTTGCAGGCCTGAGTTAAATGCAGTATTTAAAGGTACAGTGTTTCAGTCCAGCTAAGCAGCACCCCCAAGGACAGCTGTGAGGGCTCTGTGAAAGTCAGTTGTTAATCAAAAACCACGAGTGAAAACAGACAAATACCTTTTCATCTTCGTCTTCGTCCTCCACCACGGACATGTTCTCCTGCAAATAAAGGAGAAGAACAAGAGTTAGGGCCAAGATTGAGATACACACGGGCAACAGAGCATTTTTTAACAAACACCTTGTAATGAAACCTTCGCTTGTATATACACCCCCATTGGGAGAGGCCCTGTTGCCGTAGCAACTGCCTCTCGGGTGACCTCGCACAAAAGGAGGAGGTGAATGAGAGGGGCCTTCTCCGCAAGAGCAATGTCACAACCGAGCAATCTAATTTCTTCACAACATAAACACAAACACGCACTCACACATGCACCTGAAACCAAAAGGAAAACATTTAATTTCAGTTGTTCGGGGCCTAGATCCTTCCTATCAATCAACCCTGACCCTTTCTGGGTTTTGAATGTAACGGTGGTGTGGAGTGGTGCTCTGTTTTCGCTGGGCTGGAGGGTTAGCGCAAGTTGTTTTTATGCCGGTGGAGCAAACTGCCCTGCCCCAAGACAGAGGTAAGGTACTGTGATGGGCTATGGGTGTACAAAAAGCTGATGCATTCGGGGTAAAGACATGGTTTATAGAACCCTGCGGAGATGGAGGTCGCTCAGACTGTGACTGCTATGTTAAGACTCACAACAAGACGTGATAGAAACCTTAACCTTTGTAACATGTAACAGATCTTGTTACAATGCACATACAATAACACTATAAACAATACCTAATTACTATACAGCTCTCTAAAATACTATTAAGGGGGCCAATTGCTGCATTCTGCAGCACAATAATTCTATTTAATGACTGCTAAACTACGTGACCTTAGTCACAGGCAATTTCTACATAGCTACTATAGTTATACATAGCATACCAACTATATCTCACATAATGAAAAATTAATTTCAAGAGAATATTTCATTGCCATTCATTTATCTGAAAAATAGCTATATAATAATGTACCGTTACCTACAGTCACAGCTTTGCATCGGGGTGTAAATGCCTGGCCATATTTTACAATAGAATCTATGCAGGTTTCAAATTGATGCCTGTCAATTCTAAATTATTTAAGTCACAAACACTGGCTGAGTTACTAGGGACTGTTTTCCGTGCAGCTGAGTGGGCGAGATCACAGTACTCACCAAGTCCTGACTGTAGCTGGCCATGCCTGGTGTGATGTGAAAGTAGTTCCAGCCAATGAGCAGGAGGAGGAAGAGAGGCAACATGAACAGCTCCCAAAGCCACACTGTCACCACAAATATCTAAAAAAGACAGAGACAGAAGAGAGCGAGCAAGCGGTTATCAAACAGGCTACGTGAATCGCAAACAGCACAGTTGGCAATGCTGCCCACACATATGCATTTCCTCTAACATGCATTTCCAAGAGTTTACATTGGAAAAAAAATCATAGCAGGCTCAACACAGGCACTCTTAACCTCCTCACAACTAGAAAACTGCGATGCAGAGCTGTATCTCAGCATCTCACCAGCGCTATTAAGGAGATGGTGCCGGTGTCTGTGTGTGTGGTACAGCAGTGGCAAAAAATTTTATATTTCAAAAACCCATTTGCATTGATTAACACTGTTAATTTGGACGTGATAGAACAGAGTGTTTGACAGGAGCGGGGCCCCATACTCGCTCTGATGTACTACATTTCAAATGCTTCCTGACTGCGGCACGTTCCCGCTGCCTGACCGATAGCAAGCACATATGGCCGCTGGAGGGGCGTCGCTAGCACTTTCCTTTTATCCGATGCAGAGAGACTGAGATCGCTTGAGACCCCTGGTAGAATAAGATGAATAATCCTTCAGAATTCTGGCAGAGATATAGGTGTTTCTTATAGTAAAACACCTACAGCACGGCGCAGCACGCCACTAATTGGATGGTTGAATTTAAACCCGGCTAGCGGCAACTTAACGAGTCAGAGAAATAATCAGGCGATACGCAAAGGGATGACCGTAAAACAAGACACTCAGAGAAAACATAATTATAAAAATGCACTCTGCACATTACAATTCAACAAATCGGTAATATAACGTCTGCACCTGAGTAGTCCATTTTGTGGGTTTGTATTTATGTCAACAAATTTGATCAGTGCACTGCTTCCAGCACAGTAAATAACCCTGTGATGCATGAATTATTAAATCACAAAGGAAAACAATATCTGAAGGTTTCCTTTTTCCCTCAGAACAGGATTTAAGTAGGATATCATCATTCCCAGTCTTTTTGTTTTCAAAGTGATGTATTTTCAGTTAACATTTGGCATGCCCAATGAACAAATAAACCCTTTAATGACTGAGGCCTACTACAGTGGACAGATGATGTTTTTACTTATAGATAGTAAACCACAACAAATACAATATTACATTTTTTCCTGTTTATCTCCTAGAATAAAATAATGAGATATTTCTGATATCCCAAACATGCTTAGTGCTTCATCACTTTTGTCAGCCTTTTTGAATTGTTAAAAAAAAAAAGAAAATCAGACACAAACACAAAAAGTCATACACAGCTATTAGCAAGGGTCAAAAGACATCGTTAATAGTGGCTTTGAGCAAATATGGAAAATTAATAACCTTAAAACTGCTTAAAAACTTAAAAAGGAAATGTGCATTATTCTTTGATAAAACTGTCAGTAGATTGGAACTGACACAATCAGCGAGGCAGATATGATAACTGTGATAATCACAAAATGGCCCAATATCAAATATTGGCCTAGCTGATATACCAGTCTGTCAGTAATGTATTTTGTACATTTTCTATCATCTGCTAACCAATTAAATAATGATTTCATTTATTGAATATATATATATATATTTAAATTCCTATTGGCCTGTTTAAATTCCAATTGGTCTATTTCAATAGAATGTCTCCATATTATGCCATAAGACAGGGCTTGTACCATTGCACCTCTATACAGCTGGAGGCGTGTTAGAGACATTATGTTTGACTTATGTCAGTGACAGGCTTAAGTTAGACTAGGCCTGTAGGCCTTAGTTTAACATCAATACAGTACCAGCATGTTCCTGTCATAGCAGCCAGTGGCCAGACATCCTGCTCTGGGGGCAGTCTACCTACCGCCACTCCCACACTAGGTTCATTTTTACAACACACACACGCACCAGAAACATATGAGTCGTGCTTAATGCCCAAAGCCCTTGGACAACACATCCCTCCCTCCAGGCAGAACAACAGTGTGCACATCTGGGTCTTTCTTAAATAATACAGTCAACATTTAGTCAAACTATACTGAAGGAGATGTTTCCAACTTGTTATTCAATCTTCACTAAAATACAGATTCAAAGTGAAAACCGTATAAGGAACCCATAGCCAGTGAGGGAAGAATATGAATTTAATTCTGTTTGGGTGTGAACGCAATTATACTGGAGTCACTCCCATTTCTAAAACCCCATGCTGAGAGGTGACTACCTTCCTCCATCCTCACCCAGGGATGAACTCCACAGCTCATCAACAGGTTAGCCGTCATAAATGATACTTTCTTCCTGCTTCTTTTGGAAAGTAAGAAGGAGAGAGCGAGAGAGTTGGAAAATACCGGCATCAGCTCAGCAGGAATGCTGAACCTGCTTGCCCTGTCTGCGGAAGCTTCTACATTAACTACTGAAGTCTAATTGCCTGGTCCCTGTCTTCCCATGCGAGTCAACAGTAGGAGTCTATTCATTTACAGCCCGGGAGTCTAGAGAGAGGATCTGTCACAGGTATTCATAATCGTCCGCTAATGCAAATTTCCGCTCAGCTGCTCACAGGCATGGTGGACAAGATAAAAGCACGCAGAAATATAATGCCTTGTGTCTAAGTGTAGCATCTAAATGACTGGATAAACAAAACCTGCCAGAAATTTCTTCATTTCGTCCCCAAAACTGTGTGTGCATGTGTCCATGCATGCTGGGTTTACATGCGTTTTTCCCCAGTGCTAATAAAAAAGTAACAGCTAACATCTGGGAAAGCCATTCTTGAAGTCTGAGACTTCAGATAGCCTCTGGATAATAAGCAGAGTTTGCGCTCTACTTCTCCTTTCTCCACAAATACGGTACAGCTCCTGCTTAACAGACTCTAGTCATTCTCCTGTAAGTTGTTTGTTTTATTAGAGTAAAGTATTGATTAAAGAAAGATAAAACCTGACATACTTTGGAGACAATTTAAATTGTAAAAGAAATCTGGCCGTACGCTGGGCTTCCTTTCAGACATCAGGAAAGAGCAGTGAGGTTTTACTGCGTGACCAGTGCATTAAGAGCAAACTGGGAACCTCTAACATAGTGCATTGCCGTACATGAGCTAAATAACTGATCTTCTGAGTAGTTAGTATGTCCTGCGACTGAACATGCTATACTCTATTTCAAACAATTCTAAACATATATAAAAAAGCTATTAAAAATATTAAAATATTAAAAAAAACTAGTGACCAGTGACCAACATATACACACCCTGCTTATATCTTCACATATATTTACCAATGTCTATGGACATAATGTTTCAACCACCCACAAAAGTAGCTGGGGACAAAAAAATTTAAGAAATAGAGAAGAAAAATATGACAAGCTGGAAATAATTCCAGTTCTTCCACATGAGGAGCACAGCTTCATGTGTCAACACATTTTCTAACCTCTAGACCACACCTCTCATACTAAACATACTGTAAAACAACTAGACAGTTTTAAGTACCTTTACTACATTTGTTGGAGACATGCAAAACTGGATAATGAAATAACTATCACTAACTGACGTTCATACCCGTTTAGCAAAGTAAAGGAGACCACTTAACTAAACATCAAACTAAAACATATGAGCGTGACCCTGCAAAGACCATCCGGGGAAGAAAACATGATCTGCAATAATAAGTAATGTGTGCTGGAGTGAAGCGGGTGATGAGGTTGCTCTCCTCAGGCACCTGTCAGGATCACCAGAAGAGCAGACTGGCCAGGAGCAGGGCGAATCCACCAGCAGGGTTAAGAAGCGCCTGGCGGATTTGTTTTAGCATGTGGTTAATATGATTCCGCTAAATGCATTTCTAGAGATGATCTCTGGTCAGAGGAATTCCTAGACCTAATAATAAAGCACTCAGCGATTAAAAGTGTGAAAATAAAATAAGTCGTGGAGCTGAAGCCAGGCTGGCAGCAGAACGCCACCCACGCTCTCCTGGGAGGGGGAGAGGAGAGCTGCGGCAGTAACAAAAGGACAAAGACACCCTCACTAAGAGTTTATACCATCCTGCAAATTGATTAAACTGCAAAGGGGTGGAGAGAGGCTACCAATCCAGACTACTTACAGATAGACTAGACACAAGTGGTGTGAAGGGCTGGGAAAACACTCCACAGCTACTGCAGGGTGTAAACACACATCACTGCAAGAGTACAATAACCTTCATCCATATAAATGTAAAAGTCAGAGCATAAAGTGCAAACAACTATCATATATACAGTGAGGTCTGGAAGTATGAGACCACTAGTGCAATTGCTTTTTTATGCATTTTTATAATTTAGAACAATCCATTTATATTTTATTACAAATAGTATTATTTGCATGCTAATTTGAGCAAAATGTTTAATTGAAAATTTTACTTTTTTTAGCATTTAAGTTATCCTAATGACAAAGTTATAAACTTTGTCATTATGTATGAACTTCACAAGTTCACAAAACAATCTATATTCTCCCAGCATGATTTGAAGAAATCAGATCTTCTATACAAATTAGTTAAACTTTGTTAACAGCCCATTAGTGAACTAGAAATGGTGCAGAGAAAATGTTCTGTTTTAAATTTCCCCAAATCCTAAAAAAATTTACAATGTCTTAGACATTTGGACCACAGTGTATATCAATTGCCTTACATATACACACTGACTGGTTAAATAACCAGCTAATACAGGGGAAGTAGTTTAGCTAAAAGCATTTTCATAAGAGCGCTATAAATTCATTCAGTGTGTTAAACATAGGGAGAAAAAACTCAGCAGCAAGTAGGTTTAAAGTGCTGGATGGGGAGGTTGGTAAATTTTGTGTGATTACATTCAACGCACAAGAATAAGGCCTATTTTAAGACTATAACACAGAGAAACATCAAACATGTCTGAGAAATGCAAGTGATTTATCTTTTATTAACTTTTATCTATAGTTAAGCCAAACCAAATAACTGGATAAATCTTACAGCTCCCGATCTTTAAACTAACTTGTGAACAAATTTTTAAGACACTCTTTTTTGTTATACCACTCGGAAGTGTTGCTTCAGATTTGAGCATTTTGACAGTGGGAAATCTATTATGTGTATATACCCTCTTAAAGCAAGTGAGCACTAACTAAACCATGAGGGGATTTTTGACTCTCCTGCATCCCTCTCATGCATTTATCTTCCGCAGCACTCGGAGAGAAGCAAACAACGGCTGCAGTGCCAGTCTGCCTTATGAGGGTCAGGCGAAGGGCTGTGGATGGATGCCAGATTACACGAACATATCTGTGCAAACCTAACAAGGCTGACTACTGGCTGCAGGCTTAATGTGTGTATGTGCGTGCTTGAAAGAGACAATGAAACTGGACAACTTAAATGTGAATATAGGAGGATCCTAACAGCGTTGCCACACGTTTCTCTCTTTCTCTGGCTTTATTCCAAGGTGAAATGGAGGGTGATAAAAGTAACCTACATTGGTATCTTGGTTAAAATACAGAAAAATGACACAATATTTATAGCATATCAAAAGCCCCAGTGGATGTTACAATCATGTCTTTAGTAAGCAACTGAGAGAGAAAGAAAAAGCATGCTATGCATCGGCGAAGGTTATTTGTGTCATGTTTAAAGCTGCGGTAAATGTAGTTCACCAATAAGACATGCAACATGTTTGGATTTTATATGTTAGAAAACCTGTGCAAATAAGGAGTGTAAAAATAATATTTAATACTTTAAATAAAAGTTTAAGTATGTCCACAAGTGCAAATCAAACAAAATAAATAACATTCCTCAAAAACATTTTTTAAAGCAGACAGCAGTTTTATTTTTTAAATATACTACTTACACCTTTTAAAAAATAAAGTTTTCTTCTCACTGCAAGCACGTTCAATTCTTTTGAAGGCTAATTTCTTTAAACCTTTCAAACTGTTACAATGATTTAACACGGTCTCACTAGATAACCCAGCTATTTTAGACCATATTAACCTATTGCCAGTTTATTAAACGTAACCCTTAAAGAATTCTTCTTAAATCTGTCTTTGTAAATTCCCACAGAAACAGCTCGGCTGTAACTAAAACGTGATGTGATCCTGCATCTGCACTGCAGGCTGTAAGTGTATGATGTGTGTATTTGATGCTGGACAACAGCCGGCTCGGCTGCGGCTCATGTTCTTATCAGTGGGACGGTAGGGTGGACTGCGCGCCCGGAGGGAAAGAAAGCAAGCGAGAGGGAGAGATAAAGTCTCTGTCACCGGCGGAGCGGAGGGCAGTGTACGGAGCCCTGTGGTGCCTGTCAGCGGCTGGCATACCGACCCCACCCCGCCGCACTGGCCACCAGTGTTTAATCCATGTTGGGAGCATTAACATTCAACGACCTCCTGGGTGACAGATCTGCCATGCGAGCCTGCTCCCCCGAGGCAGGAAGCACCCCGAGTGTCAGTTCGGCTCACGGCCGCTCAGACACGCATACGCCACAGCCAGCCGACCGGGCTGAGGCCACGAGCGCCCGGGGAGATCTGTCCTCTGTGACTGCAGAGGTGCCGGGCGTGTTAGCGCTGGTCATTACACACAGACGTGTGCATCAGGGTTAAAAATGATTCCGTGCTGATAATAAGCGCAAAAAGAAAGCGTAAATGTGGCCTGTTGATGCTATAAAATGCATGTTTACAGCGCATCATGCATCAATCTTACGTGCGTATTCAAATGCATGCAAAGTAAATAATGCATTGCGTAAACATGCAAAGCGCACGTGAGAAATGACAGAAGTTACATACATATACAGCATGCGTGTTTGTATATACATGGGTTGTCTGAAAACGCATGTATGTTTATGTGAAAGGAATAGTAAACGGACACTTTGAGTGATGGGTGGAGTGTGTGAGCGGAGGTGGAGAAGCTGTCAGTTTGAGGGGTGAGAAGCGGGTGTGCGGGGTCACACCAGCTTCAGCACTGAGC
Source organism: Chromobotia macracanthus (assembly GCA_036877525.1). Classification (NCBI taxonomy): domain Eukaryota; kingdom Metazoa; phylum Chordata; class Actinopteri; order Cypriniformes; family Botiidae; genus Chromobotia; species Chromobotia macracanthus. Next base: position 86,443 of record JAZGTH010000145.1, on the reverse strand, counting down.
CTCAGGAGCGGTACGATGACACGGAGCAGACACATCTCAATAACAACACTGACACTGTCAGATCTCCAGCCATCACTGCACTGTTAGGCGCTCAAATCCTCCTGTTTAATTATTAATCCCTTCCTCAAGAGTTTCAGGAAGAGCCCGTGCACATATATCACTATCAAGGGTTCGCCCTCCTGTCATATTCACAGCACAAACTCCCTGACAGACTCTCACAGCCCACGAGATGCACAGTGGGACCTACACACACATACACGCATTTATTTCCATGGAGCTGTCCAGCCAGATGTGAAGCAAAGGCAAAAAGAAACTCAGGCAAAGACGTAATGCAAGCCTAGACTGAGCCTAGAGTTAGACTGTCAATCAAATGTATAAACAGTTGCATTAATTACATGAGACGCTGACTAATTAATCAAACAGATTGCAACATTTGCATATATCAATATTTGCTTAAAAGCCCCACAAATGCAGATAGCTTAATATACTAGCATGGTAGAAGAATACATCTTTGAACAAACGTTGCAAAAGCAGCTTTAGAAAACAGTCATTTTTTTATTTGCATGTGATTTTCATGCATGGTTTTTTTTTTCATTTCTATAATTGCATAAATAAGCATTTGACACGTTGTCTGCAGTAGATATAAGGGCTCAGTTCACTATGTATTCTCAAAAACATCACGGTGGGACCTCAGATGCAGTGGCAGCAAAATCACATAGAAGAACGCAGAGATCTCAAAACCAAATTAAAACACAATTAAAAATCTACTTAAAATAAACTACAAAGAAAATCAAACAGCCCTACAGACATACCCTGCGAGGCTAGAAAAACCCTAAACATCAAGACTCAAGAGTGTTTTCCAGAGGACTTTGCAGAAGTTAAACCAGGTTACCGAATCAGGTGGTGAAAATGCTTATAATCGCTCCAATACTGGCGGTACCCATAAACCAGTTAATAGCTCAGACCGTGCACGGCCCTTTGCAGCGGGCCCTCGGGACTCGTGAACCCGTGTTGACTCTGTCCCGCTATCATGTGGCGGCCATCCTGCTCAGACAGAACCGGGAAGGGAGAGACCGAGAGAGCTCTTCGTCACAGCTGCCAACTGCGTTTACAGCTGCACATCAAACATTCATCAGATGCCATCTTTACAGTCTGTGATGTGAGGCAATCAGCATTTCACAGGCTGTCAAATGATGTCGAAAGCCCGCGCTACCTGGCAGCGCCAAAAAGGGCGCACCAACACCAACACGCAAGCGCAGGTTTTCCTTTCTAGTCGCGACTACTGACGGCCGAAGCGATCTCGTATGTTAAAATATTAATACTAGTTAAATACTTAAAACACGCTAATGACGGCAAAGCTCCGACTCATCTTTCATGTGTCAATAATCTGTATTCCCTTCACCCTTACGTGCTTTTCATCTTTATCGAAAATGCTTGAAACTGCGGAGCTCAGAGCCACAGTGATTGCCTGGTTGATGCCTGGCCGGCTAATGCTCATTTAGCCCGTTGTAGAAACTTTGTGGAGTCTGTTTGCTCTGTGTAATGCGGTGTAAGAAATTACTTTGCTTAATGCTTGGCATCACGATTGTCGTCCATGCTCTCCCAACAAAATACCTGGTTCTCATCCGCAGTGTGTGTGTGTGTGTGTGTGTGTGTGTGTGTGTGTGTAATGCCCGTTTTGACGGTGCTGTAGCGCCATCTACAGGCTGAATTGAGACGTGCAGCGGAGAACTCTAGGTGACCCCTCTGCAGTCTCCACTGATATATGCCACATCCATCTTTCCCAGTCTAAGTGCAGGCCACATTTAAACGGTGGTATTTTATAAAGATTTTATCCTTCGCAGACTTTTCTCCTGGACTCGCTGTAGTAGTCGGACTTCGTAAGTGCTGTTTCTGGACTCATTACTGTGGCATAAACAAGCAATAAAAATATTCAAGTATGTAAGCGCTCAGTCTGGTTAGAAGAGCACGGCTGCACATGTTTTTAGCAGATATACCATGAGTTCCTCCTTAAATGCACATTAAGATCTCCAATGAGACTGTTGGTGTATAAAACACTGCCTGGGGAATGTGAATCAAAACTTTAAGGATTACTTACAGTGAGATCATAGAATAAAATACAGGGGGTTCACCACACTGCTAAAAACCAATAAACAAATAAATTTACTTAGTATTTTTTTGTGTTGTTTTGTAGTAAAAAAATATTTAAACATCCCTAGGAAGACCTGAATATGATCTGTTGTAGAAAGTCTAATAAAAATGCTTCCCGAAAAATCTGTTCAGGTTAAAATACTGTTTTAATGTAGTTAATTTTACTGTAAAGCAGGACAAAAATATAGATTAAGAATATGATTTTTTTTTGCACTGCCCTTTTAACTTTTGCGTTTCAGATTGCCGACACACAGTAGGTGATGTTGAACATTATCATCTTGCACAAAGACAACAGCCAAGGGAGCACCATAGAAACAGGCAGAGGCTATATTTACAGTAATCGACTGGGACTGACTTTACAGACGTTTATCCAGATACGCAAAGGTTTATGAAGTCACAACAGCATTTTCTTCACCTAACAAGAAATAAACTATTAAACAATATAGAAAAGTTTCCTGTGTACTGTATATATACACAAAAGGAGTGTATTCGAACTAACCCACACACATATTTCCCACTCTCTACAGATGAAAGCAGTGTTTCGCGAGAGCGTCTGTAAGCGCTTTGCTGTGTGCGGGTCGGGGTGGTGACCTCTGGGATTTCCAGCACTGGGGTGGGAGTGTGTTCCGGGAACAGGCGCTGCCTGTGCAACCTATAGACCTGGACAAACAAACCGCAGCACCACAAATGCATTGTAAGTTGCGTAAAGTGTAAAAGCTTAAGGATGGAGACTCCACTGACTCTATGAATTATGTATAGTAATGCATTTTAAATATATGTTTGTAAAGTAAATAGTATCCTCTCCACTTTCTACTTTGTACACTACATACAAAGTATACAGGCCTACATTATAAATTAAGTGGATGAGACGCCGCTGACGATTAGGATGACATGAATTGCTAAAGAGAACGGAAAGTATGGTCTTCTCTAATTATGCATTTCTTAGAGGTAAGCATCTGTCAATGTCTAACTCTGTTACCTCATTACCGCAGCCTACAGATATACATACACCCAGAGAGGGCGAGAGAAAGACAGAGAGGTTCTTGCTAAGCCTTGAGGGTTACATGTTGTTTTATAGCCATCTTGCAACATACATTGTAATTACATATTACAAGACGGTACAAGAAAGTATGCAAAAACAACAGAACAACAGAGTATGCTTTAGATCCACCCCTCCGGCCTTTTGTTTTACAGCCTGCATGATTTACACAGGTGACCCATTTTCATTTTTCCTGTCATCTCCATATCTCAGCATCACCTGCACCGCTTCGAATGCAGTGGTGCAGAAACAGGCCACATGCTAGCGGAGATGATATGCTATTCTTTCCATTCTCGACCCCATGTCTCAATAGCAATATGGCTGGTGATAGGATGTCCCACGCCTCTCCCCCAGCCTGACACCCTCAGGTGGATGGGCGCGCACACCTCCGGCGATGCCTCTTCAGGGGGCAATGCTCATCCCTGCAGCGTGTCGCAGCGGTGCGGGAGACTGCAGATTACACTCTGGTTTCCTGAAAGTACTGTCTCTAAAAATAACTGGCTGTGTGTTACAACACAGCTTATAATACTTCCTATTTGGCTACACTAAAGCACAGCGCAGCATGCTGGAACACACACCAGAGCGACACAGGTATTAAAGTTTAGTCAGTTTGTTGATGGTGTCTGTGGTAGTATATGAAAGTCATACAACAACAGATGCATTGCAAAAAGCATTTTCTTTATCAGAATGTGTCTCGTGTGTTGTTTTTCAGTGAAAATATCTTGTTTTGAGTATATATTAACATACATTGTGTGTGTATATATATATATATATATATATATATATATATATATATATATATATATATATACTGGATTAAAAGGGCAAAAGTACTTATTAAGAAGTTAAATTCTACCACATCACGCTTTGTTGCCACTTGCCACATCACTTCGCAAAACTTAGTAGAGACAGAATTGGACTGGGGAAATTAAGAAAAGATATCAGACTCCTGCATCTCCCACATAAGCATCACTGCTCACAACATGTCTAGACACCTAGCATGTGTTAAACCCCAAGCGACATCTAAGGTATAACACACTACACATTCAAATCATAACAAAAATAAATAAATAAAATCCAGCTTTGTGAATTCTGTTGTGATGGCTCTGTTATTCAAAAAACATAAATACAAAAAGAAATAATTGATTTACAACACCTAACAGTTGCACCCTGACAGGGGAGGATTGAATCAACACAGCCTGTTTCCATCTTGTGAAAAGTTGTTATTAAAGTTCAGAGCGATTTCTTCAAAGAGGGATTACACGAATACGTTCACTGACCTCGGGTTACTAAAAGGGCCGTGGAGTTGAAATCTTGTAAACAGAGGTACGAAGACTTACCAGGAAGGCTATAATACTCCTCTGTGTGTTCTCCCATTGAAAGCAGCTTTTAATATACTGCAGCGTATAGAGAAGGGCCATGCTGATCTTCCTCACTCGATAGATATTACGTGCTAAAAGCTAATGGGGACAAAGCAGTAGTTAGCAAGATGTGCCTGAGGATGTAATGCTCACAACATGACATTCATTCAGGTGTAAAGAGGCTTTTAAACTGAAGCTTCATTGGTGATAAATATTAATAAGTCAAGTCATCTTTGGTGTCTAAAGAGCTTCAGGCATTGCTGGAGGAAAAACTCTACATAATGAGTCTCTAAACAACAAACCTAATATTAAGAGAAAGCTGGAAATATGGTGCCAAATTGCACTATAATAGCTGCAAATAAAACTCACCTTTTTGTTAAACTTTGGGTTGTCCTCTGCAAAGTTTGTTTCTTTTGGTTGGAAGGTTTTGATGCCTGCTCTGATCTGAAGAAGAACATGAAGGCTATCACAGATTGGATTTTTACTTATGGTAAAGTTAGGTAATATAAATCCATAATTTCCATAAATAAAAATAACTGAGGTTTTGAGAACATTCAATGTAGTTTTTATGATCATTTTTCAGTAAAGGACTCCAAGTGCAATGGGTCTTTTAAATGTCTTATGTTATGAATAATAGTATTTCTATTATAAATATCTTGAATTATAAAGAGCCCCTCTCTTTGCACTTACAGGGTTATAAATCACATGCAGCTCCACTGTGATGCTTCCCTTGGCTGCTCTGGATAGGTTATTATTCTTCAACATTCTGGTGATTTGTTGGCCATTAGAAACCTAAGGCAGAGTTTTGATATGTTAAAGGTGAATTGTTTTGTTCAAATGTCCACCAAAATAGCAGATAGCCCCACCCCAAACTCATGCCATTGGTTGACCTAGTATTAAAAAAACAACACACCACCAATAACACTGACACAATAATATACACTGGAGCACAATAATGAGTATAGATCTGTGTGGTACTTACACTCAGCAAAGGAATGGCAACTTTTCCTAGGAAGTCTGGAGCTTTGTCCCCATCGTCATGATAGACTGTCAGCACCAAAACATCATGAATGTCCTTAATTGGGCTGTAGACATGGCAAAATAAATGTGTTATCAAATGTGTTATTAATCATGATACACGAGACATCACCAGTGGTACTTACAATGTCAGGGCAGTTCTCCATTCAGGATTCAGGGTTTTGAATATTGTGTGTGTTTGCAGTTTGCTATTACCCAGCTCAAGCATACAGAAGGGGTCACTTTTACCTGATGACATTAGATATTTTGATATTACTGAAGGAATTCAGAATTCACTGTAAGACCACTCTAGATTTAAAGCATATAAATACCGCTTAAATCTGTCCATGGAAGATCTGTGGCCTTTATTAACTTGACTTGAAGACAGCCAACATCCTTCAAATCTTTACGAGAGTTCATGAAACTCTGCAAACACAATTGATCATTCATAGTAAAAACTAAATGAAACAACTGAAACATTATTCTATCCTAATCTATATATTTTTTTCTATATATTTACAATCATACAAATAAACAAAAATACTGACATATTGCTCCAGCATCCTCTCATAGGTCCTGGGATCCTCTAACGGAGCAGACTGCACGTCTGAGATGGATGCACCAGAACACGGGATCAGTGTGACCAGAAACACCAGACGGCTCTTGCCAGGGTCCAGCACACGAGTGTAGAACTGCCTCTGATTGACGGGAAGTCTGGTCAGGTCAATATCCAACCTGAAAACAGTTCAAATGACCAGAATTTGGTCAGTGGATGGGCAGATTTACATCTGTACTGGATTTAAAAAAAAGAAGAACTTGCATTAGGGCAGAGAGGGGTAAGATGTGTGAGTGGTTAAACTGGGATTCATCATCACATGACCATATAATTAAAATTAATTATATATACATACAGCTGCCTGAGTGGAGTAAGCAGTGTTATTAGAAGGTTTCTTTTAAAAAGTTGTGTTTCTAGGTGTTTCTTTTAATTTCAGTTATATGTCCAGGATAGCGTGAAATATAATTTAATATTTAAATTATATCAGTTTTATCCTCTGTCTTATTTCTCCTTGGCTAGAAGACAAATTAAATAAGCTGGCACAACTTACCCCACTCCTCCTTACTCTTTTGTAAAATCTTTTCTTTCAGTTTATACAGTCTGTGATGTCGCTCTGACTTACATTCCCCAACACTCCTCTGACTTCCTGCCTCTCTTGCAACAAACCTCAACCACCAGACTGTCCTGGGCATCCTGGAACTGGTAAAAGTCGAAAGACTCTCTCCACTGTGGGTTTGCCTTAATGCACAGACTCTAAGAATGAAAAGAGAGCGAAAGACAGAGACGTTTTAAGGAAACTCAAAACAGAGACAGCTAACATGACAGGTATACTAAGCCGTATTTAGTAAGACTTCACTAAGACATGTGGTGAAGGAGGGGCGACCGTCTTTTGGAGAACATATCCTCTCCTCTCACTGGGATTATAAACTCTGACAGCATCCAATTAGAACTAGTTTTGTTCAACAAGCAAACATGCCCAAATAGAGCCAGGGGGCTCTATAAAAAAGATGACATGAGCACACAAAACTAGCTGGTTGGAACCATCAAGGGGGAAGGAGGGGGCTGCATGCAGAGGTAGATGAGCAAGGCATTGTGGGTATGCAAATGAGTTGAACAAGACGCAGTAACAGAAGCATCAGGAGAGACGCCCTGCCAGACACGGCCGATCTAATGAGTAGCCTCCTCTGTCACCAGAGCACTGAAGCCTGAGAGGAGTGATCTAAGAGGGGGGAAGAGGGGAAGGTGGGGGGGGATAGAGGTGTATACAGTGGATAGAACATCTAAAGCGGGAGAGAGAGGAAAGGTATGTAAACTACTGAGAAAGAATGGGAGGAGGAGAGGGAAGGGTACAATTGGAGAAACAAAGGATGGGGGTTTGGAAACAAAGAAAGAGATAAGTGAAGCTGTGATGATGTAACAATTACAGAAATAGAGAAAGCATGGGGAGAGGGATGAGCTCACCTTGCTCCTCACCCTCTGATCTCCTACTCTAAAGCGTACGTAGATGTCTCCTTGACCACAGTCAGGCATATTCTGGCCTTCAACCAGGATGACAGAGTAAACTCCGCTCCAAACCTGACTCTTCTGTCCACCCATGAGCCGGCCAACCTGTACCTGGCTGATCGGCTGACCCTGAAACAGACAACATACAGTATATATATATACATATAACTCATATAAATATATAAATATGACATATAATATATATACACACACACACACATCCTCTTTAAGACAATTAAACAAATCCAAAATGAAAGTCTCTGCAACAACATACATTATGAAACGCTTCCAAAACACTGAACATGTGCAGATGATTCTGACACCTCGGAGATAGAAAACAGGTCCATCAACAAGACTACAGATGGATAAGTACACAGTACAGAAATGACTTGTGGGCTGATAGCCGTGCACTTTTAAAACACCCAGCATCAGGAAGAGGCTGGTCTGTTCTGCCAGTAATCACAGACCAGAGAGCTGTTTTCCCACCTGGATGCTTACAGAGTGTGACAGGCCCTCTGCTCCATTAGAATCACACACACATACACGACACAGCAGACAAACCAGCATTAACATTTAACATAATGGGGACATCTCCATAAACAAGCCTCTTTAAAGAGAGAGAAGGGGGGAGATAAAAGGAAGTAGCTACAGAGAAAGAGAGAGAAATATAATATTCATCCGAGCCAAGTCTTCCCAAGTGTTTATTTTGGACAAATCTGTGAACGGCATGGCCAATAAAACAATTCTACTTAAGAGTAAGTGGCCCCTAAAGAGAGGCTATTCCTGGTGCTAAAAGAGCTGGGGGATTGCCTCCATATGGTGAAGCAGCATGGGGACATGAGGACAAGCCCAAAGCCGTATCCATTTGGCTGGAGCTTCAGTGCTGTCCGTCCACAGCTGTGATATTACATCCTAACATCTGGGTTATAGCTCACCATGCCTGGGAATGAGCCATCGCAGATATCTTCAGCATCTTACACTGGCATAGTGCCGCAAAGTGCGCAGACACACACACACACTCAAGACTCCATCAGCAGAAAGAAGAACCACATGCTATGTGCCATCATCACTGCCTTTTTCCATCTGAAAGACACTGCAGCGTGGCTATGTTGGAGAAAGTGTGAGGAGAGGTAAGAATTGAGAAATGTTGAGAGATGTTCTGCCTCTACTGATAGGTGTCAAACAGAAGTAGGCCTGAGCTGTTTTGGCAGAGGACACAGTGGAGTGTAAACATCACCACCAGCACTTCAGAAACACATACTGATCTATACCTGAAGTTATAGTCTGGTGGGAGTCTATTTGGGTGAAATTCTCAAGAAACGCAGAGAAATGTCCCGGTCATATTTCACCCCAAAATCAAAACTAAGAAGCAAGAGATTATGTTTTGCATGAAGAAGCTGATGCCTGTTTCTAAGAACCAACAATAATTTTCCATTGTGACATTATTTCTGACAGTTAGGCACATTCAACCACTCTGCCACCCTGATGCCAGTAGTCTACTGTAATAAATGTAATCTCACTCTCATTACTGTATAAAAACTAAAAAAGAATACTATAACTGAAATACTAATTTCAATACTATATTTAAATATAAATACTATATTTAAATTTGATTTGATTTTAGGACTATTGTAGTTGTCATACTGAATTTAATTAATTTTATTATCGTACTGCAGAAAATTTGTTTTTTTGTAACAAGATGTGCTAAGCTGTTTGGGCTAAAATATAACCCCAACCTTTACATAATAAACACGATACAACAGAGAATATAACGTAACCTAAAAATAACCAAGATTTACACTTTTAAGATTATGAACCTAACAAGACATTCACAAATATTAAAGTTTTAAACTATTATGATTTAAACTGGCTAAACCTTAATATACAGCATTACTTTGTTTCTTTTAACAGCTTTTAACTGACATGAAATTTAGTGGCGAAATAAATACAGTAAATCACTGTGCAGGTACGCCAGTCTTCCATGTGACAGAGCTTTTGTACAGAAGACATTTAAATTGCTACCTTTCACAGCCTTGAAGAATAAAAGTTATTTCCAACCACTGTGAGGTAAATAAACTCTCAATTATGAACTGACCTACACAAAACGCAAGGAAGACAGCATGCTCTGTTTAGATCACAAAGATATATATACTTAAGAAATCATGGACTGGTAGAGCACATCAATCACAGCCACAAACGGAAGTCTGTCACTCTGCTTGAAGTTTCAGAATGTCTTAACTATAAGTGAAAATGGATGTTAGGTCAACTCAAAAAACTTGATTGAATGTTGGATATAATAACAGTGAAGTATATTTGATGAAAGATGATGAGGATCTACTGCCCTCCAGTGGACATATAAGATATGTAATGTTACTGCTGACAGTGTCATTAAAAATAATGCAGACATTGAGGATTAATGCATTTGAACAAATAAATGCAGACATTCTGTGTATTTTAAGATATACACTGTTAGCGCTCTCCTTTCCTCTAGGCTCCTTGAATACCTGAATATACTGTAAGTAATATGTATGCTGTATTTGAACATTAAAATAAAGAATATTTTTAATGACATACCTTATTGAAACTTCCTTTTCTCCTTAGTAGCCACTTCTGAAAAATGTGACAATTATTTTAGAAAACTTTCATATTGATTTGATGTGTTTATATGTTGTCATTTTGATAGTTCCCACTGAAACTGGTATTCAGAATATTCAGATGTATATTCAGAAATCGTACATTTCGTTTTGCAGGCTCCTCTCGGATGGACAGACAGGCCTCTATAACGATCACACCCATGTCATCCTCTGCACTGTTGGGATCCTCCAAACTCAGTCTCATTGTAATTGTTCTGCAAAGAAGTTCACAAAGTCTGCCTGTGAAATATTATGGGTTCTAAGAAAAACTACTCAGACCTATTTAAACTGGTCTTTAACAGTCCAATATCATTTAATAATGATAATTATGAAATTCCTCACTTGTCAAGCTCCAATTTACAGATAGAAAATCTGCTTGAGCCCATGAAGTCGTTGAACCGCAGATCACGATCATACACCTGCACCAATCAGAAGGTGACGATCAGTGTTACAGAAATTAAAGCTATTTTTAATGATTTTTCTTTATTAAAGTAATTGTCCTGTCTCTGTCAAGAGGTTAAAGCATGTATATTCCATTTCATCCGATTTTCTATTCATACAGTTTAATATTGACTGCTGTATTTCCAATTCAAATAGCTGATTTAAATTTCAAATGCCTTTAAAACAACAATAAGAAACATTTTCTCTTCACAACTGTTTGTGTTTTTTAATGATCTAAATAGGTCGCAAACCTTAACATGAACAGTTTGATCAAGGTCTCTGACGGGGAAGGAAAATGATTCGTTCCAGGTGGGATTTAGGCTCTTGTTCACAACTTTGCTTTTGTAGATGTTTTTCCCATCCAATTTGAATTTGACAAATGGGTCACTGGAACCTGTTGAAAACAAACAAACTTAGATCTTTCTTGAAAAACATTAACTTAAAAACACAGGGTGGGAAGTCATCTAACTTTAATCAAACTGTACAAGCATACTGGTACGGTATGCCCACACAAACTCTCAGACAGGGAAAAATCTAGATGATTGATCTAGAAGACACTTGCTTAGCGTGTAGACGGTGGACATTGAGGCTCTTTTACAGTGATGTGAGCTGGCTGATTGTGAATGCATGAAAAAGACAGCCAACGTCAATCTGTTAATGTAATGCTGCTGCATTAAAACCCCAGAAATCGAGAGCAAGCCGTGCTAATCCGCAAAGCCTGTTAAGAAAGTCTGTCTTGTGTCTGTCTGTACGAGAGGGGAGGGAGAGCGGTCTGGCTTTGTCTCTGCTGCGGCATGCAGATTGGCTGGTGGGACAGTGGAAAAATATGAGAGAATAAAAATCCATCGCTTCATTTGTATAGCTGGATAAAGGGGAGCTGTAGAGAACCTGCGGGGAGCCTGGAATTATATGACAAAAGCCCTGTGGGGAGAGACTGTCAGATCTGTCAGATCTCCTCTCCAAATGAACCTCTCCAGGAGGCGGCTCCTCCCTGCCAGACTCTGACAAGGAAACCTCCAGGCAGCTTGACAGGAGAAAGGGGCTCCGGCAGCCAGGGAAGAGATCCGGCATGACTGGCGATGCCGGAAATTAACAGAAAGAAAATGGAGGATGTAGAAAAGGGGGAGGGGGAGTCATGGGTGACTTTTCAGGTGTTAGTGTCAGTCGGGAAGTGAGCCTGGTGGTAATTGTTAGGCAAATATAGGTCTAGGTAGCAGAGAAGCTTGGGGGGGGGCAACATCGCCTTCACGCTGTGGGGTGTCAGGCAAAATGCAGAAACCAGCACGAGGAAAGCAAGCAACTGGCTGCAGACCAATTATTCAGACCACATCAGAATGTTACTTTTTTTTTATCAAATAGAGTGAATACAAAGGATAAAAGTTAACTTCCATAATTATCTGACTGGATCAATATTGGTTCTTTTAAATAAAGTTTTGAAACAAGCTTTAGAATATCAAAGTTAAACTCTATAACGGATTAAGTTACTTTCTAAATAAAATTGTAAATTCTAAAATACTAAAACAAAAGTTCAAATATTTATGTGTATGAAAAATTATTATTTGTCAGCTGCATTCGGTTAAAGTGACTAGAGCAGTACTTTCTGTTATGTTGTACAGATGAGCAGTGGAGAGGAGACTGTCACTCTCACTGATGACCACCGGAGGTCGCAATTTCCCCCAAAAAACGAAGACGTCTTTAGTGTCATTACGGGATACACAGTTTTTATTATTATTATGATATAGACAGTCGTGTTGTGATATACGTGGTGATATCAGTCATATTCAAGTTTGTATAGTTTCTTATCAGTTACTTACAAAATTAGTATACATTAATTTGAAATTAATTAGTAATATTTAAGTAATTATTTCATTCATCAAATAAGGAAGAACCAATTCGGAGTTTTCTGGGGGGGCTTTAATATAATAAAAGCTTTGAAGAAATTAAAGTAAATGCATACACAATTCTACACACAATATCTGGTCTGTTTGGAGCCACCAATAAACCTGACTTCAGTCTATAGCGTGCATTTCATCAGCTTCACTTGGCAGAGTGGGGTATCGCTGGAATATATTCTAATTATGAAAAATAATGAGGTAGAGAAGGTAATTAATAGCCTCTGGGCATACACCTGTGACTTTGAACATGAAAATGAGCTGCCCAATCAGCTTGGTCAGGCCTGCCAGATACCCCGGCATTACGTCTGAAGACCGGCTCAGACTATCAAATGAAAATGTGGTAATATAATTTGCCTGTAGGATTTTAATAAACCTTGCTGAGGGGTAAAACACAAACCACAACCCATTAACTTGTTTTGCAACATGCCACTGGGGATTCTATGTCTAGGAAACAACATCTCACCAAGACTATTTGCATTGGCTCTGTAGCTGGGAAAAACCAGGCCAGCTCATTTGGTTCTCTATGCTTGCATAACAAAACTGAAGTTACTTTTGTCTGTATACAACATTTGAATAGAGGACAGTATATGATGACTTAATTTATCCAAACTAATCTTAAAATATACCTTACATTATCCAAACAATATTTCCGGAAATAGCTTTCTATTTTCTTGAATGCAACACGATTGTGAAAAGCTGAAAGAATACAGAAAAACAGACAATCTGGTCCGACCACATTTTACAGATTTAGGAAGACCAGACAAGCTGGAGGAACTTGGATACGTTCCATCCTTAATGGTTCAGTCCCGCCTTCTGCGGTACTATAGTACATTCATAACAGCAGAAATAAAGATTCCTTTTATTTTATTAAATAATGCATTTCATAACTTAATTTAAAACAAAAACATAAGAGCAACTGACAAGACATTAAACAAGTTGCTAAAAGCTTATTTACAGTGCAAGACCCTCAAATTGTGATCTTATATGTATCTTGTATGTATGAAAGTTCTGTCATTCAACACAATGCTTAAGTCTAGTCTCAGACTAAAATGCATGTCTGAACTGTCTTAACTGAAAGCAACTTGTACTGACATATCTTAAAGTATATCAGCACTATTGCTTTGTCTCAAGATGCACATTGCTACAAGCAATGTTTATTAAGGCATATTTAAGGCATTACATGTTTTTTTAAGACAAAAGCTACTGAAATATCTTATAATTGTCTGAAATTTATTAAAGGTCTAATCCAGGCTTAATCTAAACCCTGTCTGTGAAACCACAAGCTTGCCTGAAAACAGCAAGCTACCACTTACTGTAACAGTAAGCTAACAAGCGTCAAATGCACTGATATGTTTAATTACAATTGCTACAAGAATCAATAAATATACATATATCCCTTAAAAAAATTACCAGAGTTTATTATAAAAATCAAAATGAAAGCTAAAATAAAGGCCACACTGAGGGCAGCAAGAAGGCAGGTTAAGCTACAAAATGAAGCCTACTAAGGCCAAGTAAAAATCATTACCTGCAATAGAACTGTTAACACCTCTAGTTACACCCAAGCATGAGTTCACAAAAAAAGCTAGAGAGACATCCAAAAGTCACAATGTTGTAACAGACCAGCAACCCATGAACCATTAAGAGCTGATCTATATTAAAACACAGTGGCTAAAGAACCTGAGCTCAGAAAACATAAACCAGCAACCATCACAATGGCAGATGTCTAAGAACAGCTTACAAATGTCAAGGACTGGATGGCACCGGGCCCTGTTATGAATCATACCTGCTGGTTAAAGAAATGAACAGCTCTGCATGGTCACCAACACTACAAATGATCACAGCCTCTCACTAAGACTTGCAAACACAATGTAGGACAATGCTAAAAAACGATTAAAAAAATCTACCTGTAAATAACTACCAGCTGATATTTGCCTGTTGTTAATATGGGGTCTTTAAAACCACAGAAAAAAGCATGTTCTAGAGATGTTCTAAACAGACTAAAGTAACCTAAGTTTGGTTTCGTTTTGGGGAATTTGGGAAACCCATCCTAAGAAAGCAGTTTTTACACAGGCAAAATTATGTTGAATAAGGTTTGATTTTAAACTAAGGATCTAATCTACTAAAACCATGACTAATTCCTTTTAATTACCTAAACACATTCTTGAATTGGAGAAACACATTTAAAGCCCAAATGATCCTAAAACGCCTATGAGTTAAGACACCACCCTGTGTAACAATGCTTTTATTATCTCTATTAGTTATTGTTTCAGAAGCCAGTACTGTACCGGAGCGATCTCTGACAACCAGGTTCCTGCCTTCCCTCAGGTAGATAGTGAGCAGATACTGGACCTTCTGCTGTGATAGAAGAATCTGGCTGTCACTCAACCCTGCTGAATTCTGTAAGGTACAAAACTTCAGTATGTACACTGTTTAAACATATGTGCATGAAACACAATTCAAGAAAGAATTGAATACAGCTAGTATGGGAATTCATGAAGTTCTACGTTGTTTTTTTTTAACAGGGAGACTTTGAGGTAAAAACAAATCCTAACCCACAAACCTTTACACAGCAAGCTATTTGCCCATTTTTCAAAACAACACTTTTCGTTATACTGTAATACTCACCTTCTGTTCACCTTGTTCCAATAGCAAGACAGTATCAAAGTCACTTGATTCTTTTGGAATGTCCTGAATAAAAATATTTGAGAAGTTTTAGGAAATTAGGGAATGCTAACTAAGTTTAGGTTGTAAGAATGTTTCCCTAACATTTCCATTAGGTAGCAAAAACATTTTAAAATGTAATTTTTGAAAGTTCTTGGAACGTTCAAAACATCCAGTTTTTTGGCATTGTATTAACATTATTGCATGGCTGTAAGAATGCTATTTAAATATTTTTTTTAATTCAGTAACATTTTTAAAAAGTTCCACTAAGAGCTTAATAACATTTCTGATATAATTTATAAGTTATAAATATGTGTAAATATTATAATTTCAACATTTACAATTGATAGATATTCAAATAACAGTATGATTTAAGTATTAGGTAATATTATGATTATAGAATCAGTTTTAAACTTTGTAATAACTCACATCTGCCACGTCTTCAGCAGATCCCATGACAAACATTTCTGGTGATGAGTTCAGTTCTTGCTCAGTAGGCCATGCTATGCAGTCTTGCTCCTCAGTGCAGGATGACTCTGTGGTGGCCAGTGCAGACATTTCATTAGCTTTAATAATGGCTGAAACCACTTTGTTTGAAGGGTCTTTTAGTCTCAGAGCAGGTGATGCCCTTCCTGAAGGTATCACTATATCTGAATCTTCTAGATACCATTTAGTATTTCTTGGACGCTCTAATTTTTTATCACTTGTGATCTCCACTAAATTAGAAAAGTCCACAGGAATTGATCTCTCTGATGGTGCTGGGCTGTACGAGTATGGCATATGGTCAGAAAAGGTGATACTAGAGGTTTCACTCGCTGTATCTTCAAGGTCACCAGGAACAATGCGGCTTCCAAAGATGATGTCTTGATCAGGTGCTCTGGGGTCATCCAAAGCCACCATCTCGTGCGGTCCGAACCTGAGGTCAGGTACAGACATACTCCTCCTGTACTTCAGGGGTGTCTTTTTTTTCTTCCCCAAACCCTTCATTCCAATCTTCATATTGAACTTGGGCTTGGCTTTCTCGCGTAGGTTGGGCCAGATTTTCTTCTTTTGCTCCATTATGACTGCGGAAGAGACTGCGCTTAAGCTGAAATTTAAACAGAAACTGTGAGGCAAAAGTCGTGAACTCTGTTCTACATTAAACACAAAAAATCATCCTTTTGTCGCAGATAAGACGTGCATAATAGTTAGGGGGCATTTTTGGCCTATGAGTCTATAAAATAAATTCATGAGCCTTTTGGGGATGTCCTGCTTAAACTGGTTTATTTAGATCATGCCACCCTCTCAACAGGACTGAGACAGGACTCTGATGTGGCCATTATGGGATACATAACTTCTTCTGGATAAGACACTGGAAACTTTGTTTAATGCAAAGTCTTGGATTATTAGATTGTAATTTATGATAATGATTTCAACAAAAAGCAGGCAACAACAATTTCTAATGCTTTTTTCACTTTTTTCACACAATAACAAAAACCTTGTAGGACGGAGACAGAAAGAAAGTGCAAAGTTATCCTCAACCTAAAGAAAGAGTTCAGCAGTGTGAGAAGTTGACTCTTCACTGTTAACAGTTGCATTGCATCATCAATCTAATTGTAAATGACCATTTATTATTAATATTGAAATATGGGGGAAACACACTAATCTGTAGCTCAGTATATGTCACTGGAGTCATATATATGGCATATAGTTTTATATAGAATTCAGTTATCACTTTTTTTGACTTTTTTAGGTCAAAACGGAGCAGAAGAAAGTTTTGCAATATCACGCTCAAAGTGCAACTGCAAAGTATGCAGGAAAAAGTGCTGGTTATGTTAACACATTTCAGACCAGCGTCATCTTGGAAGTATAACTGTGATAAAGTCACACTGATAACTGTTTCAGTCTGCCAACAAGCGAAGTTACTAACTTGGCAAAGCAGACACAATGCGACAACTGACCTCCAACTCCATCATTCAAAGAAATAAAAGGACTCAAAAACACAAAGCAAGCCATTAGTAAAGCAGTTACAGCTGATGACACCATGTTCACCACCTATACCCTTAACACCAAGCCATAAACAACGTCGCAAAATAAAGTTTAACGCGAAGTACCTCTGCTGTTATTTATTATTTATAGTTTTATACCCTTTTTTTTTTACAGAAAAGTAACTTAAAACTCAATTTTAGGAACACTTTTTAAACTCAAAACTTATGAAAGGTGTTGTCACAATTAAACAGGTGACCGTGTTAGCAAGCATTGTTAAAAAAAATGAACAAAACGACACAAAAGAATTTTTGGTTTTCAATGCCAAAGGAAATCGTACAATATAGCATACTACTTGTGGTAACTTTAGCTAAATCCGTGGTTACCATGGTGAAGTATATATCAGTAAGTAAAGGCTCTTACCTTTATTTCTAAAAATCAGTGATGGGCATGGCTGAGCATTGAAGTCCTCAGATAGTTCGTCTGTCAGTCTGCTTGGACCGGTTTGTGTTTGTAGGGCGGAGTAAAAGTGTTTCAAGTCAAACACTTACACAAGTTTCGGCTGTTAATTGCGACTGTCCGGGTTACCTGTCACGACATTTCTTCTATTATAAAATGGGCAGTTCCGGTTTTTAATAACACTTTCCAAGCCTTTGTAAATCTCACTATAAACATGCACTTGTGACATCATTATATCAGTATTACTGCGCCGTTGTATCTGTATGCCGAAAGAACTACATTGCTTGGCGGAAGGATATTTGTATCAATACCATTGCGTTTTGTTGCTGTGTTTATGTTATGAAACCTTGCAAGATACTGTATATAATTAACCGTGTACTATTATTAATGATGATGATGATAATAATAATAAGCCCCGTGAATCTGTGGTTTACAATAGGCTACATTTACAACAGCTAAGATGCGTTGTTAGGCACGGTGTGCAGCTGGCTTATTGGTTAAGTTGGTTAAACTTTCTGCAGTTAACAGTACGCAGGGTTTAATGTTTTGCAGTTGATAAAATGAAAAGGCCCATAACAGGCAACCTGCGTGAAACTTAAAAGTACTGCACTTTCTTTGATTGCATGCAAAGTTGGTGCCACCTGCTGGCAGCTTAATATATTGTACGGGTATATAAAATAAGCCTTTAGAAACTTGTGTCCGGCCATTACCATAAACCTAAAGAGCCTCTAATGACATTTGACGTTTTAATAATAGATTTTTTAAAAACATTGAATGATTATGATTAGCCTCAAATGTTCTTGTGTGATCTCTCGTGTTTCATAGTGTTAATAAACAGCTAAACTAGAAGGTCTAGGAACAATAACCCACATGTAATGTTTGATGTAAATTGTGTAGTTCTCAGTGATGCAGCATGAAGGCACATAGAGTAATTGAGGGTACAATAAAATTTTTAATAAAGCGGACAGATTCTAATGTTTGGGACTTCACATGTGGACAAAGTCTACTCAAATTCAGAGAATTGTTCACTTCAGTTAGCACAGAAGAAGCGAGAGAACCTATGTTACACAATAAAAGCCAATATCTTTACTTTAGTGAATGCAGAATACAAATTTGTACAACAATCTCTAGCATAATATCTTAGTCATTCAATAAAAAGTTCACTAGAATATTAATTGTATAATGAAGATAAAACAACACATTCAAGGGAAATATAATGCAGATTAACTTAAAGGTCTCTCTCATGTTTTGCCTTTTTTTCCTTTTTGAAACATCTTGTTTCATTTATGGCAACAAAGTCCAGCTTGTGCCGCCAAACGATTTGAAAACCAAACCGTGAACAGCTGCTTGAAGTGAACTATTAACTACAAACAATTACCAAATACATAATTCTGTTTAGAAAAGCCATAAGCAAAGCAGTGTACTCTTGCACAGCAAAGTGAAGAAAGTACGCAACACATAATTGTTGTTTCCTCTTTATCCCGTTCTTTCACATTCAACAGTTTGTGATTTCAGACACAGCACTCTGCAGCATAGGAACAGCCTCCTCCCTTTAGATCATTATGTATTTCTTCTGTGCATTTGTAGGGACTCATGGACAAAGCTACACTTCATCCGATTGCTGATGTGAGGCTGAATTTGTTTGGATGAATTTAAAATGTGTTGAGCGATGTATTTGATTTAGAACACCAGCAACTCTTTGGAATAAGGCTCTAATTGTGCATGTAGCAGAGAAACTCTAAAATTCCCTGATTCCTAATCAAGCACTAATGTTGAGTGTGTGTGCATTTTTTTTATCCACGGTGCTTTCAGAGCACTGGGCTAGCATTATTGCTTGTCTACCCTGAAAAGCTTTGATTGTGATCAACTTTAAATGATTTTCAACAGACATCATACAACTTTATAATGGGTTTCCAAGTTATTAAATTCAGCTGAGACAACAAAGCTTGTACATCTGAGATTAATTCTAAAGCTATACCTAAAGCAGTGACTGCATGGCTCTTGGTTTTCGTACTTAGTCAGTGTGCCTTTATATGTAACCTTATTATGCGAGCACTTAGGAACAAAGGGTTAACAGTCATTTTCTTACCTGCTCAATAAAGAGCACTTTGTTCATGAACTAGGCAACATTGTGTGACAAATGGGCATGTTATAATATGTATACATTTTTATATGTATGCATCACTTTTTTTAGGAATCTCACTGATCCTTTCAATGTGAATGCTTTGTGTTTCTGACTATGTGTGGGTTGGGGACTGCATAGATTAATATCAGCTTATTGCCAGTTACTATGGTGCTCAGAAGGGCAGGGAGGTATCTAAAAGTGACTGGTGTACACATTGACCAAATACATAACAAATCTAAAGAGGTAAGCATCCTTCTGTCCAATGGCAAACTTGAACATACAAACTTTTGTGCAATCCTGTGGAGAGATCAAGTCCAAGTCTGTTTGCAACTGCTAGTATTTCCATCTTTAGCTGCTGAATCCCCTGTCAGTTTATCACCTGAGGGGCAGCAAGGTGTGATGCAAACCGGAGGCCACTGCTACCAGACATTTGTGCTGCACAAACAAACAGCCGTACATGAAGAGCCCTGCAATGGAGGGATATGCACACAGAGCGAAACAGCAACAGCAGAGAGAGCTACAGCGCCCCCTTTTGTCCAGCAATACAGAGCATTGTGACTGATGCCTTCTAAGGTGACTCCATTACATTAGGAAATCTGTAGATGAGCCAATTCACAAAATAAGTGGGGAGATGTTCTGTACATAGTATGCATGTATGTATGTATGTTTCAGGTTACTTAAAATTACAGTATTTACAATATCTGAATTACAACATGAGCACATGTGCATTTGAAGAGGGACTTAATTGAAATTAAACTTCTACACAAACTGTAGGAATGTTTCTGGACAGAAACATATCTTGGAGTGGGGATGAATGTATAGTGCATCTAAGCTGAGTTCTAGGCAGTGTATTCAGCAGCTGCAGGCTAATCCCTCACAAAACAGTTGTAGGAAAAGCGACCATTTTTCTTAGCATGGCGATTATCGTTTTACAAAAAAGAAGTTGAGCTTGAATAAGCTCTTTTGTTACAATTTCTTATGGACAGACATTCACCACCATTAAAGGGTAAACGACCCAAAAACAACCTTTTTAACAAAACAAACACTTTGATGATCACCAATAATAGTCAGATTTGAAGTACAGCATAGTTAACAAAATAGTAAATATTAACCAGTGAATACTCTACTTAATAAGGATCTCGCCTTGTAAACTTGGCAGTAATCCACAAAAATATACTTTTTTCTTGAATCTGGTGAAGGTACAATACATACGTACTTACACCGAAAGTGATATATATTAAAGTTGCTATATACATAACAAAAAAATGTTTGGCTCAAATCTTTAATTTACAAACAGAACAGCAAGTGTTCATGGCTTTAGATATTGTTTCAAGATCTGCTTTGCATGTTTATCATTTTTCCAACATTTGTAACAATGCACACTATGACAGAACTAATATGAAACAAACATTAAAAGCGAAATGCTAAAAATTCTCAACCTACAGTACAACAAAATGACACAGAGGCTTTGGCTTGTGTTACCACTGAGTTATTGGAGCTGTCTCTAAATCCATTGGGCTTCCTTTAACTTCCCATTTATCAAAAACACAAACTGTATTTTTCACCAATATATTGAAAATTTAGCCACTGATTAAAAAGAGCACATTTAATTTAGAGACATTTTAATTATGTTATTTACTGTCTTGACTGAGGTGGAATGTGATCTCAATTTAGATACAAGCCTTCCCTCATAATAACTGATCCAAATCTATGTAATTGTCAATTACCTTTAAATAAATTAATAAATTACATATTTCATAAGGGCGAGTGCAGATACAAATTGTTTAATACATGAGCCTGGCAGACAAAAAACCTTCAGACAGAAAGCCGGCACTAAACCTTCTTTGATTGAAACTTGCAAATTCTACAGCGAAAAACAGCTACAAGTGTCAAACTGCACCAGTGACTACAATAATTTAGAAAGTTTATCTTGTTGTCATAAAATGTGGACTCTCACACAATTCAATTTGTATCCAGTACCTGATAACACTTGTTTATGAGTATACCGTTTATTTGGACTGCTTGACTAGAGATTTTTGTTCTCTCTCCGCTTAGTTGCTTAATTTCGATATGTAAGGACATCTTCAATCACCATCCACCTACTTACAAAAAAGTAAATGACGTTAAATAATAACAATAGAATAATAACAATAATGACCCTCCCTGCTGTCTCGCCTCTCTCCCATTCCCCTGCCCAGCCCTGCATGTGACTGACTGGCGGTCAGATCACAGACAGCTTTATGTCACCCAGGTGTCCATGCGCATGCGCTTGACCGTGGGACTCTCTCTCTCTTCGGCCCCGCCGGCGGGGGTCGACCCAGGCCAAGTGGGGAGTGGAAGTCGGGCCGGTGATCCTCTCGGTCGCTTCCATCGTAAGAGGAGCAGGAGGAGCTGAGGCTGTCAACAGGCGGCGGCCCATATCCAGACGACCGGAGGAGGGCTGCTGCTGGGGCGGAAAGCCGGACGGGGTGACACGTTCGCGTGGAGGTGATATGGGCTCTGACTTGATATTGATGTTGTGGCTGGTGTTGATGGAGAGACTGGGGCCTTGAGGTAAGTGGCTGCCACCTCTAAACATAGAAAATTGTTTAAATAAAAGTTTTTAATGAAAAATTGTACATAAAACAAATACATGTTTACGAAGCACTAATTCTGTATTTTAGCAGCTACTAAGGTATAAGAGGCTAACACAGAGACACAGCAAGCTTAAAAAAAATTAATATCCCTCCCTCCATCTGTTTACTCAATGGTACTTGAAACAGAACAGTACCTGAATCATTTTAGAGGGAGGTATGTAATTAGAGCGTGCCTGCCAGAATGTGACGGAAACAGTTCGGTAATGTTTTGATGGCACAGCCATTGCGTTTAAATAAAAGCTTTCATTTAAGGCAATGGAAACAAAACATTTCAAAATCTTTTTATAGAATCAGTATGTGAGTTATGCACATACAGAGACATGTTTACGTTATATGAATGTATAGGGCTCTGGTAAATATCAAAAACATATCCAGGTCACAATTTACCCCAAACTAAACAGAAAAAAATTTCAAGATAAAGAAAATTAAGCTGATTTTTATGATCATTAAGAGTTTTGTTTAGCATTCTGATATTATTACTTAAGTATATCTATCACCACTCTCTACAAAATATTCCAAACATTAGCGTTTTTGCAAACTGTGTGTGCATGTGTGCTTGTGTGTGGCTGCAAACATCTACATTACTCACACCAGCGAGCTGAGAGCTGCCTGGCCCAGCTGATGCTGTTGCCATGCCGACATTGAGCCTATAGAGAGCCCTGGAGAGCCAAAGCCTTGCAGAGATGAGAGCTCAGCACTGCTCAGGGGGTATTCTACAGCAAAACAACACAATCAACAATCAACAACACAGTTTATAAATCACAAAAACACATTTCTGTAGCAGTGCCCGGAGCTGGACTGTGCCAAGAAGTGTAGTGTTGTCCTTTCAATGATGACATTTAAGAAGAATTAAAATAAATATGAGGAATGAAGGAATGGCATTTTAAGGCAATGGATTACTGTATTGTGTGTTCATAGACTCACCAGAATTGTAGGCAGTGGGCATGCCTGAGTAGACCAGGCCTTGTGGTGGCAGACTGGGGGTGGTGACAGAGACCACCGGTGTGGCCAGAGACTGGGTTGACTGAGAGCTGCTTATCCTCTGGGTGTTCTGTACACAGGACCAAACACACAAAGTTAATGAGATCGAAATCCCACCAAAGAATACACACTATGGGAAGTATTTGGATCAGGAGATCATGTAGTAATACCATTGGTTACCAATAAGGGGCACTGTAGATTCACTGGAGAATAAAATCTCCTGAGCTTTGCAGGTTGCCGTCAGCTAAACTTTTAATTTGAAAGCTTTACAAAAGCAGCACACTTAAGAATGCTTCCTTTATACAGTATGTGGCATATCTGTATATTGTCCATATAAGGTCACTGCTGTTTTGGTAAGGAATTCACATTGTGTCTAAGCATGTGAATATATAAGCTACTCCACACACAAATGCAAATAAAAGTAAAATCAAACCCTTGTACATCTCTGAAGGGACACTTCGGTGATCCTAGTGTCTCCAATGATCTGTTTAATCACTGTCTACTTTGTCATAATAGTGTCAAAAAAATGTGATGCACTAAATTACAGTAAATCTAGAGTAAATCTCTTATCAATGTACCAATCAACATGCAGTGCAATAACATAGTGACCCCAAGCCATACGGGTATACATGCAGTGAATACACACACACGCTCAACTTTACTCAAAGCTGAGGCAGATAATAGTTTCGTTTATACAGAGTTTGAGAGGGGTTTCGTTGAAATTTCTTAAAGAAACTTTTCTGGGTATACTCCCATGCGTACCAAAGGGACAGAACAGAACCAACAGAAACAATTGTGTTCAATTTAAAGTTCTCTTTTAAAATAAATAACTGAAAATTGTATGTTAATTTATGTTTGTTATTTATGTTAAAGCCAGTGGGTCATTCTTAAGTACTAGTTTCACTGTTGTCAAATGCATTGACATTACTTGAGATTCTTTTAGCTAGTGAAAACATTTGCTCTGACTGTAGTTGGCTGTTCTCCTCGGCAAATGATTTCATTCTGGACCCTGAACTGATCTCAATGACATCATCTTAAGTCAAGTAATCACTATCCAGGCCAAATAACAGAAACATTACAGAGGATAAGTGTTTAGGAAATACTCAGAAATGCTATCGGATTTCTGGGCTGCACAAATGTTTTATTTGGATTTTGTTTCTTAAGATTGTTTAAACTTTTCACTCGGCATATGGAAAATAAACTGATACTGTACCAGATATATCAGTGAGGCCTCAGGGAGGTATTAAATAATTACTGATACACAAGTTTTGTGGATTCTGGAGATTCTGTCATTCACTTGTTCTCCCACCACACTTTTCACTTCACAAACATAAATATAAACAAACATGTATGAACATACTGTGGCTCCTATGAACTTCCCTAAAAGGCTCATGCAGTGTGAGTCACACACAATGCTTGTGAGTTCATTTAATCTGGTTTAGTTTATCTGCAGTTCAAGCAGTGGTGAACTTAGTGCGGCTGTGATAGTTTAAGCTGTGTGATTTTCAAACCAAACCAATAGCTCAATCACTGCCTTTCCAAGAGACTCACCAGCTCCATCTCCTCCTCTTCTGACTGCTTCCAACAGAAAAGAGCAGATGAGGTGTCAGTACAGGCCCAGGTGTAGCGTGGTCAGCCCACCGTTCGCACCGGGACGTGCCTTTAAACTAACTTATTCAAATTTAGAGCCCGAAGCGTGAAACTAACGCTGCCTCAGGTTACTTGCTATGAAACTGGAAATTCAAATTTGGAGTCAAATTCAAATGAAGAGTCAAATTCATCGCCACTAAATGCACAACGTTTTTATTTCCTGTGGCCACGTGGTTTGTCTGACATTTAGCAATTAGGATAATGTAAGACAAAGGGTAAGCAGAAGAAAGTAATATTGTTTTTTTAACTCCCTGGAAAAAAATCATTGAGGAGCTTGACCTCACAGCTAAGATGTACTTAACCTTTCACCTCACAGACTCTGTCTGTCCAATAGCTACATCAATCCATTTTGCTTTCAATAGCCCAATCCTAGATTTAATTGATTATTCACAAGAGAAGGATTGTGAGCACTAGGCAACTATAAGAAGTAGAAAATGTAGCAGGACGAGAAGTATGAGATTAGGTTAGTGTAAATCTACTAGAGGAGCAGATATGTGTTCTTTTCTCACTAGCCAATGAGAACCTTTTCTTGTAAGGCCTGCCCAGACAAGTGGCTTATGTCAAAAGTGACTTAATTCCAACAATATTAAGGAGCTTAACTAAAAAACTCACAGTAAAAGTGTTAAGAATGGATGCTGTTTATTTGAAGACCAGCTCTAAAGTTGTGACTTTCGGGTCATGTTCTCTGTTTTAACATGTTTTTGTTCTTTCTCGGTTCATTTCTCCATTCGATACTTCAAAAGACACATTGAATGCTTTTGGCACAACTCTAATCCAACAGAGAACCAGCTGTTTTCTGTGTTTTTCTCCATTTTAAATCGTCAGATAACTTAGTTGTACGGATTTTAAGGGTCTTAATTTATCATCCCTTATCGTAAGCATAAGTTCTTTTGTTTAGATCCAGCTGACAGTGTGGACTTGTACAGTACTGAAGATAGTACGTAGTGCCGGGCCAGTGCCGTCTTAATACCAGCACTCAATCAATAACAGTGGGGGACACCACGACAAGGGCGACAAGATATTATCTGGCTCACACTCTGGGCTTCTGATTAAGCCTTCATCCCAACTCTGTCACACTGCGATGTGATTAATTTAATACCATTATGTTCTAATGACAGCCTGTCTGCAGGCACATTTACAGGCCCTGCTTTAGTCTGTCTGTCTGAGGAAGTTTATTCACACACACACACACGGAAAGGGCATACGACGTATAGCAAATATACACAAATGAATAATCCTCTGGGTTTCTTACTAGTGATGACTTCAGATACCACTAGCTTGGCATGTGGAATTTGTTTTGATTCATGACTGTACCAGTTCCAGATGCCCAAATGTAATTCAATACACATACATGCTTACATACTGAGATGATGGAACCCTATGCAACTACGATGCCATTTACCAGACTAGACTCGGGCTGTGCTGTGGAAATTGAGCAGCTCTTACTGTTAAAATGAACAACTTATTGACCATTTTTAAATGTAATCATAATAATATTCATTTTTCCGCTTCCAGTTTTATATTTTAGTGATTTATGAGGCTGACAGCCGGGTGTAGCCTCAGGTGCAGAATGTGGCCAGAGCTCTCTGCACCTTAATTATAATCATTTAAGAGGCCCTCTAATTTCTACATGAATAATAGAAGAGAATGAGGGTACCTGGTCTTGGAGATATTTTGCTCCACTGGTCTGCTTATTGTGACACTGTTTCCACTTTAATTTCACTGTCAGTGATCACGCTCTCTAAGGGTTAGAATTATGAATACTGATTTAAAGCTGTGGTTCTCAGCTGGTTTTGCTTCAGGACCCAGATCTTACACACTGAGTAGATTCGGAGCAAATGAATAATCAACATGACTGACAGCTTTGAGAGAGTGTGTAGAAGTGTCTTCTGAGGAAATGTGTATTAAAGTTTGTACTCACCAGGGGAGGCATCATGCCCTTGCTGGATGGTGGAATGACAACTCTCAAGTCTGGCTTGCGGCTGCCGATGCCCATGTTGCCCCCCGGTGGTGGTGGTGACTTTGCAGGCATGACTTTACCCAGTCCGTTCCCGCTGGGTGTACCCAGAAGCCCGGCGAGCCCCTCGGGTTAACGAGCCATTTCCTGCTGAGACACAGATACAGACAGAAAGCATCATGGGATTGTGCTCTAATCGACCAATCCCCAACAGCCATCAGTCGATCTGACGACATGCCATTTCCCAGCTGCAGTCATAGTATCTCATAGCACGCAACGTTAAGTGTTCCCGACCCTCTGGGAAAGTTCTAATAAGACCCTGGTAATTATCCCGCACATTTACGAAAATAAAACATAAATTTTAAAATTGATGAGCCTTTGGTTCTGTTGGTGTACAACGGTGTCAAAGCGTCCCAGGATGAGGAAAGCAATTCAGTTTAACAAATGTAGTGTGACTTAAGCTCTTTAAAAAGTGAATGGCTAAAGTCATTACAACTGAGCGCAGCCATTCACTGCTATTAAAAGCAATTAAACTTCCATTTTGGAAAAGAAATCTAAAAACTTTGGTGGTATGTGTTCACATTTGGTGCACTTTGGCAGTCCAAGTTTTGAACTGAATTCTTTGTCTGAACTAAAGCTACTTTCATTATTCCTGCTGAATCAGAAAACAGGATCCATTAAAAATCAGCATGCAAAATGCTAACAAATGCTGCACTGACCCTAAAAAGCACAGCGAGAGGAACACAATGTATTATAACAGACTGAACGTCAGTCTGTGGAACATCAACAACAAATACTGAAAATCTGTGCGAGGATGAAGTCATCACATGAGAAAGAACAGATGAATCCATCAAGAGTGCACCTGACTGACCCGTGTACTATATATATTGTGGGTCTCTGGTTTCGTGTAAATGTCAAGGCATTACAAAGATGTCTTTCTACCATCTGCTGGCTCACATTGTTAGCAAGTTCCTTCACACAACCATCTGAAATATTCTCTAACAATCATGGGTCATTTACTCACACAATGTGTAACCTCCAAAGACAAACACAGGAATTACAATTGGCCAGCGTTTAAACCCAAAAGTACAATCACTGCTGAGGTCACAGTTTCAACGTTTTATCTTGTCTGTATGAAAAATCTCTTAGCAATAAAACAACCTCAAAGCAAACAAGTGAAAACTTCTCTGGTTTGAAAAAGGTCCATTTATTTTTGTTTGCCTGCACATGCAGAGAAATGCAATGTCATTTCCGTGTTTTTCTCTGTAATAGCAGCTTTATTAAATGTTAGTCATGGGGCTTTTTCTGCCCCCACCCAGTGCTCATTTCCTGTGGGGGCTTGGGACAGTGAGAGAGAGAAGGCCATCATCAGAGAGCAGAGCCTGCACTTACTGCATCTCACGCCTCTGCTGAGGGACGGAAACATATAAGTAATGCTCACATCTTGTACTACTGATAATCACGTTTATCATCTGAGAATCAATTTTGTTTTCTGTTTTATGGACAGAGATAATGTGAGAGTCTACAGTAAACAGTGGGAAGAAGGCGGTAAACAGTGGGAAAAACAATTTTAGGCTGTAAGAACATTTCCCTAATGTTTCCATTAAGTAAAAAACTTGAATGTTCTAGGAGCGTTCAAAATGTCCAGTTTTTCAGGCGTTGTATTAACGTTATTGCTTTGTTATGAGAACAATAATTTGTAAATGTGTAACTTTTTAAAACATTCCATGAACAACTAAAGAATAATGTTGCTGATATATATAATATATAAAGTTAAAAGTTCTACTAACATTACATTTTTGATAACTGAAGAACCAGTTAAATGCCTGAGTGATTGGACTGCATAGCGAAGGAGCCAACAGGTATTCAGCATACATGGAAAGTCTTTATTGCTGTTTAAAAAGCATCCCAGGTGGGTACCTCATAAAGTTGGCTGACAAAATGCCTGGAGTGTGCAGAGCTGTAATCTAAGAACAGGACGGCTGCTTTGAAGAATCTAAAATATTAGACGGCTTTGTTTTGTTTAACATTTTTGGTTCCCTACATAATTCTCATGTCCATTTATGTATGAATCTGATGACTTTACTAATATTTTAAAATAGCACTAATAAAAATGAAAAGATGTGTCCAAACTTTTTGACTGGTACTGTAAATGTTTACTCAATTAACAGGAAATATAGCATGAATGTGAGCCCTGGAGTGTGTGAAACCAGACTTAAGAGGGAGGAAGACATGGTCTAATTACTGTAAAGGCATATCAGCAGTACATTACTCTGATAATGATCGAAAGGAGGGAGGATGAGATCATTACACTGAAATGCATCTGAAAAGGGTGTCTGTTCTGAAATGAAATGTGTAACTGAGGCCCTTCTGAAACATAAACTGCTCTGGTTCTGAGTTGTTACCAGCACCCCATCCCTCTTGCTTCTAAAAGATCATGTCAACGTCCCACATTGAATCTTTTCATATTCTTCTCATGCCCAGTGTCAAAATACTTAAATGATCACAGAATACAGATGAGTGGTACGTTATCACATTGCTGTCTAAAACAATGCAGTTTAATTTTTTTAACCAAAGTCTCTTACTCAGCTCTGAGTAATGCTGGATCCTTTGGGAGCATGGTTACATAACAGCCTGCTTTTAAAAAACAAATAATTAGTTTTCTTTCAAAGGCAGGCTGTTTTGACAAGCACAAGATGAGTCCTAACGATTAATAAGTCATCATTACCTTGAGCAGCGCAGTGTCTTCGAAAGGGAAAAGTATGCATGAATGAGGAAAGACTAATGGATTTCAGAATCAAAGCTTCGCCTTCCTAATAGATTAAGAGGAACAGAGTCCAAATTCTAATTATAGTCTTAATTAATGAGGCTGAACAGCACCTCTTTAACGGGTGCAGCCATATTGTTTTGGCTCCCGAAATCATGCACAGGAACAATGTGAGCTGGGGAAAGAGTTCCAGCTGCCATTGCCAAGAAAATCCAATTCATATTTTACTTGGAGAGCCCTTTTATTACAAAAAATAAATATAATTTATAATGCCTCTACAAGGAATTGAAACAAGGAGACGCTATTAAGAGATCTGGATGGCATGAACCTTAAGACACGGCAAAGAAACTGGCACATAAACGCTCTTTCGAAAAACATTCCTCTTATACACAAGCAGGGCTTGTAATTGCTCTTCAAAAGCGTATAATTCTTGAGTATTAATGACGGAAGCTGGGCAGCTTCCAGGCACGTTGCATAACAGAGAGACAACTCCAAGCTCTCTGAAACAATGCCTCGTTTTTAAAAGAGGTGCTGAACAGCCAAAAGCACATCTGTGTACGCTGCATCACACTCAAAACTGAATTAAAGATCAGCTCATCACATTGCTAATTGGTGCTCATCAAAACATAAATGATGTATTTCTGGAACAATTATGTTTGCATCACTTCTTCTTTGTGCACCATCACGCATTAGGAACTTTGGTGTAATCTGCAAAGCCGAAAGCTGGTTCTTGTCAGCTTGAATAAGGTGTTTCTGACACACCGTCTTGTAGTGCCAAGTTTATTGTAATTCACTAATTGAATGTGTGGGATCTGTCTTCTAATGTATCAACCACACCTCTGTGATCCAAAGACAAAATCACATTTAACTTTTACATCTGGGGTCTTTTTTTAAGTCTTTGTGGTATGTGTACCTTCAATTCATATTCATGCGTACATAAAAAAATCCAAGATAAACATTATGTATATTGTACTTTGCCTATGTAATGTTAAAAATCCCCATGTCTTTAAGTTTAGACACCTCAGTTATTTCACTGTAGTTTCTCCACCTTTGACTTTCTACAACTGTGAAATACAAATGCTTAGACAGACCTTAGAAGTGGTGCTGTTAAGACAGAGATGATCGAAGTCTCCTGGATCAAAAGAGATTGAGACACAAAGCATCAAGGACTAGTTCACCTTCTGAAACTGCAGGCTCTTCAGCCATGAGTGGGTTGTGCTACGCTGTATCCATTTCGCCTTTACACACACACACAAATGCTCACACACACAACCTGTGCTTAAAGAACCAGGACAGCCGCTGCATTTAGCTGGGACAACTAGCTAAAAAAACTCAACTAAAGCATCTATAGACTGATGTCTACAGCCAGCCTTGCCATAGCTGCCAGTTTTCTCATTCAGGCTTAGAATGTACTAAACTTTTGACCTTTTCTGATTTCAAGGCAGCCATCCAACTGCACAGCAAATATAAAATCAGTATTAGGAAAGTACATTGTGATCCATATAGCGAAGGATATTAGGATCAAAACACTATACTGTGGGAAAAAGTGATTTATGCCAATGAAATTCACTACATTCACTGTTCCATTATAAAAAAAACCAATATATTGTGTATGGTATCACCAACTACCTGATAACATATTTTACAATGTTTTAAATTGTGATTCAATTAACAGATCAACTGATACTGCAGCAAACACACAAACTTTTGTCTAATACAGCAAACTGACCACATTAAGACATAATAAATATATATTCATATAAGAATCACAAGTATGTACTGTAAAAAAAGAATTGCAATATGTCATTGTATTATTGTAGAGTACAAGTACAACTGCAAGTGTCTGCGTAAGCCTTATAAGTATATATAATCTGTATGAAGACTGCTAAATGGTTTGGTTTCATTTTTTAGGAATTTGCTATTTGAGAAGATTTCTCCATGTCAATAAAAAAACACTGCCAATAAATTGTTAGTCAACAATGAGATCTGGCTGATTTAACAGAATCTAGGCCTTCTGTTGCATGCACCAGTCGAGAGCAAAATGAAACCTAAAATGAAGATGATCCAAAACCAAACATTCGACTGGAACTTTGGTGCTCTACCATAACAGAGAACTCTGCGAGCAAACTAAGCCATTTTGTTACAGAGTGCTGATGAGTCATCATGACCTCCAGCAACTGTACATGGTTAGGTAACACACCAAACTGTTTCAAAAGAAAAAAATGAATCGTGCTACAACAAGAGTCTGATATTTCACAAACAAAAAGATTCGTTTGCACCCCAGCTGGGCATGTCAACATGGAGAAAAAGCTTTCTTTCCTTGAAGTGGAGAGTCAGTGTATGTGCTTGGATTAACGTTTGGATCCTCTTCACCATTCCTTTGGCTTAACTGGTGATCAGAGCATTCTGCTCAACTCATTCGGGCAATATGAGGTCGCTCTACACAGGGGAGAGACAGCAGAGGAAGAGTGCCGTGAGCTGAATTCCTTTCCGGCTGTGCTCTGAGATGTCCCTGCTCTCCCTGTGCCTTGTGCTTGTAAAAAATCAGAAGTATGCAAGGAATGGCCATCTGACAGGAGCACTAAAGTTGTTCCTCTCCAAAGCAGCCACGCTGGTCCAGGCTGTTTGGAACAAACAACAGCTGCGTTATGTGATCAAAGAGCCAAAGGCCTCCGCTATGTGACCAGACAGCCAAAGCCCTGAGATCCTTGGGCACACGCTCCCTTGCCACACCCCATAATGTCACTGCCAACTAAGCACTGTACATCCAGTACCTAAATTTAATTCTCTATCCCTCACCTATGCCAGTTTCACTGCATTTAGCAAGTAACGTTTTCTGAGAAGCTCCTTGTGCTGTACTTGGCTACCCCCTGCTGCGTTCTGTCTGCCCATGGACATGGAAGTCTTGTCACCTGTTAGAAGTCAAAACTGTGGGATGACATTTATGTTAGTACCAAACAGTACAGGTCAAGTTAATCACAAAATAAAACATTCCCTGGCTCCTAAAATATATAATCAATGACATACAGCTGCAATTGTATTTGTTCTATTAAACAATTCTATTTGCTATTGTTTTTTATTTCTATTATTTCTATATTTTTATTACATTTAACATCATTTATCAGAGAAATGTACTGCCAAAGTTTCTTTAATCTGTATTCCTGCTTTAAAAATGGTATTCTCTTATCTGTTTTTTTACACCAAGCTATGAAGACAGCATTAACAGCCAAGTTTAAACATCTGAAAAGTATTCTGTTTTGAATCATTTACACTACGAATCTTTGCATTAGGACACAGCACTTGTCGGCTAAAGCACAGATGCCATTTACTGTATGTCTAGCAACACCCGTTTCAGATCTCTGAATGTTATTTGTACAGAGACATAAAACTGCCCCACAGGGACTATGTTAGTGAGGAGTGACTCAGAAATGTCTGAGAATTACTAAAAGACTAACAGAAAGAAAAAAACTGTGGGTGCATAATGGCAATAAATTCTGCTCCATGTTACTGTGCCTATAAAAATATATACTGAGGTATTCATTACCATAAAAACTCTGACTGTTATACACTGTCTCATAGGAAAGTCAATATTATTCTTATGGTGTCCTACTGTGTATTCAATTGGGTGAGACACGGTCACACTCAGTAAGCAAATCTATGTATGCATAAGGGCAGCTGGCTAAAAGATGGTTAAATCCCACCTGTCCCTGCCTCTCAGCACCACAGAATGCTTATGACAGGTTGCCTGGTCATTGTGCCTTAGAGGGATGTCATGGTCCAAATGCTTGCAGAGTTCTGCTGGGTCAGGCATTTAGCAGGCTTACACCAGCCGTATAAGGACTGACACAGTACCAGGAAAAACAGATGCACCTGTCAATAGGGGAAGGAAACTCAAAGGGGGCAGGAGGGATGGAGGCAGGGGGCCGA
The DNA here is from genome assembly GCA_036877525.1 of Chromobotia macracanthus. Taxonomy (NCBI): domain Eukaryota; kingdom Metazoa; phylum Chordata; class Actinopteri; order Cypriniformes; family Botiidae; genus Chromobotia; species Chromobotia macracanthus. Next base: position 52,719 of record JAZGTH010000145.1, on the reverse strand, counting down.
GGCCTTAAAGGAAATGCTGAGTTTATTTACCTGCCTGTCTGAATCAGCTGCTGGAACACAGTTAACTGTTTCGTTCACCAGGCAAAACATACGCAGGCACAAAGGAACCTAAACCTTATGCACAGGCCTGTTGCCTTTGTAGAAGTGCCCCACCAAAGCCCCCTGAGTAGAGCGTACCACAGGGGACCCTAATGGGCCCTCTCCCTGATGATGGCCCTGCATATTCACAAAGTTTTCCAGGAAAAACAAATTAGGGCAGGAGAAACCTTCAAGTTCACATGAGAGAGCATGAATCTCTCGGCCTGGCTGTTACAGCAGTCAAGCTCTGGTGCTGGGGTGCTTTGTAATGTTGAAAAAGTAGCCCTGCTTCACTGGTGACATAGACAGAGCAGCCCGCTAAAGAATGGAGGCAACCCTTGTATTTGTAACTGTCAGGGAGGAACAGTTGGACAGATGACCTTGTGCGCGTCCTTCATGACTTGACAGTGTGTGTACACACAAGCAGCAGGGCAGAGGCGCCGCAGCTGCCGCCATTTTCCGTCATCACATGACTGTTTACAGCCGCTCAATCAAACGGCTCCCCTCACCCTCGAAACCGCAACACGAGACTAACAGAATCCCACAAACACAACTTAATGCTCTTCCATCTTGACAGAAAATGCAGCTCAAAGGTCCATGACACAACCTCTGATGTTTTTTTTAAATGATAATCATAATATGCCATTTTTTGAGAAGCCATAGAAAAACACTTGATAACATCCTTCTGATGTCCTTATAAAGGGCATAGTCACCTCGACATCCATCACTAGCTCATAACAGTTTGGCCTAGATTTCCAAATATCAAGAGAGAGGAGGAGGGGATGGTGTGCTCTACTGTAACATGCTGGTTGTTTTCTAAGCAGAGAAGAAACAATGAGGGAGACTTGACTATCTGATCAAATGGGGAGCAGGGGCCAATATTATGATATCCCCTATTACAAATCAAAGCATCAATCATTCAATTATAGAACCAGCAACTTAAAAACAGCATCCAGAAATCCCAGCAAAACATACATCTATTGATTCAGGAGCTCAGCGTGGCTGGTGCAGTCACCCCTGAGGACTCACCCGCTGGGCTGGAGCCGATGCCATTTGGCACTGCGAGCTCTGGGGTGCCCAGCATGTCACCTAATGAGATGCACAAAATGAGATGATTAACCATCTGTATCCTTCATCTCAGAATGTGTACATGAGTACATGTGCGCGTGATGGGCCAGCCCTCACATACAGCACCCTCCTCTATTTAGCATATCAAACAAATAAAAATTTTCCAGCATTTTTAGAATGATAACTGATAATCTGCAAAAACACACATCACTATTTTTTACTGTTTATAGGACATATAGTTTTACAGTGCAGAACTCCTAAACGGCACTGTTTTTGGGCATTCACCAACCTAAATGATACCCCAAAGCATGTGGGCTGAGTAGAGGTGTTGTTACTTTTCTAAGCAATCAGAATTCATTTTCACCCGGTGGTCGATAAAATGGTTGAGAAAAAATAATACTATGCAATTACATTAAAGGACAAAAATTATACAGACTTTCAACACCACAGCAACCATCCAGAATACCTTAGCAACGGCATAACAACATGCTAAAAATTCAAAAACTCTTTGCAATCACAAACCAATATCCTTGGACACCGTAGTAATCTATAAACAATGTAATAAAATACCCTAGCAACTGCAAAGCAATGCCCTAGCAACCACCCACAACACCCTATCATGCAATTTCTGCAAATGCACCACTCACATTTTTTTCCTTGTTAATTAATCTAGTTTTAGTTCCTGTTTTCTAGCAGCAAAGATTTTCTACTGTCATTTTTTCATGAACTGTCTATATTGGTTGTAATAAATAGATCTCGCATCTTGTTCATCTCCAAGGCAATCAAAGGTAAGTGATCCTAGCTCACTAACATCAAAGAATAAAAATGCAAATACAATCGAACCTGAACCAGAACATCTCTCTTAAGTCAGTTATACAAGAAATGCTACAACGAATCTTGCCATCCTGATTTCAAGCAGTATTTGTGCTGTGGAGTGTAAACTCCAGAGAGCATGTGCTGGCCTGTGGAGGGTGAGTGGTTAAGTATTGCTGAGGTCAGTAATGGGTGTTGTTGGAACATCAAACACTTTTTGCAACGATGCAGTGTAGCAGTGTTTTTGCACTCTACTACCATCATGCCTCCCTCCTACATAGCAACAGAGATAAAAGGATGACTAATGTGTCCAGTACAGAAAAACATGCATTTAACATTCGTGTTTTAACTTTAAGATGTATAAAGCGCATAAGGGCCAAATTCAAAACAGCTATTTACGGATTTACAGGTTACAAGGTTTATCATAAAATTTCAGTGTAAATCTACAGATGCAATTATCTGTGTATTTCCATCGCATTTGTGTTTGCTGTCATGATAAATGTTTATGAAATACATCAAAATGTATTCACTGTTTGTAAAACACTTCGTTTTGCTTTCGATTTCGCAGCCTGTCTGTCTCTTACACTTCACACTAGGGCTGGTGCTACCCAGCCACAGAGCCCACTGCTGTCAGACCAGCTTAAAGAGCAGATCAGACGGTATTAAAGCCTGCTGTCGTCATGGAGACCACTTCCAGGAGACTACTAATTGATCTCACTTCCGTTCCACTCATGCCAGTGTTGAGAAGGTGTGAAACACAAAGCAATTTCAAGAACCATACAGATGTCTGTGCATAGCAGCTGGGAAAAAAAACATGACTGTTTCATTGTTACTTCCTTTGTCAGATCTCACTATCTGAGACAAAAAACAACATCTGTATTGAATGTTAAAAGCAAAGAATTAACACAGAAAACAAAAAAGAAAAAGAAAAACATTTTTGATACATAAGCCATTACAAAATCCAAGATGTGACAGTATTAAAACCGCCCTACTTTTCGTGGTAGAAATTAAAGTACGTTAAGGGAATAGCACTAACCTGCACTGCCTGTACTGGGAGGCCTCTGTGGAGGCCCGGCGGACCTAACGTTTCTGTGCAGGGAACCCTGAGGTGGAGACAGCATGGCACCATCACTCAGAGAGGAAGTGGCGGCTGACAGGTTCTGGCTGCCCAAAGAGGCCCCGGGGTTGTAGGACATGGCGTTGGGGTTTGTGACTGGCACAGCCACATGCATGGAGAAGTTCTGCTGGGGCAGGGCTGTAGGCTGAAAGAGATGCACACACATACATGTCTTTATGTAAAAGAGCTCCAAGACTTTAAAAAAAAAACATCATGTGATATTTAATCCAAATCTCCCTGTATCAAAATTGACATCCACACACATAACTGATTCATGTCTCTATAAGCACGGCTAATAAGAAATAGCACAATCATGGAATACAGTTGGTTCTTTGCAGTGTTTAGATTTATTCAGTTTAAATGGCTCATAATGGCATGCTGCACATATTTTCAGGCTTCCACAGGAGTGAAAGATGACCACAGAGTTTTGCTGCTTTTATCATACAATGGAGTAAAACAGGAAATAGATTGCCGGGTGGAAAAACACAATCTCAGGAGGGCGATCTCTGGATCACCTTGGGCTGTCCAAAAAAACCCGGCATGAAGTGAGAAATACTCCTGGAAAACAATTCTCCTACTGGGAGTCATTTTCACTGTGCTTGGAACACCAATTTTGACCCAGGTTTAATACATAAAACAACATCTTGAGATGAGATCTATTATAAAGGCATGCAAATTTGGACAATATTTTTTTAAAACAGCTCTTCAGTCAAGCATGACTATAGCCAGCACTGCACTTGGCCCTTTTTACGGAGCAAAACAAAAGACACAAAACAAAACACAATATATTAAACATAGGTTTAATTAAGGCTTAACAAAGGTTTACCTTTCAAGTCTAATCAACCATTGGTTTACACTGGTCTGAAAATCCCATTCTGGTGTAATGAGCTGAAATAGCTACAGGCAATTATGTGACTGTATCAAAAGGTAGTGTCTTAAATCAACAGGCAGTGCATTGCTGACTATTCATACGGTTATCCACAGAGTGCATGTGAGCAGGGGCAGTAATAGGCCACTCCATTCACTTAACAGTGCAGCCAGTTAGTGAACATATTAGTGTGTTATTAATATTAGTGTGTTATTAAATTTGTATATAATTATACAAAAAAAACTGTAGCTTGTCCATTCTGTGCAGTGAAAAAAAAAAGTTTTGGGTTTTTTTTCAAAAGTTTTAACACCCTTTATCAGGTGCAGATCACCACCCAACAAGATCACTATTGTTTTATTATATACAACAAACACAAAAATTGTTTATATATGAGAGTTTGTGACTAAGAATCATACAGATTTGTGTGTCTGTCACTTGCATGGCTTGAATGTGTTTCAGCTGTCTGATTGCAGGATACTGGGTTCTGGAAGAACTAAAGGAATTGTCCAGGGAGACGACCAAACAAACCCTGGTGTTGCCACCCAAAGGAAGGAGTAAGAATAAAAAATAGTTTCTAATGAGTGAAGGAGAAACAGTAAGAAAGTCTCTGTCATTATACAACAGCAGTTCTTCTTCATCACATGACCTGGGCAAAGCACAGCAGCTGATAGAAAAGATTCAATTTCCAGATATGTTTGAGTGAGTGCTGGGAATAACACATCAATTTCCTCAACCAATGAATCTGTCAATATTCTAGACAGCAGGTGGACTTGTAGGGAATCACCTAAGAGATATACTGCGTTACATATTTATGCATTTAATTACATACAGTGGGGTCCAAAAGTCGCAGACATGGTCTTAGAAAGTTTAACTAAAATAAAGCTGCAGAATAAAAAAATAAAAAAGAGGCGCTATGACGTACAATTAATAATAAATGTTTAAGATTTGGCACTATTTGTAGGAAGCACATAAGATTTATTGGAACCTTCTAAATCACACTGGAATAACATGAATCATCAGGTTTTAGTACAAACATGAAGTCCATGCCCATGTTTTTGTTCGAAGCCAAAGAAAAAAATTGTAAAATGTTTTAATTAAATTCTTCACTTAAATTGCTATTTTACTAAATTACTTTGTTGTTAAATTATTGTAAAATAGTTATTAATATAGTTATAAAAAGTTATAAAATTAATATAATTTGTAATAAAAATGTGTTTAATTAAAACAATGCACAATAAATGCATTTTTATTTGTAGTCTCTGACTTTTGTACCTCCACTGTATTTAATAAGTGCATCTACGTATCTGAGAAATTAATCTGAACTTCTTATTACAGAATATTTATTAGTATCTTAACTGTAATACCTCCAAAACAATGTGATCTTATTAGGGTGAGAAAAAGCTACAAAATTAATGAAATAAAGTGCACTTCCAACAAACGAAAAAAACAAAAGTCTTTATTTGTTGAGAGAGGTTACAGGGTGAGGCAATGAAAAGGGGGAGGGGATTGTTTCCTTTCTGCCACAAAGCCAAGCAAAAACATTGCATTTACTTACGATTTTATGATTTCGCATCATATTATCAAACTCTTCATTAATTTTTTTTATATTTTTCTTCTGTGTGAGGGGTGAGGACATATGAGGCGTCAGGATCCGGGCTATCACAGCCTCTGTGTTCTTTCTTGTTAAGCGCCTGCAGTGAACATCAACATAAAAAGAGGGATCAACACAAAAAGGCAGAGAAAGGAGGCAGTACTTACACCACAGCGCTTGTACATTAAATCACTCTCTTCGTTTAGTTTGCCAAACGGTCATCCATGAGGGGACTGTGACCGAAACAGTCATCTGGATCAGGACTGGCACAGTCATTATGGCCTTTGTTTCTTAATTTCTGAAAATAAAATTGGAAAATTCACACATACATAGATATATGTAACCTAAACAGCTAGTTTAGGGCTCAACAACTAGGATTTGATCTACTGGCCCAGTCGGGAGTTTTACTTGCCCTGCCAACATTTTCAATGGCCATGCCAAAAAAATGTGTTAATCAAGGCAACATATTTTATGTGTCAGAATAAATTGCAATTTTTCGTTTTATGTTAAATTTCATTCAACAGATAATTAAATATATAACAAATAATTTTAAAGGCTGTCAATTTGCAATAACAGCTATGCAAACATTTGCTTAAAAATGATGGCATATAAGAAAAATTACTGATTTGTTTATCTTCTCAAGATTTTAAAAAAGCACACTCATGTTAGCTAAACAGACCTTTGTGTGAAATAAGCAGAATTCAAAACAACATTCAATACATCACACAAAACCAAATATTTACTCTACTCAAGTTTCAACTAATACTGGACTGTGAACGTTGATTTTGTTTAAACAATTAAACAGCAACGCCCCCAATAAACCATCTAGATAATCAAGAGCAGTGTATTTTGATACAACACACAATCAGAATACAGTAAAGAGAAAGTTATTGAACTTCACTGCAATTGTCTGTAATTGTGTGTTTCTGTAACATCTGCTTAGTGAGCACAAAAGAGCTGCGATCAGGATGTTGAAATTGCACCGGTAACAGTTCAATGGATAATTTGGCAAATACATTAAGCGCTAACACGCTGATGGCTGCACCATGCCTATTGCATTAGTCCCCAGGGAGGAAATTGAATTGTCACTCCTTATCCTTTCCCTTAAAAACATTAGGCATTAGTCTTTTTCCCTCTGTGCATTTTTTCCCCTCTCCTCTGCGCTCTTTCTTAGGAACATACTTTTCCCTCAGCATGTGTGTGTGTTGTGATGCATATTTCATTATCTTTCAGTTATCATAAGCCACCCAGCTGGAAGACACACACACATAAGAGGCTCCCACAGTGCAGAGCTTTAGAAACTCTCTCACTGTAATTCAGCGCGCCTGCCATCCGCAGGAGCCTATCAGAATGAAAGCAGTGTATAAACTGAATGGATTATCATATCCGGTCACTAACATTTAAGCATGGAGGACACTGACTATTTTTTAAGCAAAGTGCAAGAGGTGTAATATTAGTAATATTACATTTTCTTAAACCTTTAGCAATTTTTTAATAAATACAAGTCTGTGTTGACAGTGCCTGAGTGTAAGAGCCAGTATACAATACATTATAAAATGCACATAGATAAAACTTTTAACTAGTATAATGCATTAAAACACACAATCAACACCCAATTTCATGCATTATCACATATTATTAAAATTGTATATTGCTAATTATAGGTAATTTTAATATCTCTACTATTATAAATGTGGTTATAATTATTGATAAAAATGACATGCATATGCATGTGTAATGTGTAAAATGCATTATGCATGCTTTTATAATTCATGTTATGTGCAGGCTTTAAGTAAAGTGTTACCCTTTCATTTTCACACGTTTGTTACGCATCAGACTGACTGCATTAACGGGATGACAGCAAAGGGTGTCAGGTAAAGTCTGAAATCTTCATTTGATGCCCTAGTCTGTTTCTTGCTGGATGGAGCTCCTGTAATAAGACTACCTCAGGGCGGTTTGGCAGCAGAGGTCACATGTTCTTTCAGATGAAAAAGTCATGTTTTGAAGGAAGTGAAGCACAGCACATACACTCTAACAAGCTCCTTACTCTTTGTGTCTATCACAATGTGTGTGAGTGTGTAGGTCAGTGTGTGGGTGTGTGTGAGAGTGCCTTTGCAGTGCAGCTGCTGTCCTCTGATATCTCAGTGACTTGAAGTGTGATCTTTGTTGATCTTTATCTATTTGATCTAAGAAAATGTGCAACCAAGATCTGTACTATGGCTGAGAACTCTTGTTGGCACAGGAACATAAAAAAAAACGTACAACATGCATAGCGCTGCACAATCCATCTAGCTTTTTTTTATGTCTACGGAAAACACAAAAGTTCTCTACTGCTTACAGCTACAGATATATGGCTTTTCTGGGACCTTCTGTAAACATTAAGCTATTTAGTGCGGTACTGAAGGTGGCTCTCTCTCTCGTTCTGAGCAACGCCTTCTCGGGTCATTTCCTGTTTACAGGTCCTATGTGGCTCTCTGAAACACTGTGTTTACCAGTGAAACTATGCACTTTCTCCCCCAGAGTGCCACAGATTCCATCAGGACCTGAAAATTATAGTTCCAACCTGCTCATTATGTGGCAAGCACTGTGGCTAGAGCTGGGCAGTGTGTTCTGTGTGAGCAGGGCAGGGCTGCTGACTTCCACAGTAACCCCAGAGACACACCCGTCCACTGGGGCCTGAGTCGGCAGGGAGGGGCTCCTGTGGAAAGTACGACTGCCAGATGGGTCCAATGAGCACAATAACATATCCAAACAAGGTGCAGTCAATCTTCAAAAAAAGAAAAACTTACAAGCAACTACAAGTATGGCCATTTGTCTTGCAAAAGAGATAAATTAGGCAGGTGATTAATAAGTAAAGTGGTATAAATATATTTATACTTTTATATATCTTAAAGCGCAGGACAAAAAAAATGTCCATCCAATTGCTCGAATACAATGAAAGGATGTCCTACTTGCATGTTAAAATATGTATTTGAAAACCTCCTGCACTATTGGAGGAGGCATGATTTTGGAGATCACTCTGAATAGAAGGCAGGGTCTTATGCTTTCAAAGCTAGGTTTCTTTTGCTAGCCTCTCTGAAACTGTCTACACTACCTTTAACATTTGCTGATATCTAGACTGCGACATGGCCTCAAATGCTTCAAAGACTAAAGGGCTGGGATGGCGTGCTTGTAAGTCCTTCTTAAATGGTTTGGCATCTTTTGGGTGTTCCATAGACACTGCCCGCAGCTCTACTAAATGGATCACTAAATCAGCACATGTCCAAACAGGTGTCTCTCCCCTGACACCTGTCAGCCCCTTCACCTCACAAATCAACCAATCAGGACCATTGCATGTAAGCATGGCCATAGAAGGGTATGTTATGTGTTGCGATCAAAATCTGCCAGTGCTGCAGAAAATAAGGCACCGCCAATGCGTGATGCACTTGGATAGATGTGAATCCATTAAATACAAGCACAGATGGGGGCACGGGGTTGATCACAAGTTTGATTAAACTGCATCATTTACATTTTTAATTACACCTTTAAGTGCATGAGAGTGCCATGATCTCTCATCAAGAGGCCTGAGTGGCGACTGCAGAGTCTGAAGAATGCATCCCCCTTTTAGCCTTTGTGAAAAACTCGTCTTACTTTATATTGAAGGTTGATTGTAAAAACAACACAAAAAAACATTTAACGAGCTGCCTACTAGACGGTATTTAGCGCTTTCTGAATTATTTGCTGGCAATCATTTTGTTGCACCTGAACATCTAATATTAAGAGTTTAGATTTCGTAAGAGAAAAGGAGTGTTATTGTTATTAGAGCGTGGAGTTGGTGGTGGCCCGCTCTGCGTATGCGTGTGTGTGAGACTGGTTTGTGAGTGTGTGAAAGAGGGAGAGTGGGCAGTGCTGCCGTAAGCGGTTCTGGAAAGGGAGCTGAAAACTCATATTGTGTAATCTGTTCAGCATGTCCCGCATGGCTCAGAGACAGGACAGTGGGACGGCTGCCAAAATTCATGCCAATATTCCAGTTTTTAATAGAAGGTTCGCCAGACCTGTATTGATAAAACTTTGGCAGTCCGCACAAAAAATGAGATTGACGTCAAGCCAGTACAACATAACTGCGTAGTGACTGTTTTCATTGGAGTATGTGTGTGTGTGTGAGATGAAACAAGAACTGAATATTGTAAAACAGAAGACAGACACTTAGAAACAAGACAACTCAGAAAACCATTTATTCTATGCTATGAAACTATTTTTATAGTTACAAAAAAACAACATTTACTTCTAAATCTGAATGTTTATTTTTTTCTAAATAAGAACATTCTCTCAGATAACCTCAGTTTTGTTTGTTGCATGTACAGTTCAGTGTTATAACTTATGCTGAAGCATTAAGATTGTCTAATATCTTATTTACATATTTACACAATACATGTATGTATTTGACAGACACTTTTATCCAAAACAACTTACAGTGCGATCAAGCTATACATTTTATCAGTATGCGTGTTCCCTGCGAATCAAACTCATAACCTTTGCGCTGCAAAGTAATGCTCTACGAATTAAGCTACAGGATCGTATGGAAAGGATATAAAAACTGCATCACTTGTGTATGCCTCTTTCTACATTACAACTTAAGGTTCTCATACTGAAATGGCACAAGCACAGTATACTGTACATCAAGAAACCATTTCAGTCATGCAGCCGTTCTATCAAAGGTCTTTTGTATTTGACTTATTCATGTGCAGCACGTGGATAAAAGGAAGATTCAAGTATAGACGGAAATTGTAGGCCTAAAAGCCCAGCATTCAAAATAAAGCAGGAGCTGCAGAAGAAATGAAAGAGGAAGAAAGAATGGAGGATGATGACAGAGTGCGAGCTGTGTAATGGGTGGAGTGAGGGTGGAGAGCTTATCCTCCGTTTCTGATTAAATCACACAGTACTGTGACGCAGCTGTGTGTGTAGAGAACAGACATTTCAGCTAATGTTAAGATCTGGTGCATATAGATACAAGCACATTCAGCTATATATTACTTTATTTATGTTTAAAATGGTGTCATGCTTTTTCTTTGGGCGGATGTTGTAACCTCATTTTTTTAGCAGACATCTCTACATCTTTGGCCTGAAGAGTTGTGTAGTAACCGCTGTGTCACTGTATCACTGAGCAAGTCAGTGTGATAATCCTTCATAATGACATCACAACTGTGTTCAGTGCATTTTGCTTACTATTATTATGAAAGGGGTTTGAGTGTGAGATATACCTTAAAAATCAGTGCAGAAAGGAAGCTGACAGGAAAACTTTTATCTGCTGAGGAATATATCTCTTCCTATATAACATCTTAAATCGAGTGCACACTACAACACTAAAGCTTGTTCACGCATTTAGAGACTCACAGTTTCATGTTTTTTATATCATGCTGATATGCACTTTACACAACAATTCGCAGACTTGGTGCTTCAATTACGAGATCATTCTTCTCTCTGACTGTAGTTGTGATCGAAATTTGTTTTCACACAAAATTGAGCACATACAGTAGCACATAGTGAGCACTGATTGTTGCCAACATGTCAACAAACAACTAGAACAAAGGGTGTTATTTTTGCACTGAACAGGAAAAAGAAGAAAAAGGGCCAAATAATATAGATGAGTCAGTGATGAGAAATGGAGAGCATTTAGATTTTTTATTTGTTTCTAATTCCTGATTTCCAAGTGAAGTTCCTGATTTCCAAAGAAATAATTTGAAATCAGTTTGAAATTGGTTGCAGTGAAGCTATTTATCTCCCTCACTTGCTTTTAAAGAAAGACTACTTTGGGTGGCCAACACGATGTAGGAAACCACTAATAGCAAAAACAATCATCTCCTCCCACAATAACCCATATCATTTATGACTATACATTAAAAAGTAGCTATACCAAGAAATCTTTTCATATCTTATTCTAAGGGCTACTGAGTTATAAAGCAGGATGTGACCTCATGCGTGTACTTCCTGCCTCTGTGCTATTGTCTGAGCGCTCCTGTCAGAGGAAGCTGGACTGCGGGAGCTCATTTCCAGCGAGTGAGTCCAGCTGAACATTTGATAATTATGATCTTTGCACAGCTGTTTAGAAAAAACAATATACTGTGAAATCAGATCCCCCCCACCAGACAAAAGCTGCTTCACAATGCACGCCACATAAATAACGCCAGAAGTTTTAGCGCCTGATGCATCTCCATGATGAAGCACGCCTTCATCTCAGTTTTGCCATGTATCACAGTTAATTACCACTGGTCGACCGCTGAGATTGCTGCTTTTATATGAATACGGCGTCTCATATTAGCTAGCATGTGTGCTACACTTCCAGAAGCAATAGTTTCCTACAAAGACAGGCAGATGTTCGCAGACTGTACACTGGCGGGCTTGATCAAGCTATTAGCTGCCACTGTGAAGGAAAGAACGTTTTCACAATCAAGGGTATTTTGAGACACGAGAGCAGATTGGGAATTGAATCCAAAATTGAGGTGAAGGCATATCAAAGTCATTGCTCAAGTTTCTATCCAATGAACTAATGTTGCTCTCCAGTCCCACTGGCCTAAATAAATTATCTCATCTATTTAACACTGAAATCTACAGTAAAGCTATTACAGTTAATGACGAACAAAGGGAGGAAGAAGTGGGAAATTTCGATGATACAAAGATACAGTTTTTCCTCATCCTTCTTCCCTTCACCCATTTCCTCTGAAACCAGTTAGTGTTCTTCTCCCTCCTACCTGTGTTTCACTCCTACCCATCTTGACCCACAGACTGGATCATTAGCCATCAGAGCTCCTGAAACAATAGCCCCCCCCCCGAACCCTCCATTTTTGCCCTCCTCTAAAATATTCATAAGGACAATTAAGAGTTCCGATAAGGCAGAGAGCAGTAAGCAGAGAGGGTAGGTCGTGCCAGCAGGACGTCTGCTCTGTAACACTCTATACCCCTGCCACCACGCAGGCTTCATCAATCTGTGAGGGCACACCTCTGCTCACGCATCTCACCAGCCTTCCGGCCTGAAAACCGCTGGCCTTGACCATGGCCTTGATACCCTCATTGTGTGGTGTGTTCAGTCAAAGGACGAGGCGCTGAGGTGGTGAGTTGGCTGGAAATCATATTTAACAAACAACCCAATTGTGGTGGACTGAATCACAAGGCATGTATATTTGGAATGGGCTGGTGGTTCTATCTTTTTCAGGTCATCAACTGTGAAAAATCTCCTGGACATCAGCCTCTTGTGCCACTACGGTTTCAGATCAAATTAGGTCAACGGTGACTTTGAAATTTGCCATGTGACAATGTCAACTGGGCCTAATTTAATTAAAGAAACTGAGCAACTGAAGTCCCCATTTATTATAACAGCAATGAGATAGATGCCCAAAATTCCTTACAATTTTTTCATTCTGTATTACTTGGAAGGAATAAGCCATATATGATTGGAATGACATGACGATGAGGAAATAATGACTGCATTTCAATGTATGGGTGAACAACTGCTTCAAAGAAATACTGTATATACCATAAAGCCCTAAATTGTTTAGGTGATCTACAGTTTGCCCAGTACTGCAATGAAACTTTACTTTGAACACATGGTTTTGAACACGGAAATAAAACCTCTTACAAATAAATCAAATAGAGCTGGTTTCTTTGAAAAGGGAGGATGCAAAGGGAGAGGTTATCACTTTACTCTTCAATCAGGTATTAAGACTCTCCTGTCCATTATTACTGTCCCATACAAATTCAAATGGAGAGTATGTGGTGTGTGTATGTGTTTACAGTACATGTGAGGTCCTAATTTCTTTGCTAAAGCATTCCTGCATGCATATAGCCTTTCAAATGATTTCTTGTTTTGCAATTGTAAATTGTTTAGTAAAATTAGGTTCATGTAACCCTAACACGTTGCAGACGTTTGGAAATGTGTTACACATAAAACTTTCTTTGAAGTAAGGTCCGCAGTGAGCTGCCAAGTTTTAACTATGAATCAAAGCATATGCAAAAAACCAAACCATAAGCAGTGTCAACTGATTTAAAATCCTTCCTCAGGCGGTCCACAGCACCACTGAGAACAATTCAACCCACTCGTGCGATGAACAAACAATACATCACTGAAAGTGAAAGAATTTTAATTGAAAGCATAACACCACTGCATGTGCCAGCTCCAGAATCCTGAAGATCTTTAAACAATAATTTCACCAAACTCTAGCCTCTACTTTACAAATCAAGTCTGAGCAAGTAAACACAATCTTTCACATCAGCGTTGAAATCATTAGAGGCTATTTGGGCTGACGTCATCTGAGAATAATTCATGACTGAAATAAGCAAACACGTGCCAGATCGCAGAGCTGAGAGCCATGAAACAGTATCTGAGAGAGAGAGAGAGAGAGAGAGAAAGAGAAGGGTCTCATTCCTGCTCTTATTGAATTACATTCAATCGTGTTTGCCTGTGTTGGAGATGCTTTTCCCCTTCCCATTGGAGCATAATCAATAGCCAAAAAGGACACTTCCATTAGCTTTTGCGCCTGCTATCTAGAGACTGATGGTAACCAGGAAGAGGAAAGGAGAGAAAAGAGTGAGGTTTGTTAAGTAAAATGGCATTTCCATTTTTGTTTTCATCACACTGCTACATCTGCACCCAAGCACTGAAAATGACAGAAATGTTCTTCCTCAAAACAACTGAGAGATTCAAGAACCAGTGCCATGCAAAACAAAGCTCTATCATTTCCAATACAACCTCACTTTCAAAGTGTCACCGACTGAACAGTCGTTTGAATCGTCACTTAAAAATGTTCATAAAATGTTTGTCATAATGTTTTAGAAATAACATGTTTATTCTAGGTGGTAAAAATGTTGTATCAAATGATTCAAAATTATAATAAATATACATAAAATAATAAGGAAATACATAAATTAAGAGATATTTACTTTGTACAATGTACATTGACATATGTTTTGTAATATATAATATATTGCCAGCCCTAAGAGAAGCGCTGCACATGACATCAATAGCGTACCAAACAGAAACAGTTCCTGTTTGTCAGTCAACATGATTCTTTCTCCTGGTCAAACAGAGAAGACAACCAAGTGGCGAACAGAGAGAAAGCCGGCAGGCATCTGTCATGGGCACCTATAAGGACTGAGAGCACACTGATGAAGACAGCAGCCAGATGTGTTTGCTCTAGCACTCACTTTGACAGCCCCATTCTGCACAACTTGTGAAAATAAAACAAGCAACCAATAGTGTATAAAAAACTTGGGGTTAGAAGTAATTTCATTTCCCTTGACTGGAAAGACGTTCATATTGATTTCTGTTCATTATACTAGCCTACTAGCAGATTAAACTGTATAGTTAGTTCAGTTAATTTGGCCTCTAATAAATAGTAAGAGCTCTTCCAAGACTGATCTCAAAATGGCCAAATATTAAAGGAGATTATTTACATATTTATATGTAATAATAATCCGTTCACTACACACTTTAATTGTGTAACTGAGCACTTCTGAGGAAAGTTTTGCCTTACATCAGCTTCTATGGCTGTTTACATGGTGAAATCTTGAACAAAAAATAAACTCTAAAAGCCTACACTGTATAAGCCTACACTGTGTTTAAGATCTATTTTTTAATAAAACTCTAAAACCTTCTGTTAAAAACCTTTCTAAAGGTTTTAGCAGAATAAAACTATTATCTCAAACAACTGGAAATATCACAGTCCAATAAAATATGTTTCTCAAGGAAAATATGTTTCTGCGTGCACCAATTTGCTTAATGTTCCTTGTTGAAGACTATTATGAAAAGCCAAAAAGAGACTTTCAGCTACCTACAGTACGTGTTCTGAAACAACTTTCAGACTGGAGCATAAAGTACTTCTGTGTGGGATCAACTAGAATAAAGATAATGATCAATTTCGGTAAATAACAGAGTGTATGTGAGAGCAGAAGAAGCCACCAGTTTTTTTAAACGTTCCGAAATGGTGCATACGTGAGGCAATAATTTACTGGACAGTGTGGAGATTCAGATGGGAAACAGTGGTTTTATCCAGCAAGCTGAGAGCTAAAATGATAGTTCAGAATTAGTCATTCATTTGCGCCCCTCTTGTTTCCTCTCTGAATGAGCAGCAGGGTTATTTGCTCAGAGTCAGCGCATCTATGTTCAAGCACTTGAGATTAGAGCCTGCCTCATTAGTCTCATTGGAGGCTAATGTTTACCAAAGACCCACCTCGCTTAGGGCCTTTTGTTGCTCTGTCTCCCTTTTATTTCAACCTCTTGAAGAACGCCTGGTTTTGAAATGAAAAATATCAGTCTTGCTACAAAATGAGAAAGACAGAGAGAGAGAGGGAGAGAGAGAGAGAGAAAGAGAGAGAGAGAAAGGGGTTCTGACGTCAATGAGGCACGACATGTGCTGAAAACAAGACTCTCTTGGCTGTAACCAGGTAACAAGCATCACGCTCAAAGGAAGCAGGGACGCTCTCATGGAGCACAGCGAGAGTGCCTGCGAGACGGATATACTTCAGTGTGTCGTGCCTGTCGACACATACAGTGACCCCAGGTGCCATCTGAGGTCTTTAAAATGTGTGTTTCCAACCGATGTGTCATTGATAATATGGCCATGTACAGTCCATTTTCCACTTAAACAGATGCTTGGAAGCATAAAGTTTGGTCTGACACAGCACTCAGCATTATTTTAAGTCCTCTAATGCTATATGTCCTTTGTGTTTCTTTTACATTAGCTTTCAGCAGGGATTTCTGATGATAGTTTAAATGAAGAACAAAAGATTCTGTTGCGTCTTTCTTTCTGGTCTCTGTTGTGAGGTAAACACAAAACAGTGTTTCCACAGCAACCTGGTCACACTTAACATATGAGAGTGAAAAGAACAACAATTACCATGAATTCAGACCTTCATCTACAGAGCTGTCAAGAGACACAAGGTCTTATAAAGTGGCTACTGAAAGAATGAACCAAATGTAGCTCTTTGTTTCAGAAGAGGAGAGAAACAAGAGAAAATGGCTTGTTCCAAAGAGGGGC
The DNA here is from genome assembly GCA_036877525.1 of Chromobotia macracanthus. NCBI lineage: Eukaryota > Metazoa > Chordata > Actinopteri > Cypriniformes > Botiidae > Chromobotia > Chromobotia macracanthus. The sequence continues at coordinate 36,175 of JAZGTH010000145.1, read as the reverse complement.
TGTGCTCCTGTTCTACACTGAAAGCCCAGAGGAAAGGGAGTCCTTGTCCTATAAAAAAGGGCACTTTGAAAAGCTGCAGGAGGCTTGATTCTACACCATTAGTGTTGCAGCACTTAGTGTGGTATATTAAGACAGTGCTTTTTTAACTTGACATGTGTACTTCACCCCAGAACAAAAGAGTAAGTTTAGTCACTCATGTGACTTTTTCCAACAGGCCACCAAAGAGTAAAATGTTAATTTCCGTGCATAATATGATGCATATAATCTCAAAATCTAAAAACAGTCTTAGTTGAGTGCAACTTGCCCAATGCACTGTGAACAACTGTATGCATAAATAAAATCAGAGTAACTGAAATAATAATACATTAAAACATGCTTACACTGACTATATGCAACAAAATCTTATTTTTGTTAGTTCATAATCAAACGTTTAATCCTAAACATGCATATTGTGGCTATATACAAAAAATATATAAACAGCAGAGGTGCTCTCTGTCATAAGGTTTAAACTGCACCCTTTAAACTCTGTTTCTGCCCTTGCATCAAACATTACTGATGTAATTCCTCTTATTATAATTAGCAGAAATGACAATGTTTTCTGTTTTTAGTGCATAATGACAAACAGGTTACACAAGCAAGGACTGGTTGGGGTTAACTGTTGCCGCCCGTTGGTCACTGATTTACTTCAGTGATAAGAAAGCAATTCAACTCGTATTATAAGGTAGATACTATAAGGTACTATAAGTTAAACCACCTTTTAAGATGTGGCCAACAGTGCTTATAAAACCTTCATTTACAAGGTAAAACACTGAAGGAATTCTTTGCCATGAACAGACTAGCGCTATTTTGAAGCATTAAAGACAAACGTCTAACACTGTTTATTAATACCCTAATCGTAACATATGCACACAGAAATACCCTGTTGTGAACCATACATTAAATCTAGTAATCCATATGTCCTCCAGTTGTCTCAGATATAATGGATAGACAGAAGAAGTCTGGAGACAAAACTACTCTATTGTGTAAGACTGCCACGAGCTGTGTATTTATAGATCACAAGCATATTTTAAAAACATACAGTGTCTTGTAAAAGTAAAACCTTATACTCTCATTTTAATTCTAAAACTTGCAAAAACTGCTAATTTACTACTTATTAATACTTAGTAAGGTGGATGTTGCTGTGTCTGAGTGTAGGTATGGGGTAGGATTAAGGGATGTATAATATGGTCATGCAGAATAAGGCATTAATAGCAAGCAATATCCTCAAATGTGAATTGGCCCCCATACTAAAGCGTTATTTTTTTTAAATAAAACTGAAAAAATGCTGTTTGTATAAGTATAGTCTTTGCAGTGCAAAGCGTTACGCAGATGGAAATACCCCACAATTGTATCTACCTGTGAATCATTAAAATAACTAACACACAGTGAAAGGATCATTTAGGTTGTGATCTAAAGGACAGCTGTGAAAATAATGACTAAAGAGACTGAAAAGTGTACAAAACAAAACTGTTGGTTTAATTATCAGCAAGTGGAAACTACATCAAATCAACCAGAACCTCCATACACAGTATTCCTGAAAACACTGCCTGAACAACATGGAGTCAGCTGTATTTCTGAAGGATTTCCAGAGATCAGTAGATGAGAACAGATTCTGATCTACAGTCAACCATATCAAGAGCTCTGGCCATTGCTCCAAAAGAACCATGTGAAAGCACAACTAGAGTTTGCCAAAAAGTATAATGGTGACCCAGTTGCAATGTTGGTAAATTTGCTGCGGTCCAGATGAGACCAAGAGTGTTTTAACCAGAATTCAATGTGAATATGTACACCACAACTTGCTGTTGTTCACACCTCAAAAATATATGAAATTGTGGAGCTGCTGTACAAAAATGACAGGAAATTCAAAGAACTGGCAGACTAATAAAATATGTCCTGCTGAGTGTACACAACCATTAAAGTGTAGTGTTTCAGCGCATTATTAAGAATCATACTGGAAGAGTGAAGCACATATATCAGAATTTCCTAAAGAAGACACCTTCACTTTATGTCAATAGTGCTGACATTTGGTTTGAATTAATAAGCACTTTAATATGAAGACAGTTTAATGTGAGAGCAGAGTGGCATAACGGAAAGAGGAGGAAGGGGAGAGAGAGTGGCAGTAGATGAGACATTAAAGAGCGAGCTATGGGAATTGAGAATAGAGAGAAATGGAGATTGCTGAAATGAAGTGATATGTTACAGATCATGAGGGAAATTAGACCAGATTTAATAAGTAGTTTATCAAAACAGTGTGAAAATCAGATATTAACAGAACTGACAGCTGCTAAATAGGGACAATGAAGATAATAAAAATTGTTGTCAAAAAAATACAAGCGATTTTTTTTTTCACCGAAGATCTTCAAAAAGTTAGATTTTCCAAGTTAGATTACACAGGAATAACAGTTTTTTATAGATCTGAGAATGTAGTCTTAAAATCTATGCCATATAAACAATATATTTCATGAAAAGCTGAGGATAATATGCCTGGTTCTCTTAGAGCCACCCAGGATGAGCAAAGCAGTTTAACTGACCATGGATCCCCCTCCAGCCTTTTCAAATGTCAAACACAGCTTTAGCAGATCACACAGTCAATCTGGCCCCTGGCCAGCCCAAAGTCAAGCCACTAAGTTAAGCGCTTGCCAAAAAAACGCCAATCATTTACTCGTGTTGTCATCTGTGCATATCAAATGCAAATTAAGCCCCTGACCCCTTTTAGATTAATCCCTCCAGACTTAGGTTAATAGTCCAGAACTGTGGGGTCTTTGGCCATGCCAGACACGAGGTGTGTGGCGTCATGTATGCGAGTGAGGATGCTTTAGCGTGAAGCCTGCCAAAACCTCAAGGAAGGACTCAGATGCCCCCTGCTTTCAGCTGGAGGCCTTGGCCTGCCAATGCAACTCGGCCAATCATGAACTCTGAAAGTGACCTCATTTACATGACGATTGAAACAATGAAACAAAAATCAAAAATATGGACAAGGTCAAAATGAGATCAATTATGTTTATGATCTTTACTGGTTTGTCTTTTAAAGACATCAGGATAACACAGGTATGTTTGGATATGTTACAAGAGTTTAGCAAACACACAGCTCTGTAAAATCTGACCGTCCCACGCAAGACACGTTTAATGTGATAGGAAAGACACAAAGGTCTGAATATGATGCCTGTCCCAACCTCCTGTTAGCAGGGTCCCATTATCTGGATGTCACTGTTAAAGATACTGGCACTCCAGCCCTGATCTGTTGCTGAAACAGCCCAGACAGGCCCCTTTGAGACAAGGTTTGGAAAATAAGCTTAAAAGTCTTAATCAACAGGGCCATATAAATAATACTCCCATTAGACTGCCACCTAAGCCTGCTAGGAGAGGGATAAATTTGTCATTTTCATGGTATTAACAGCACATACTAAGAGACAACTAAAAAAAAAAAAAAAAAGAAAAAAAAAAAATTTTAATCATAGTAGAGCTTTCTCTTCAGTGAAGCAGGATAAAATCTAGACAAAAATAAAACTTTTTCCATCCAGGAGACCAGTGATTAATATGCCTAATAAAAATAATGTTTCAATTGAAAACAGCAACTATTTTATAAAAGCAGTCAGACACATGAGGTTGGGTAACATTTCATAATGTAGTCAAGACTGAAGGGCTTCTGGTGTTTGTAATCAACAACAAAACTGATAATGCACTGATAATGTACATGTTTGTTCCATTCTGTCAATACACAGAGAACACATAATGACATCACATTCTTTCTAAAATAGACAAACAAGCCAATTTCCTTAAAAACAGGGGAATTCACACTAATGAAATTACACATCAATCTCCGTGCCCTGAATGTAATGAATGGTGGGACTTTTTTTTACACCTCTGAGTTTTACAATGATCATAGTGTAGATTTCTTACTAAACAGCCATATCAATTTATTGCAAAGTCAATTGTACGAATGTGTCGTTTAAATGTAGCATAGCTTAAATCATTCCATCACTATTCATTTAGACTAATCAAATCTAAAGAACATATTTTAATAGGCAAGCTCAGGAGATCTGGTTGGAAGTGTTCCCCCACCATCTCTTTTCTCTCACTGTTGCTTTTCTTCCTTTCTGCCACTTTCTCTCTCTCCTCACATCACCAGGAGGAGGATAATTGATCAATCACGCTAATTGAACAGTCTGGCCAGCTAGCTCACAGAAGCAGATGCGCCAATTTGCATTCATTAAGACAGAGTCGAGTCTTAATCACCGGTGAGCTCTGATTGACAGCCCAAACAATTCGATGCAAAGCTCCCAACAACACAGTAAAATTCAGCACCACAGCTTTATAAATAAACGCAATTATCTTCTGAAAAGGTGCATGTATTTACTGGGAAACTTTACAGAGGCGTTGTGCCACTGGAACCCAGTGCTCAAATAAAACAGTGAGTGACGTAACAGCTCTGGCTACATTACAGAGGTAACACAGTTAAGTGCTGTTGTAAATGTGCCAAAAATTCCCAGACCAAATGACATCAGCCTCCCCTCTTGCCCCCTCTCCCCCACCAGAGTGATGAATAAGACTCTTATCAAAAATATCTCCCTCCCCCAGTCATACAGTTCAGCCTTATATCCTTCCTCTCCTCCCTAGACTGCAGCTCCGTACTACTTCAGCCTACAGCCAACAGAAACTGTGAACAAGCTTGAAACAAGCTTCCAAAGTAAAGTGTTTCTGTAGGAACATAAATATGCATAGCATAGCTAATACAGTTGCATGGCTGTTTAGAGACGCACATATGCCGACTGCACCATGCAGCTTCAAAGGTTTCGATAAAAGGAAGAGTGACTGCTTTTTGTCCTGTGCTTGTGGTTAAAACAAGGTGTTTTCAGAACTGGAATCTCATGGAAAATGCACAAAAGTAAAAGCTGACATTTAGGAATGGTCAAGATTTACATATCCCATGAACTTTTGATATTTTCTCTGCCAAGCAATAATTCTCAAGAGAATTTCTTGAGACCGCAGTGCATTTCTTAGTACAATTTTCAAAAACTCATTTAAGTTTACATTTTAAATCAATAGTTATTATGCAAAGCCACTTATAATGCATTCAATTTAATAGTAGCTAAGTTAAAGATGGGTGGGGATAGGAGCACATGTACTGACAAAATGTACTGTACTTCAAATGCCTGTATGTTAAATAAAAGTGTCTGCTAAGAAATGTATAGGACGCTTAATTATTTACATATTGATTCAGGTAAAAAGGCAATAATAACTAAAGAGTTTTCAGCCAAAAATAAAAAATAATATTGAAAACATGATAGATAAGCACATTTACTAAAAATAAAGCTGTTTCACTTAATTTCATGGGACACTAATCTGTTCAAGCAAATAACCAAAGAAGGATAGAGCTTATTGTAGGTTGTTCATGTTAAAAATGTACCAACCTCCACATTTGGTAAATTTTTCCAGAGCTCCACCTACCGCACTGCTCTACCTTGGAATATTTCTTCAGGGGAAAGAGAAAGCATTTGGTTTTTAAAACCACACACAACAATGTAAGCCTCTTATAGAGACCTAAAGGCAGAAACAACATTTGCCTGAATCATTCCCTGATTTGCTTACTACAGTATTTGAGCTAGGTAAATGACAAACACAAACAACAACCAGTGTATTACAAGAGGTCAGCCATCCAAACACCCACCAATTTGGTTATTTGCAACATGGCGAGAATGATAAAGTCATACATGTAAATCTAATCAAAGCAAGTATTTGCCATGTGAATGCAAGTCTGTAGCCCAAACACTTCTCCTGAATTTCAATAGAATAGCTGTTAGCAAGGGTGGCTAATGTGTTCAAACCATAATAATTTGGACTAATGAGAATGAACTGATATGAGCATGAGAGAAATGTTGTTGGCAGGATGGAAAAGGGACAAATGGACGCCACAAATCTGCTGTGAAGTTGATATGTGATGTCAATATGTACACTGAGGCTTGTATTCAGAACATCAGAGTAAAGCTACTTTGGAAGATTTCATTACATCCAGTTGAAGAGGAACAAGAGAAAGGATGATTTAATTATTTTAATTACCTGCAGCAGCTTTTTCATTTGGAGCACAAACAGAATTGAATTTGAAACTGTAAGGATTGTGTTCAGACAGGACAACCGTTAAGACGCTTTGTCTTTGTTTGCCTACCTTTGTATTAATTAAAAAAATAAGAAAAAGGAAGAGTGAAAATTGTATTTCATGACAAATCTAATTCAATACATAGGAATTTTCAAGGTAAACAATACAAGTTGAGCTCTATCAACACAGAAAATAATTTTCGATTCATCCCTCAGTTTTTTAAAAAACAATCATGTATTTACAGTAAGGCACTTACAATGGAACGCTATAAGAACTGGTCTATAGAGCATTGCTATTGCACTTTGGGATAAGAAGAAGACTTAACCATTACATGGCATTGTACATCTTTATCATTACACAAGACTTTTTGACAGAACTTGCTAACCAACCTTGTCTGTAACATGTTACATCCAACCGTTAAACTCCTGCTGTATTACCACGCAAAGCTTAAATAACACACCGTTTATATATGAAGGGAAGGAATTTAACAAACAAAAATGAGCGGCATGATTTTGCTTTTTAACCTGACGAATCCTTCCTTAATCAGAAGTGCATTCCTGTAAACAAATTTTTTGTTTGTTTTTACAAAGTGAGGAATATTATTGCCTGTGGTAATGGACAGCATACCACAGATGCTTATCAAAGAGCTACTTTTTTTATGGAATTCCTTTAAACAGTTTTTATAAAACGAACACAGTGAATATGCCTTAAAACTCATCCATATCCTAACATGTGCTTTCATTAAAGGTCAAAGAATGTTCATAGTCTAATAAAAGTGAAATCTGGGAGGCTGTACAATCTTTGAACTGAGATCTGCCACACATGAATGTGTTTTTCATCTCCAAAATCAATTTACATTCTCTCAGCGAAATGATAAAGGCAAGAACAAGGACAAAGGTGTGCTGGAGACCTGATACTGTGGAACACTGGTGGTCCTGAAAGACCCTTGCGAGATGCTGAATGGACATGCTGTAACCTCTGAGGGGAAATGCTCCATCAATCTTGTACTGCTACTGAGTAAATAAAAGGGCTTGCTTCAGACCCACAGCCTTTGAAAAGGGAGACACAGATGGGATCGTGGCCACTTTTAATCAGACAGAGAAGTGGACAGGATCCACAAAGGAGATTTCACGCAACGCTTCACCTGTCGCCTGGGGTGTTATTGAAGTTGAACCCGGCGGCATGCCAGCGCACACCTTAAACCGCACATGCGCACGCTTCCCTTTGCTCAGGCGAGCTGATCTTAGTGTAGTGCTCCGGTACCAACTGTGGGCCAGACTTGAGAAAATGTCCATAGCCCTGAGCTTGGTTGTCACACTGTGCCCCAGTCACACATCCATCTGTGGAAAGCAATACATCTGCTCCCCCTGACACAGCAAAGCCAGGCCTTTATCTACAGATGGTGGTGGCAAGCAGGAATGTGGCCTTTGATTTGGCCTCTCACAAAATGGGAATTCATGTTGCTCAGTGATAAAGCAGCAAAAGATGTGCTTGCTCTACAACAGGATGGGGCAAGGACAAATGAGAAAAATGTCCCATTGTTTGTGTGGCACTTGAAAGCAATATATTTATTTAGGTAAGAGTGTTTCCATGTGAAGCAAATTTCACCAGGAGAAATGGTAACAGGGAACGGAAACACTAGGAGAGATGGCAAGAGTGGGACAGAGATTCATTATATAATTGTTCACACCCGTCAACTGTTTAACGACATGCTAAGTGAACAGCAAAAAGTATATTTGAATCCATATTTTTTATATGGATTCAAATTATACTGGATCTATAAACAAGTGGTTTCCACATAGCTGTACAGACAGTCAGCAGTCTGCTAAGGTTATTACAGAGACAGTACAGAGGGCGCATTACACAAGTGATGATCTTCACTTATAAAGCATCCTTATCAATGACAGTTGGCTTTTTTGAACAGAAATCATTGAATTGGATATATATAAAATGAATGGGGAAAAAAACACCAAAAAACGTATGCACTTGACCTTTAAAATGTGTTACTGTAATATGTAATATAATATTGCATTATTTCCCATTCAATAAAACAGCATCTGCACTTGCATGTCTTGATAGCTAATAGCTGCCCAGTTGCAGTGGATTGACTTGCCCTAGAGGGACTTCAGGTTGCTTCCTCCTTGTACATGCTGTTTGATTAACAATATCTCTATGAGATATCCTCTTTCAGAGTATCACTGTAGAATATGAGAACAGAGGCCTGTGTTTTAACGGATAAAATCAATATTGCTGAATGCTGATATCCTTTGGCTTTCTGTGTGTACTGTGTAACTCCTACACAGATATTTTCATTGTGTCTTGATGGAGTCATACACCCTACTGTCTCCAGCCAGAATCAAATTGTCCAGCCCTGCTGACAGAAGTCCCAGCTAACAGGAAACATTCTCTGAACATTGCCTAACCTTCTCTAAAAGTTCACTTACAGTTCTCTCATAGTTATCAAAAACATTCCTGCAATAATGTTAGTAAATGAGCTGGCTTTTATGTTATATATAATATATATCAAAACATTTTTAGGTAATTAGTGGAACATTTTAAAAACATTACAGAATAAAGAATTTTGAATAACGTTCTTATATAACCAACCACTACATAATAATACAATGTCTAAAAAACTGGACATTTTGAACATTCCCAAAAATTTTGTAAATAACATTTTTAACATTTTTGTTACTTAATAGAAATGTTACAGAAACATTATTACAACCTAAAATTGTTAGCTGGGGCCCAGAGCCGATATCTGTGCTAATGGTCACACTATACAAAAAAAAAAGGAAAAAGAGAACGGCACACTTAATAGCTTAATTTCTGCTCCGCTTCTTTACTTGTGAATCACGGCCACAAAAAAAGAGCTGGGTAGGGGCGATCTCTGCAACCATAAGTAGATGCTGGCCCACTAAGCAGAGACAAGGCAGCTTTGTTGGGGCCCTTCATGCACTGGCTCAGGCTCAGATTGCCACCAGCTTGCGTTCCACATCAGCAAGCGGCAGTTGAAAATCTGCTGATGCCTGGCAACATGGCGACTGTGTGGATGTACATGTCTCTACATGTGCTTGTGGGTGTCCTACAAAACACTTAAGGATAGCGCAACTATTTTCACTTTCACAATGTTTCAAAACATTGAATAATAATCCACAGAAATAGCGAGGCTCTTTAGTACTGCACAAGAATGTTTTGCAGGGCACAGTGTTGTTACCGTTCTTTAAATCACAGAGGAAAAGACACAAAGCCATTGAAAGAGAGCACAGCATGTTCTTTAAAAGCTGTTTTAAAGACATAAAGCTGACATGGCGTGGCTGTTACATAAGGGGAGAGTGTGTCCATTCATTTTTAATGCAGGTGAGGTCCATCTCAGTGTAGGAAAAAGAGCAGATGGGCCACTAAAGGAGAGCACAGGCATTGTGGATGGCTGTGCATTCTTCTGCAGCTCTACCATGCAGGTAATTTACCAGCAGTGTCATCAGCTTGAATAAAAGATAAGTTGGCCCAGCTGACTCCTTTTATGCAGTTTTAGGCTTTTTTAAGTAAAAGACTTAGGCAGTGGGACAAATTCTTTGAATTTTTATGCATTTCACTCTAGTGAAATGTGCTTTTCTAACTGCTTGACAACAGACAATAATTTATGTAGTGTATGGGAATGAGAATGCTTTCACAAATGCTCATGTACCATACAGACAAGTAAAAAAGTGAAATTCAAAAAAATCTTTATGTACATGGTGATTTGCATTTACTTTTGCTATAGCCTTTCAGAACATATATATAAACGTAAATATTCCTATTTCCAGATTTTCCATGCTTACGTTTTCTATTTAGTAGTTTTCTAATATGCATGTACACTAGCAAGCTACAGGACAGGGCTTTTTGACTGAATAAAAAAAATCTAAACAGCATTGGAGAGAAAGAACTGAATCCATTCTAGTTCTCCGCTCACTGATGGTCTTGGCCCATAAAACATGAACGTTTCTTTGACAAATGAGAACCGTGCATGCCTGGCAAATCCTGCTTCCTGTGCGCTGTGCACTAGTAGTACAGTTTTGGTTTGCACAGCACTCATATGTCCAGCTGGAAAGGCTTTATGATGAGCAAACATTTTTATGTGAATTGTATAAATGGATATTTTTCATGCTCATTAATTGAGGCACATGTAAACGGTGCGCAAAGAAAATGGCTCCAATGTTCCATGTGCTCGTTTCAGTTAAGAGCCTGTTACATGATCTGTGGCCCTTTTTCAGTTGCGGTATTTAAGTGTGGCTGGACTTATCAGGGGCTGCAGACGTCCTGAGCGCTATCTAAACTCGGATGAGAAGGAAACTGTCACGTGTTGTCCAGACATTGTTATTTATAGAACAATATTGAACAATGAAACACATGCTGAACATTTGTGTAGATGAGTTCCAAACCTGAGCTTTCAAATATGAAAAATGACTGATTTCTGTACTAGACATTTAGAAATGGCTAAATATTGGGTAGAAATTGTTAACGGCATTCCAATTCAAAGGGTCCCTACACAGTGCTCAATGTCAAACTGAATACATAATGAAAAATTATTGTTTTCAGTCATCATTAATTGGTTGCTACCGGAAACAGACAGGCTTTGCTTACCTCTACAATGTCGGAGTTGGTTCTGCTCTCATGGGGCTCATTGTACTCTGTGTATTTAAGCAGGACTTTGTCCATGTCAGTGCTGGCGTACTGAAAGAGTTTGTTCGAGCTGTTGAATATGATCAGGGCAATCTCACAATCACACAATACGCTCAGCTCGTAAGCCTTCTTCATCAAGCCAAACTTTCGCTTTGTGAAGGTCACCTGTGAAACAAACAGAGGAAACAAGAAGAGATGCTTGGTAAATGGGTAACACTGACAAACTAGAATATTTACCTGCATATCAACATTGGGGAAATAGTTAATTGCTAAAAAAACAGAATGTTCTGGGACCTTTATTAAAGGAATGTTCTGGGACTACCTTTTAGGTGGATACACATCTGGTTATGCCTTAGCAATGCAATTCCTGTGGGTGGAGCTTCATGTAAACAATGCTTTATGGACAGTCATCAATAGTATGCCACAAATGCTGTCGATAAATAATGTACTTAACCCAAGCACATTTCTTTAATAAAAAGCCAAAACATACTTCAATCTAGCTCCCAGAAATCAAAACAATTCTCTCAGTAATTCTCTCAGCTCACTGCGAGAGTTAAACCCTCAGGATAGCTTCGGACTGTCCATCAGGATCTGATAAAGTCTAATTGTTTTAGTGGTCTCCATATATCCAGGGCCATGTTACTATGAGCTAATGAGTCAGGCAGACAGCAGAGCTGCCACACTGATGTCATGGCAGGTCAGACAGAAGGTCAGTATGAGAAACACAACAGAGGCTCCACAGCCTGTGCAATCAGCCCATTAGGGAGACAGCGGGCTCCATCATTCCTGCCCTGCATCCTCTGACAGCCTCTTCCTGCAGGGCCACTGCTGTAACACGAGCCGAACTGTATACTTCCGCAGGTACACGCCCCTAACAATCTGACTTTTCAGGAGATGACTGGCCATTACCCAGCTAACAATTGTATTTTTTAAAACAATAAAGTAAGATTAACATTTATATATGATATATCTTTAAAAAAAGTCTACTAACGTTACTGCAAATAACTTTGAGAACATTAGCCAACGTTCTGAGAACTTTCCCTGTTAGCAGAGTATGTACCAAGCTCGGTTATAGGTTTCGCTTATGATCCAGCTATACAATGAGGCAAGCCAAGCTTGTGCTCTATTATTGACCAGAAGCTCATTCAGGAGCCTTCAAAAGCATGAAAATGAATTATGCATTCATTTAGCTCTCCTGTTTAACAAGTGTAGTACAACAAATCTAGCAGCAGATTTACTTCCATAATACAGGAGCATCATGAATGACTTTGTGGATAAACGTATGAAGACTCAAGATGGGCAGGATGTATGGTGCACATGGCAAAACCTACAGAGATGCCATGGAAAGGCATGCCCTAGGCGAAAAGAAGATCGAGAGCGTGCGTATGTGTGTGTGTGAGAGAGAGATAGAAAGAGAGAGAGCTGTACAATTACTTCCACCAATTTCACTGACCTACTAAGCAGAGCAGAGCAGATGAGCTGGCTTTGTTCAACTTTAATTGGTCACAGCTTGCAGGAACCCTCATTTCAAATGGTATAATGCACTATAATCCAATGAGAAGCACAGTATCACTGAATGCATACAGTTTTCTGTGCAGCTGTGTAGGGGGAGTTTCACATGTTCCGCATTACAGGTGATTACAGCAATTACAATTGTTTTTTCAGCTAAACACAATACACTTCTGGTAATCCATTTTATGCCCATGAAAACTATTAAATTGCAAACTAAAAAGTAATATTCTTTTAAAGATACTTTCTACTTTTAAAAGATTAAACTTTTAAAAATACTTTTAAAATATTCTACTCTTTTGAAAAATGTAATATTTTACCTGCAGTGCACTTATAGTTGTTGTTTAAATTAAATGTTGTTTAAAACCGTTTCAAAGCCTGCTACACACTGTTGTCACTGCTTGAAATTTCACATCAGCTACCTATATAACTGTTGAATTATGAGCCTAACAAAATTTGTGTGTGACAAATGTTATGTAGATATGCATATTCATCTAAATACACACAATGACATGAGGCAATGACATGCAGCAGCTTTCATTATCCAAAAACAGAAAGTGAATGGAGTGTGGCAGTGAGGCAGGACTGTATACCTGAGCAGTCCTGGGGGAGTAGTAAGCTGAGCTCAGGCAGACAGCACCGTGAATTCCCAGTGCCACAGAGAGCAGCTCTCTCCCAGTTGTCATTAGACTCCTATTGCCTCTCTTGCAGAGCAAACACAAGGCATGGCACACTCCCCTGACAAGCCTTTTCCAAGTATATCATCATTAAATGTTCCTCCATAAATGGCATATTTAATTGTGCAACTTAATGGGGCGAAAGTGATAAGGAAACTTATAGGAAGGAAACTAGTCCAAGTAGGTGGCAAGGTTTGGTCTGGAGTTGACCTCTGCGGCAGCAGCAGAAAATGTCACCTTTAGTGCAGGATGGGCCCTGCTGTACAGTACTGTATGTGCTGTTACACTGTTCCACCCCACTGCTGTTCGGGGCACTCAGGAGTAGCTGCTTGCTGACCCAGCTGTTGCACAACACAGTGGGGCATGTCTGCATGTTGTCACACACATTCCCATAAAAGCAAAAGCTTTTAACTCATGTTTAATTTCTTAACTTATTATTAAAAGGGTTAGTTTAATGTTAATGTTTACTGCCTTGGGCGGCACAATGCACATCTGTGACTACAGTGATGACAAATGCTGTGGCACATGTTTATGTTAAGCACAGGATACCAGCGACAAATAAGCATTTAAGCTGAGAAGAGAGTTTTAGGGTGAGTCCCTAAACAAAAAGCCCAGTCTCCCGGGTCACTAAGACAGTGGAAAGCCACAGAGAGATCTGAGGTCACGTGGGAGGCTGAAGGTTTTTATTTCCACTAGCTCACAAAGAAACACACACTCAGTTGAGTTTTGAGGCGGGTGTGACTGATTTCAGACTTTTGTTCCAGTTCTACATTACTGTAATTTTCTGATCCAGTTATTGTGATATGAGTCATGGACATATAAATTTCAAATACTCTCCTATGCCTGGTAATAACATTAAAGCAGGTTGGCGAAAAAAACCAACCCTGAATGAATCAGCACAAACAAACCTTGGGGGCACTTCAATGCAACACTAAAAGTAAAGTTCTTGTGTAAAGTAGTGATATTATAAGTCATGTTTTGTGCTCTTTTTTCTCTTTTTTTTCCACCAACTCGTGGCAGTCTCTGATAAGGTCATTCTATCCTAGCTATCCTGTAATTATATTAGCATTTCTCATCTAATTGTACAGAGGGAATACGAATGCTGACCTTTTCACAACTTTTTTAGCACATCAGGTAAGTCACTGGCGTACTTATTCTGCTCAGCCATCATCTATTCTGTGTTTTATCTCTTACTTTTCTCAGTCTGGCCTCTTGTTACTGCCACAGCACTGGGCCGACTCATATGCCATTGGGTTTAGTGGCTTCTTAGAGTTTCAAGATACTTATGAATCAAAGCAAATGGGGATGTAAGTAAAAATAAATCCTTGCTCCCACAAAAAAGAGGAAATGGGCAAAATGTGTGGGTTAAAAGTGTTGAGTAATACATTTACGTGACCAGAATCCCTTGTTGTGGATTGCGGTAAGACGAACGAAACCATAAGGAAGTGCACCCACGTATTTTGAGCATTTGTGAACATCTGTACAATTTGTGTGTATCTTTCACCTCATAAAAAAGGTCTGACTTGTCAATCAAAGGGTTCTATCACAGGCTGTCCCTAGGGAGGGGAGCCAACATGAAAACAAGCCATGTGGGTCTGTAATGTTCTCAGACATTGGATGCGATGTCTCTGCTATCAAGCAGAGAGTGTGGAAAAGGGGGGTGGGGGGTGGGGGGGGTGGGAGGGGGTTTTGGGGGGTCTGGTTTCATGAAGGCTGACAGATCATGAAACCAGCACGTCAGCTTTAATAAATTTGATAACAAGTGGCTGGAGATTCATGTGGTCCAGAAAGTGTCTCTGCCATAGCACCAGCTGGTACAGTGACCCAAGCCCTCTGGCTCATGCTTCCCAGCAAAGAGCACTTAGGCCTGGGAGACAGTCAGCGGTCCCTCCCTCCTGTCTGGCTGGATCAGTTTTTACAAGACACAACGCAAGCCCCGGGTCCAGGGGTCACTGCTGGGTTCTGAGCTTTCAAGTACCCAGAGGGCCAGGCCAGCCAGCTGGGGCTGAGCTGGTGTGACCTTGTAATTAGCCTGATCTGTATGCATTTATCTTATGCCCTCATTCACTTCATAAACTTCACCTGTGATAATTGGCCTCTTATATTCTGTTCAAAGTCAGCTATCAAAACAATTAAGACAAACAAGCGAGAAAAAACTGTATCTTTTAAAATAACTACTCTGAGGATTGGTTTCTTAAATGAATAATGAGGCCAACAGGCTTGACGAGAAAAAAGTAATTAGCATATTCTTCTGGATATAAAGATCATGTGAATTACTAAGATTTTTTCATTGTGTTGTTGATGTTCCGCCACCATGATGAATAACTGGAGGGAGGTGGGAGGAGTTCTCATTGTTCAGAGCATTTCATTGTTGTTGTCATCAGACATGAATTACAGACAGAAAACCACCCACACTATTTCCCTTTACAATCCTAGAGCTGTACTCTAATGCAGTTAACCCAAAAACAAAACTCCCTTTACTTCGAATAATCCACTTTAGCTGCAATTACAGTCTGTCATTTAAAGACACCCAATAATGGAAAGGCCACATTGAGTGAACTCCGTCTTTTACTAAAACCTTTTTTCACTACCTTGTTTTAAAGCATGTTTTCACTCATTAAAGAATAATGTTGTTGGGAGAAACCTTTTAGGAGAGAGTGAGGAGGGCTCTGGAAGAGATGGAGAGATGAGCCTCACTATTTTCTTGCTCAGAAAAATAAGAGGGATGAGACGGGGAGAGAAGCTCAGTGCTTGAGAACATGTGACATACGGAAGCAAAAGTAAGCCAAAGAAAGGGCGGGCGACACTCCGCCCAGCAGTAAAATCATCAAACTTTTAATGACTTGGGTAATTACCCCTAGTGAGTCTGCTTAATGGTGTACAGCGGACGTCGTTAGGCACAGAGGTCCAAACACACACGTGCACACAAAGACACAGTCACACACAAAGACACACTCGCACACAATCGCAGCTGTGAGAGAGCATGTCGACTGTACGAAAACAAAGGCAAGAGGTACCTGATATAATCAGATCCAACAAATTCTATCTCTCTTCTTAACAAGGAGCATTTTCGTCTGCATGCTACTGCAGAACTCTTCCCTTGGGTCTTTATTTTAGTGTTCGCAATAATACTTTCCATCATTCATAAATCAAAGAGCTGTCAAAACACAATCAGAGCCACAATGGAGTGATGCTGTTTCTACACAGACAGGCAGCTCTCATTAGGGTCCTTTGAGTCCACCACCATAATTTAAAGTTTTTCACTGTTTTACTTTAGTATTTCAGAGGGAAGTAATTCAAATGCATGTTACTAGCACTATTATATGTGCTGCAAATGAGACAGGTGTATGACATCATTAGGACAAATAATTATAGGTTTGGAAAGCTGTTGAGGAAATCTGAAATTGTATTGAGTGGACGATGGACAGGTGGGGAACGAGGGAGGGGGGGTTCGGATCATTCTGTCCTCCTGCGCTATTATGGCAGTCGGCCTCCTTACACAGCTTTGCAATTAGCATGTCAGCCTGAACTGTTGGTGAGGCTCACTGAAGCTTCTCCTCTTCTTCTCCTTTCGCTGTCATTCCTTCTTCCCCCTCATTCTCCTACAAGCCACACTTAAGTGGCTTTTGGTGGAAAGCTCCAGATAGATGGGGCTACATGCATGACAGGACCTCCAGCTCCTCTGTATTTCATAGTGTGAGCAACCTGCTGAGTATAAGCCGAGATGTGCATTCTCATAAAATAACGATATTTCCCCCCCTTCTTCCTCTTGCTGATGAGACTCAATCAATGCTTGAATCGATGCCCATTGTGTCTTCGGTTTTGCAGATTTCTTGGCAAATCGATGTAAAAGCAGAAAACGCTCCCGGTGATCTTCCAAACCCCTCTGAGGTGAATAATGCTGTTAAATGTGTGCAGAAGCGGCACAATGAACATCCTGTGGCTTGAATCTAAAGCTATTGTTTTGATAGATAACGCAATCGCAGACCTGCTTACCCCTGCTATGCTCTCTTAAATAAATCCTGAAAGGTCAACAGCTTTCTAGAACCATTCTCATAATGATACGAGATGCCCCTGCTGAAACCTGTGCAGCATGCAGTACTGCTACTGTATTTAATTAGGCCACTTAAGGCATTCTTTTATTGTAATGCAATGAATAAAGACAGCTCCGGGTGCAGCCGCACACATAAGGATTTTAATTGTCTTCTTTCAATGGGCCCAGTATGCTAATGGCCATCTCCCCTGGGTGAGGGGAGCGCCCTACAGCGAACAGGAGACCGGGTTCACACTTGTGGGGGGGAAGAACTTTGCGAGACTTTACGCAAGCTCTCTAATAAAAGGTTTATGTTTTACATCTTTCTCGAGAACTCTCTGCTGAGCAAGCCGTGCCACACTCACAGCTGAGCCTGTGTGCCACTGATAACCGCTCTTTCCGATGAGAGCCGTGAAATTTGAATTCTGCCGGACAAGTGCGCTATTAATTACCCGGCGGTGTATTGTCTCCCATGCTTGTGTGGATATGCTAACAACAGAGAAGAAAAAGGCTCTCAAATAGCATGTCATGATCATCTGGAGCTGTGAATTAAAGAAGCAGTCCATGCAAAAATAAAAATTCTGAAAATGATTTACCCTCATGTCTGTTGTTTTCTCTGTCTAACACAAAAGTAGAAATTTCAGGAGAATCTTTATGTAAAGCACATCATATGGCTTACTTTCATGGTGCTTTTTGTCTTGTTTGGAGCTTTGCAACAATGTCAAAGCTGCATACTGTATTATTTATTTAAATTATAATGTAAATATTAACAATATAAAATAAATAATACCTAAAAACGGAAATTATGAAAATGGTCATAAAAAAAATCGTCATATGAAAATTTTTTATAAAATGGTCATTTCTGTGTAAACTACTGGTACAACTGTATAAATTGCATTAGATCAACAACCGGTTATAAAATGATTGTACAGTATAACTTTCTTGTTTTGTCTTGATTCTTTTACCCATACTTTTTGTCTTTTTCTTTTTGCTGATGTCGTAGGCTGGGCCACATAGTGCAGATGCTGATGTTTCTAGTAGACATCTTCTCTTTGCTGCTTTCCTATTTGGATCCCACCCAGGACCCGGTGTTATGCTGATAATTGGCCTGTCCTGTAAATTCGAGTTTCTCACTCAGCTGAACTGCTACCTCCACAGTAACTGTCAGAGAGGTGGGAGAGAGCTGGGGGCAGGGAGGGAGGAGGGCATGGGCTGTTATGTTATCACCCTCAGGAGAGCGAGCAAAACCTCAATTAGCTTTTCATGGGCATGGCAAGAAAGTTATTTCACCAATGAGAGTGCAAATGATATTTAGAGCGGGTGTGAATGGGTGCATCAGGTCTAGCTGGGGAGACGTGGACAGGCACATACTTTTTCATTATTGAATCGTTAAACATGGAAAATGCAGTGACTTTGCCTGTCAAATAAATATTATGCATGTCATGTACCGCTCTGGAACTGTATCAATTTCATTTATTTATTTTCTTCATATTGCGTACAGTAAAAGGAAGAAATGTTTGTGTCATAGAAAGCAACTAGACTGGCCTGTGTTATTTATATTTAGTGCAAGTAGACAAGCGAGAATTCCAGTCTGTCTCTGTCGCTGGCCAGAGCATTGGTACTTTCTGGGGAAAGGCAAGGGAAATAGAGCGAGAGACATAGACAGCGAGAAAGAGAGAGACTGGGTACTGTGTGTCCCACTGTCCCTCCCTGTAATGAGAGGGTGTCGTGGTGCAGTGGCTGCTCCTAATTACTACCAAGCAGCTGCAACCGCAGGGAGAGACAGCCCCCGACGGGCCCACCAGTGTAAAGACATGGAGGGATAGGGAGAGGCCATAGCTGGCCCACTTTAGCCCAGTCCGCCTTTGCTCCGTGTTGCTGCTACACTGACTGGCTCTCACCAGCTCTGGCCGCCTCATCAGCTCCTCCGGAGCGAAATTGCAGGGTGGTGTGTGGGAGCCATGTCTGTAAATAAGGCTGGAAATGTGTCCCAGTCCCTTTTTATGGCTCTTGCTGTGTGTCTATCCAGGAATGCTGGGACAACATGTTTAACCATTGAACAGATGGCCCAAGCAATAATCAAATGGCCTTTTGTGTTTGCCATGGTCTACTACATTATGATATTACCTCAACACAAATATCCCTACCTTAATACACCAACCCTAAATATTACTTTTAGCATACAATAACAAACATAAAATAGCCCATAACTGAACAATTCTAAGCATAATATGGAATTTTGCAGAGGTGCAGTTTTTCTGATGAATTACCCTATAAAAACTTCTGTATGCGTCTGTATGAAAATCTAGTCTGCTGCATAACGACTATATTTTTAAGCATCATAACAACACTGAAGTTCAACCATTCCAAAATTACCTACGAGGTCTAAAAATGCTGTTAAAATAGGCACCTCACTACGTTTTGAGACACCCCATTAGTTACCCCCAAAGGCCCCCACAGCACTGTGGAAATAAAAGAGAATGATGGGTAGAGGAGCTACCAACCTGCCGATTCCTCTCGTCCATTATCCTTGTGATCTGGATCTTCTTCCGTCCCATCTTGCCGTCCTGCTTGGTCTCTCTGACACCACGAGAATATCAGAAAAACACTGAGTTTGTCTCCCTTCACTCCCCTAGCACATTGTACTCCTCTTATTCTTCGTGAGTCTTTCTCTCTAACCTGCTTACTTTCTCTTGAGGTGTACACAACTATCTGTGGAGAGAAAGAGAGAAAGAAAAGAGAGAGAGACAGAGAGAGAGAGGAAGAAAATGACAGATGTTACAAACATGAAAACTCAAGATCTGATGCAGATGAAAGCAGTCAAATGTGCCATTTTCTTCTGCCTGATACATGCAGGAAGGATAAGACTGAGACCCATGATTTCTAATCTTTACACCTGCTCTTAAACAGCTGAAGATCAGCCCTCAAACGCATGAAATTCAATACCAGGCTCAAAAAAAGTGTCAGTTAAAATATAATCATTGATTAATTAGGTTACAAAATTGCATATCACGACACAAAACATTATTTTTTTCCTAAGCATCACAACGGCATGTGTATTTACGTGACTTTCACAAAGCTTAGTGAAACACTTTCAGAAAACAACCAGACTAATATGTAAAAAACAAATCATTTAGTTACGTGTGGGTTACTGCTGACTTCAGACTTGAAGCAAGCAGGTCAGAAAGTCATCTGTCTTGTTTTACAATGCAAGCAGTGTATAACGTCTCTTTGGTCATCTGGTACTTTTTTCTTATTTCCCTTCTACCCACATGTCTCTCTGTCTGCATTTCTGACACAACCTAGGACACAAGCACACACACCCTGCCTCTGCACTGTGTCTCAGGAGACAGTAAGCAGACTTCACTCTTCCACTCATAACCCCGGATGCTGCCAGCTCTTGCTCCTAAGATGATTAAGAGTGTAACCAGTATTGGGCTGACATTAGTTTAAATCCTTTGGGCCAGATGAGGCAACACACGTGAGAGAGACCGTGGAAGCCAAGCCAGAAGGGTCCAGGGCTTAGCTTGCCCCCGGGAGTCCACGAATGGTCATCTCTCTCTTTTCTGTCCCTGCCTCCCCCTGCTAGCCTGCCCACAAAGAGGCAGGTACATCTCAGAGGAAGCATTCATCATCTCCATCCAGCATGGACACAGATGAACACGTAAATAGAAAATGCCTATGTAACCACATCTCACATCTGAGACACGCTGAGGGAGAGCAGAAACTCTTGCCTCTGGAGAACCAGAAGCAGCACGACACACTTTGTAGTCATACAATGCCAGCGAAAAGACAACGACTCGCACCAGATGTGGAAGTTGATGACCAGCAGACTGTGAGTGACCCAGAGGAATAAACACTATAATTACTAACTGAACAGAAACAAGTGTTTAGGTGTCTGCAGGTCTCTATTAGGAGTGATCTCTCGCCTTTTCTGCCGCAGTAGGAAACTCTTACAACAGGCAGGCAAAATGAGACATTTCCCTATAACGTATCACACCAGGCCTGTGAGAGTGACACTGTTCTTTCTCAGTCACCATGTCCCCCAGCAGGAAGGAAAAACAATGTGCTCTTCCTTCAGCATTCACACTCACGACATGTGCATGTCGCCTGTTTTGAGTGCTGGACATATTCAAATTGTAATCTCAGAAATACACTTTGAAAATCTGCTTTTAAAATACAATGACAGTTTTTGGGGTAAAAGTGTTCAGAAAATCTGCAAATATCTGAATCAACTGAGGGATTATTAATTTTAAATACATTATATTATTTTACCCTTGCAGATGTGCTCTAAAATCAGAGTTATTTAAGCCCACACATAAAATATTCTATTCACCACAGATGAACAACTGCAAACTAAGAGATTAAAACCAACCGGTTTATTCTTTGTTTGTTGTTGTTTCTTTTTAATCACTCAAACTGCAGTGAAAACATCTGGTTTAACCATCTGAATCTTACAAGATCAGTTAAGGGCTTTATCTGTGTTTGTGTGCCCATAACAATGTTGTTCTGCTTACCCAAACATAACACAACATAATTACATGTATTCAGTCTTGTTGCTCTAAATTGTATTTGTGAGCTGTCACGGTCGTCACAGAGACTGCAGGTCTGGAAGCGTAATGCATTGTGTCATGACATTTCTGTCAAGTTAACAGACATAGACAAGCTAAAGTCCTGCAGCACAAGTGCAAGCCAAAATGGTTCTCTATTAACATGAGACTAGTGAGTTTAGTTGATCCTGTCTATGTACATTTTCCTGAAAAGATCTGGCAACCTCATGTGCACTGCTAGTATTTTGTATGGAAAGAGATGAGGATGTCATTTGGCCTGTGTCACACAAACTGGTTTTCTCATGTCTATGAGTCTTTTCTTTGATCAACACTTCAAAAATCTCTCTTAAAGCACCGTGTCTTGCCTGTCTTCATACAGAAACTTTGAACACTGACGTGCTGCAGTATGTGCCAAGTATACAGTTCCTATATGACAGACTAAGGAAAGTTAAATTAATTGCCTGAAATGATGCTAAGAATTCATACAGTTCTCATACCCTGATGGATGTCTAAGTGTGTGCTAGTTTATAATAAACACCCTTTTCCCTAATTATCTTGCTGTACTGTCTGTGTTAATGATATATTGTACAAGATTATCTGCTAGTCACATTTAACAATTTAACATATCTGATTGTATCTGACAGAAACAGTGCTTCTTTTTCTTTATACAGTGAACTGATATAATGTGTCGTGAGAAAGTAATTCACCTTCAGACAGCCCCTATACATTCCAGCTGTCATGACAAGTATGAAGTGTGGTCTTTATAGACTTGCAAATTAAAGTTCATTGGGTTTATAATAATTGATTGCTGTCAATCCAAATGCTAAAGACATATAAACAGCTGGTCAACCATAAACAACCTCACACCACTGACAAGATTCCTCCAGAACCCTGACTTCATCTTAATTTCCTATAATCAATCAAGGCCAGAATAACAAATTACAGCTCAGGTGCAGCTTACTGAAGATAGCAGGAAAAACGTGTATTTCTTTAAAAATTACAGTTGTGTTATAGTAAGTGTAAATACCCCTTGCAGAAACTGTAGAATGTTTGGCCTTTAAAAACAAGAGACTAGGGTAATCAAGCGAAAATTGTACTGTCCCAAAAACGCAGTGTAAAACATATTTACATATATTCCACAAGATACAAAATATTAATGTTATTTACACAAATGATGTTCAAAACTTTACATAACTTTGGTTTTAATATTGTCTGGTGCCTTCTGAAGCAATAATACTGCTTGCAGGCTTTGTAATAACTGTGCATGAGCAAAGCTGGATCCCAACATCCTTCAGCCACTATGGAAGAACTTAAACATGTAGAGCATAAAAACAGAACCTAAAGGCTTTCTGTCCAGAGCAGTGTGCAGCACAGGACAAATCAGGGCTTCACGCACAACTATCAAAGTGCTGCAGATAGTCATTGATGCACTGAGGCCATACAAAATATTAAGAAAATATTAAAAAATATTAAAGAATTAAGGGCATGTAAACATTAGGACAGGATAATTTTGTAAGTATCTTGTGGAATATGTGTAAGTATTTATTTCAAGTAGATCTATCATGTCAGCCCTAAACAAAAAAGAATGCATTTGTATAATCCTTTTTTATTATCAAGGTTTTGTAAACTCTGCAATAGGTATGTTAACCTGGACAGAACTGTGTATGAGTATCAGAAGTGTATGAACATGAATCCAAAATCTTTTGCTTTGTGACATGTTCTGATTGGGGTCATTGTGGCAATTCAAAAGCTCAAACGTCACAGAGAGAGCTGAAACCCCAAGAGGCCGAAACACTCACTCTAAGCTGGTTTCATACAGAAAAGTAGGGTGGATGCAATGGGGCTTGTTGGCTGTGGGTGGGATCAATAAGAGCCTGTTGGATAGCTTCAGGACACGGGTATCAGAGCCAGCAGTCCGAGCCCACCGCGATTACATCAGCTCTTCTGAAAATTACACTCTCTTACCCTTCACGCTATTAACCCAGAAAATGAAGGGCAGATAATGTAAAACCAAGTGAGCATTAAACATGACATGTGATGTAATTTATGACAATGGTACAGTTTAATTCACAAACATTGAAATAGGGAATAATAAAATAATGCTTTTCAGATTCAAAGCCCTTGATACAGCCACATGGGCAACAAACTGTATTTCTTCGATTTAAACCAGTCCAGCGTTTATGAAGGTGCTTACCAAACATCTGTAGTCAGTATGATCGATAAGCAGGGAATATGTCTCCATAGGACGGGCTGCTGGGCCTTGACATGAAAATCAATAGGAGTACATGACCCACAGAATGTGCACAGCAAGCTGATCTCTAGTGAGACATGTCCATGTGTTCGCTGTCATGACCCTGACCCTGCTGCACACAGATCGTTCACTCGCTCACGAATGCACACAGGTGCACAAACACACAAACAACAGTGTGAAACTTCTATAAACATTCTCTTGTGTAATGTAATGTAGGTTTGGTTTCCAGCGTGAGATATGAAACATGTGTTTATTGCAGGCAGCTGAAGATGAGAAGGGAGAAGCCCCACCTGACATGATGACACTCCCTTATCTTAAAACAAGTTAACTCCCATGTCCTTCACTCTGCTCAGAAGGATAGTGTATTGTAAGTGAGATGATCCCATGATGAGAGGTCTTATGTGAATGTAAATGATTGCAGAGTGTGTATGTTTGTGTGCACATATGTGAGTGGGTGTGAGCGTGTGAGAGAAACAGGTCTTGTGTTAGTGAGTAGGCCTCTCTCTCTCCCCTCCCTTTGGAACAAGCCAATGTGAGAGTAGGAGGGCTGGCTGGTACTGGGGTCAGGCCTTTTCACACTCAATAAAACATGCCCTATTCCCTCTGTAATTACCACACACACTCACACACTTCATTCCTCATCTGCCTGCCAAGCCTTTACTACCTCTCTTTTACACAAACCTATCATTTTGCAGAGTGCTCCTCTAATACTTTAACTGTAGAAATGAGGATTTCCTAAACAATATTGAAAACATATTAGGAACACAAGTGGCATTTGGGAAACCATATGGACTATACAGAATCTCAAAAGTACTGTATATTAACAGTATATAAATATATATGACAAGCCATAAATATGACCTGATCAGACCAGTGTTGCCACTATATTGCCACTTATTAATCATGTTGATTGATTTTATGTTTTGCAAAGTACAGTAAAACATTTAGAAAACATCTAAAGCAACAATGTTCAATACTTCACAGAAAACGTTAGGTATCAGGCTGGCTAACATTAACCCAATACAGACAGACATTTATTTTTTCTGCCATATATAAATATGATGCTAAAGATAAAATGATAATATTAGTAAGAAACTGAACAGCTGGCCTGACTGTGCCAGCAGACATAACAAAATCCATAATCTTGAGTCCTGGTTTAATCTAATCACTGTACAAATATAGCTGAATTAAATGAGTTTCTTATATGAACTGCTGCCAATTCACTGAATTTTTAACACAAAAAATACTTCCTGTTTTACTTCAGAGAAGTAGGTATAAAGTTAAACTTACAAACAGCACTGATTATAAAAACTTGTTATTTGTCACATTTCAGACGTTGTCCAGAATTATGGGCACCACCATGACAGCACCGTTTCCGTGGGCAAGCACACTCCCCATATCCTGCTCCTCAATTTCCTGTTTTTCAGACCCCTTCATCTGACCAATAGACATGAGAGAAAAAGCTAGACAGGGGTGGGAATGAGAAAGAGACAGACACACTGATAGAGAGAGAAAGAGAGGCGAGAGAGAGAGAGAGAGAGGAAAAAGGGAGCCACTGGGACAAGCATCGGCTCTGATCCTTCCCCCTTGTTATCTTCCTGTGTGTTGGAGACTAAACAACTACACAAGTCCATCTCCTGTGTATTCTCCCATCATGCTTATTATATTCACAACCAAGGCCATTTCACAGGCGACTACAGCGCTCTCTTTCTCTCTCTCTCTTGCTTTTTCCATTCTTTCTGCTTTTTTTAAACAAGTAGCACCAGGCTTTCCTTTTTTGGCCTCTGCTGATAAGGAGCTCAAATCTTCCCAGCTTACATAACTATGAATCACCACTCGATAGCACACCAAAGAAGGACGAAGCTGTAGAACGGACAGATCCGCAGTAGATTTGAACTGTTGAGCAGGCAGAACTTCAAAAGACAAAGAAGCAGACCACAAACACTCATCGTATTGCAAAGACAAAGGGACTGATTTTCCTCCATTAAATGTGGTGTTGCAGTTAAGGACTGGTGGGAGGATATTAAGGCTCATTTTTGAAAAGCATTGACAACAAAGGGGGAAAAGTGGAGGGAGGGGAGACACGGCTTTTGTTCTTTGACTCTTAAGGGTGGCTGTGTACCTGCTGATGTGGTGCCCTGGTCTGGATGGGGAGGAGGCGTGCTGGTGTCTGCAGCTACTGACTGCTTTTGTGACTGTGGGCTTATCTTTCTCTCCAGCAGCCCAGAGTAAAGAGTCCGGCCCCGGCAGCTCCGCAGCTGTTGATGTCTCCAGATGCTAATCTGACAACACCACTTTGCTCTCCTCTAGCTAACAGTTTTTTCTGCATTCTTCCTTTCTTTTTAGTTTTTCTCTTGCTTCCTTTCTCTCTCTAGCTCCCGTCTTCTTGTTCTTTTTCATGTTCTTTAAGTCTTTCAGATTCCTCACTCCACTCTTCAGTTCCCTCACCTCTGTTTCCAAGGCAACTAATGAGATATAATTAATAAGATGTATCAAAGGGGTGTGCATGAAAAAAATGAGTGAAAATGAAGCTTGGAGAGGGAGCGTGTGCGAGTGCAGATGGAATAGCGCAAAAGGCTGCACGCATTAAGCTGTAATGAACTTTTCACACCATGTTAACTTCCTTTTTAAAATATGGCTTAAGGTGATTTAACGCGACAGGACAAATGAGTTTGAAACAGTCTTCACAAGTTGATGATCAGGATATGAGGTCTGTTTCAGAAAAATGGCACATATGTACATGTCAACAAAAAAGTGCCTCAGAGGGTAGACTGAAATATGAGGAATCTAACACGACCATAAACTAGAGGTTTTAGATTTATATTTCAGCATTTCATTATGCAAAATATAATAAAAGAACAGAATAAAAGAATAGGGCTGCCTGTGCGGATGACGCTCCAGGAGACAAATTAAATAATTCTATATAAAATCTCACACAGCCGCAGAGAAATATAACTAATTTAGGGGCGACTGGAATCAAACTAAAAGATTTTGCAATTTTAGTGTAGATCTAAAGTTAATGACTGACGTTTACATGTTACTAATTTAGAATTTATTGTGTTGTCATTTCGAAAACTGACGTAATGCTTTAATCAGGAAACGTTAAGTTTGCATATCAAAAAAGGAAGGATGAGAAAAAAACAAGTTTCATTTCTCAAAATGAACTGCTGACAGTTTCTTTAAAAGAACGTACACTATACATTAGTGAAACAATCATGAGACACATCCCTAGAGTACAAGGTTTCTATGCAGGTTTCCATGATGCATGCATTACAACATCCGTAAAGCTTTATTTGGACATGGAAGTGCTTTTCTAAGAAATTTGAAGCACAGTGTAATTACAAAAAACAAAAACCTTAACCACAACAGAAACATTCCCTAGCCTAGCATATGATGTCACATAACAACCTTATACCATTCAATACACTCAAGTTATCATTGCATTCAAGGTCTTTGCCAATGTATACAGAGTCTGATTTAGATCTGTATCTGATCTCTCCCATTATCTCCGTATCA
This sequence comes from Chromobotia macracanthus, assembly GCA_036877525.1. Classification (NCBI taxonomy): domain Eukaryota; kingdom Metazoa; phylum Chordata; class Actinopteri; order Cypriniformes; family Botiidae; genus Chromobotia; species Chromobotia macracanthus. Next base: position 8,844 of record JAZGTH010000145.1, on the reverse strand, counting down.
GATTTTACAGATTTTATCAGTTCTCTAAGCAGAGCTACCAGCAAAAATGACCAAGTCAACAAAAACTGAAAAATCTGAGCAAAACCTACTTTTGGGAACGTCCTCATTTGTAAAAAACACAGTAAAATATAGTAAATAAGATTTTTTCTATTTCTATTTTAAAGTTTTCTGTTCGGGTTAGGGTGTGTGTTAGGTTATAATGTTTATAACTAGCTGTGTATAAAAACAATAGAAGTCTACGGAATGTCCTCATTTATATAGATAAGTAAATGTGTGTATGCATATGTGTGTGTGTGAGATATGAATGTTCATATACTGTTTGTTCGATGGGAAGCTCTCCGATACTGCTGAGCAGGCAGCCACTGGGTGGTTAATCTCTGCTAATGACGTGCTCTCCGTTCAACAACTCTCCACTGACCGTGCTATATTCCCTGGCAGATCAATGCCAGCCGAGACGATCTTCCGTACTGTATAACTATAACATTGGAGTGCCTGGTGTCAGAGACAGGGAGGTGAGGAACAGAAAGCCACTTCTCACCTCCAAAATGCTATCACCACATCTAAACTCTCCCAGGATCAGCCCGATCTCTTAAAGGCTTAAACAGCAGTGATAACAGCGGGGCATGATCGAAACAGTCGCCAGTTCAAAGATAGTGAAGAAATCTGTTCGTGACTTCAGTTTGTAAAGGCAATAAAATATACGTTACATGCACAGTGAAAGAACGCCAAGCTCACATTAGACGTGCCCACAATCAATCAGGGATTTAAGCAAGGTGAGAGCTCGGAGAGGAGGCAGCCTACACAAGGTGACTTTGACTAGAGAAGAAGCCTTAGGGGCCATGCTGATAAAGCCATGGAGAAAACTTCAATATGGCCCTTGTTCCCACAACTGTCTATTCCTTGATTATCCATTACATCATGTTCTTTCAACCCCAACTAAATGTTTGGGGACCAAAAACAAAATGATAAGAAACATTAGGAAAATTAGAAAGTCATGAGTAAAAACATCACCAAGAACACGACCAACCTCACTTAAAACTGCCTTAAAACTGCATGTTCTTAGTTGTGATAGTAGAAATTCACTATAGCCAATAGTGAATTTCACTGCAGAACATGTCATGACTGATGTAAAGTATGCACTTCTTATGCATGATCTGTGTGAATATGACAGGCATTGAAAAGGACAAAGGAAAAACTCGTAATGAAACAAGAGAAGTATCACTATTCTCTTCACCACCCCCACCCCTCTGGTCGTGTGCGGTAGCAGCGTTGTAACATAATTACTGCTGGGACACTCATATTCCCAGTGATCCATTTGCGTCAGTCAGGTTTCCAAGCCGAGCCGATGAATGGATTCTCAGTTTCTCAAGGATACAGCGATGACCCTCTCTGAACAGTGAGATCCATTTTATGTGGAAAGACCACTGTGCTGGGCTGGTGAACGTTTGTTTGCGTTAATTATGCTTAATCTGGGATTTTGGTGTCTATAAGAAAAGTGATGGAACTCTTTGCCATCAGTTTAAACCAATTATCTTTGAAAGGATATCAAATGAACAATGTAATAATTGAAGCACACTGTCATTGACAAACGTTTAATATTTAACTATACTGGTCATCTTTCAGCAACAACTTGAGAACAAGTGATAACATTGATCTATCTTCAAGGCATTCTTTAACAAAATGGCAACAAACTAGCAACAAATTTTGCTTCAAGAACATGACAAGTTGGAGAGTGAAACCAAATATTTAGTGTGAAATCATGCAGGAAGAACTTGATTTAACTCAGTGAGACTTGAGAGGGTGACATATGCACTCTTTGATATTACTGATGAAAAATTTTCTTCACTGGCCTTGTCCGTGGTTATGTCAGCAGAAAAGAAAAGTTGTTTCAGACATTAAAAATCTTGTACAATTACATAAATCATGCACAATACAACCAAGGACATTTATAAAGATAAAAAATACAATTATAAGAAAAGTGATTTTTGTAATAATTTTTTTAAATCCAGTTTAATATGCAAAGGCAACTATAAGTAAATTATTTATAGGTTCATTCCCCTGAAGTGTACACACTGTGGTTCTGTGCTATCACAACAGTGCTCTGTTTGTTTGAGCATCCCGAACAGCCCAACAGAGAAACATTGGCCCTATTTAATGGCACATGTTTGGGCTGGACAATCTGTTTGTCTGAATAATGGAAGTCAAATACAAGTCTAAAATCTGTTTAAAAAGAGCTCTCTTTTCTGCAATTCCATTTGGTGACACTAGTACAGCAGAAAATACCTCACATAAAATTTGCTTAATAGACATTATTTGTCTTACTGTAGATGATTCATCAGGTTTATTTATCAACCAAAAGGTTTTGGAAAAACAGTAAATAACAATATGTTAAGATGCTCTCAAATAGTGACCTTCAGGTTCAGCCTACTTCTCCTGGTCAAAAAACCTCCTCAGAAGTGGCTGTCAACAGTGTTTCAGATAGGACATAGTCCTGCAAACTGGAATTCAGGTCTGGCTCCATTCTGGTGTGGAACACTCATTTTTTACAACCCAGTCAATTTCCAAATCAAGTCTTACCCTTAATTTTTTCTCATTGAATATTCTGTTCCAATCATAAATACATCACGTTACAGAAGTACAAATTGCAAATGCTACTTCAAATTGAACAACTTCAAGTGCAGTGAAGCTCACTGCCAAAATATCAGGTTCTGTGACTGATGGTTGATCATCTTTGACATCATATCGCTAGCAGAGGTCACACCAGCTCACTCAATATCTCCATCAAGACAAATAATAAAAAAAAAACTGTGAGCTAGTCTAAAATAATTTCATCACCAAATCTGTTATGACAGTATGTCAATGTAAGGAGTACACTGTACAAAAGTCAGCTTTGGATTTTAGTTCTTACACTTGGGTGAGCTTTTCAGGAGTAGTTTTTATTCAACTTTATAAACACCTTCACTTACTGTACTTATTCTGGAACATAGACTGTAACATTACAAAAAAGAGTTCACTGGGTGATATTATATAGAGCCTTTGGCACTAAAATAAACCCATTTAGCCACTGCAGTTTTTCTTGTTCTTTTATGAATCTGTCAATAAATGAATCATACATGCTTAAAGCTATTCATTAACTGTTTGAATAAAGATTCATTTTCTTTTCTTTTCTATTTCTCACCCGCTCTCTCACACTTGTACACTCACAGATGTAGATGATAACAGCTTTATGCATGCTCACACTGTGTGATCTCTAGATGTTTGCATGAAAGCATTCTTCTGGACCTGTTGTCTAAAGTGATGGCATGCATTCCTGGCTCTTTCGGCACGGCTGTCCATCAACAGAGAGAGAAAGAGACTCATCACCAGAGATAACTAATCCCACTGAAGCACTGAGAAGTACCAGCCCAATTTTGCCCAGAGCCACCCTGCAAGCTGTGTTAACTGGAATGGCAGCCTTTTGATGTTGCACAGATCTCAATACACAAATGATAAACAGTGGAGTTGAATAGAGATTTTGCTCCGAGGGAACAGTGGTGCAGAAGTGTATTAAAGATGCCATACATTAATGTATTGCTACACAACACTACACATATGAACACACACCAGTGTGACCTCCTTTATACAGACAAATAGCTGAAAATTGAGACAAGACTACAGCTCTTAAGTCTCTAAACCTTTTAAAACTTAAAATACTGCATATAAATCTCAATGCAAAGCTTCTTTACATTTTCACATTCATATTTCTCGAGAAAAAGAAAATGACTACCACTCATAGGGAGTGTGTGAGAAATGTGGCATTAGATCAAATTAAATTTAAACACATTAAAATTATTTAAATTATTTCCATTTAACCAAAACACCCAAAAAAGTCCTATAAAAAAATTCTATAAAGGATGTCTGAAAAGAAAAATGAATGAAAAGATATAAGGAATCACATATCATATAATATTGTATCACCTTCCTGATTTCCACCCCAACATCCTGCATTAATGACATGTTTTAACATTCAAATCACATTTCACACATCAGATATTACATATCCCCTCGGTTCACATAAACCCTCCATTCTGAGATGGCAACAAGCAATATTTTCTGCGGCTAACCACGTTTGATGGATTACATGCCCTGCGCTCAAACACAACAAAAAATCCAGCCGTCATGGCAGACACCCAATGCCTACCATTGGCTGACCTGTGAGATACTTTTGCTTTTTACAGGAAAACTTTAGAATGGCTTTCAATAAATATTTGATACTATGCTCTTCCCCTCTGACTTTTCAATGCTTTTCAGTCCACTATTCTACAATACTCCATTATGTAAAAAGGTTTATGCAATCCAGGCAGCATGGATGCCAATGACTCATAAACTAGGAAAGGTTATGAACTAATGAGATTTTTATAGAAAGATTGATGCATGATAATCTCCAAGCAGATAAACACAGACAGCATCGTGGATAAAAGACATTCAATGAAAGACATAAGAAAACACCAACAGAGTTTGTCATTTGCTTGAAATGTGAAACAAAAAGCTATTTGGAATAAAACATCTCACATTGTGTGCATAAAAGGGACCCATAAGCTGCATCTCTCTCACTGGGGCCCTTAAAGAAAAATACAATTGCACAGTACCCTACAATTTCATGAGACAGTCACGAAAATATCCGTCATCTATTTGGTAAATCAAACTATTCTTTAAATTTCATCATGGGTCGAACTAAAATGGTTGTATCCATTTTGCAGATTGTTTAAACTTCAGATTCCTTTTTCCAAAAAAGACCACCTGATTAGAAATGTTTCAAGAAAACAGAGACAGTCCATGAGCGTACAAATGTCACTGCAGCATCCATGCTCCAGAGAGGAAATCGGAACAATTTTAAAATATAGATACGTTCTTGCATAAACGTCTGCTTGCAGTTGAATTGGTGTTTATACCATGCACTGTACAATGGAGGCACTTCTTTGAAAACGCTGCTCTTTAACTAATGGACTCCTAAATGCCGTCTCTCTTAACTCTACACAATCAACTAATGGTTGAAGTGCACAGATATCGCTTGTCTGCATTTGTGTGGTTTTTTGGTTACCGAGAATTCTTCACTCCTTGTAGCATAACAAGTTATGATTTCTTTAGGTAAGGCAAATCATTTGGTTGCCCCGTTTGAACTTATAATTAGTTCTCAAATATGCAGAGGAACAAACTGTAAACATTGGTTTAGTAAAGAGATACTGTTGTACCTTACAGAGGCTGACAAACTAACTTATTAGGATTTACATACTGCTTACTTTATGTGCTATTTGAGGTCCACACACAAGCACCACACACGAGCTGTGGCATTGCATATGCTTACACATTGCGCCCTTGATGCTTACATAGGCAATGCAGGTTTGAACTGTGACGTCCTGTTCCCATTCCTTCACTCAGTCCGCATTTTCTGTTTATCTCTTTACTTATACTCTGTGGCTAAAAGTGGCTAAAAATCTCCAAAAAACAAACAATAAGATGAGTTCTGACTAAACAACATAGAAATAAAGGAATCTAGTGACACATTGTAACAGGAATAAGAGACTACGAGTGAGAGACAGAGAGGCCCTGCTGTTTTCAGCCCAGCTGTACTCTGATAGCCTGTGGCCTGACAGGGTGGTAAGTGCCGGCCCAGCTCTCCTCCCATGTGTGCTCTGAAGCAGGCTAGCACTAAGCCATTGACAGACAGATGATCAGCGCAGAGGGGAAGGAGGCGGCCGAGCGAGAGATAAGACCACAGGAGTCAGAAACGCTGGCCAAGTATGGCCACAGAGCAGCTGATATACCAGGCCCAGAGTACTATTACACCTAGATCAGCGAGACAGAGAGAGATTGGCAACAAGCTGAACTTACGTACTTGCTCATACGAGTGTAGTACAACCAGAGTGTTTGAGAACATTGTGACTCAACAGAGTGCAGTTGCTTCAATCAATCAATGTACATAGTTTCATAAACTTTGCCCTATTTAGAACTTCCTCAAAGGAAAATTTTATTGCTCATAAAATATTTTCTCTTTCACAGCTAAGAAGACTAAATGGAGACCTCATTCATGTTACATTTGAGTTTATTTCAGTGCCATTTATTTCTATGGTGCTTTTCCCAGTGTGCAATGTTTCAAAGCAGCTTTACAAGACTATCGAGTTTGTTTTACATTTCTTCTAAAATGCTTTAGGAGACTTAAAAACGGACACAAATGAGACAATTGTTGACAAAAAGTAAAAGCCTACAACTGAGACTAAGTATAGCTTTGTCCTTGAAAGATTTTTGATTAGAAATGTTTGAGTTTGTACTGAAATCTCCTACTTCTGATTGTAGACTTTCATTTCTTCTAAACTTTTCTTAGGGAAGAAACATCTCAGTATTTAAACCCACTGCTGTCCAGGAGAAACAACTATATTAAAGAGATTAAAATTTTTTTAACTTTTGATTCACTGATATGTGGACTGATTTAGATTAACACTAATGCTTGTAAAAATTTAATATAAGTATTCATAACCAATTTTAACAATATCCAGTGACTGTATTTTAAGACTGAGCTGTTTCAACATAGCCTATTCATAAAACACTTTATAGAAAAGAAAGCAGTCTTATGTGCATCTTGTTGCCTTGTACTGACTGTGTTTAATTACTCAGACTTACTGAAGGAGTAGCGTCATGTTTTCCCCTGTTGAAAAGTGCCAGCTCTAAAGGCAGGATGATGTCATGCCTGTTAAGCTGATACCTCCCTGTACTGTCTTCCTGCTTTCTCCTTACATGGCAGAGGTCAACTACTTCATGTCACTTCCCGAACAGCCTTTTATCACACAGCCCTCTACCACAATATTGGTGTATTGGCTTGACTGGCTGATTAATAAAGAAGCTGACCTGACCTAATCTGGTCAATGCGTGATCATGTGTGAAAAGGAAAAGTGTAATACAACAATCTACAATTCTACAGAGATTTACTATGATTAATTGTACGGGATCTTTGTTACAGCTTTATTCACGTCTGTCCCACACCGGGTTAAAATCCTTACCATTTTGATATTAAGATGCATTACCATAATCACCCCTTTCAGCAAAAGGATCACAAAGCTCCACAAAAACAACAGCTTAAATTCACTAGTTTCATGTGTATGGATGGAAAAAAACAGGACTGACACACTTTGTTACATCTCTTAAGACACTCCACCAGCAGGTTAAAATCTTACAGCATAAAAGTCTGTTACCACAATCACCCTTTCAGCAAAAGGATTAAGGCACCTAAACCAAGAGCTCAAATTCACTAGTTTCCTGTAATGTAGTTGAATGAGAACTAAACACAGTTGTGGGAAAAATTCCTTTGACAATAAACTACAATGCACCCCTAAATATTTTTAGGCTTAATAATGATAATGAATTATCACATTGCAGCTTCTGCTAGTTATGCTAATTAAACTTGTAAAACTAACTGAAATGAAATCAGTAGATATAAGGAGAGAAAACAAGCTGATGTATATAAGCTAAGAATGTTTAAGATTGTTAAGTAGTGAAAGATCCATCCGGCTAGAATAAAATCAAGATGGAGACAGGGGGCCTAGCTATGGCTGAATTCTTTGATGAATAAGTAGGCAAAGAGCTCCTATTGAAACAGCGTTGTGTTGAATATGGATCACAAGAGCATGGGACGTTCCTCTCAGCACAGTTAAGACAAAAAAAACCATTTTTGCATCTAGGAAATTGGGCTTTTTTACATGGACATCCTGCTATCCAGTGTGCTACAGACAGCAAAGCATTTAAATATTCGAGGTAACCAGGGCAAATCAGTAGTTGTATGTTGTGGAATTATGTCTTTAAATTCAAGGTTAGGGTGTTTACACCCTCACAGTCAAATGTGACAGGTTTGCCAAAGAAATGTCCTCCTTAGAGTTCACAGCTGCAGATCAGACATGTGTTGAGGGTTAGAGAATCTTATTTGAAAGACAGTAATTTGGCATTTTATGTTCTGAACAGATCTGCCTGTTCTCTCATGTCTCTTAATAATATCACACAAAGTATGGAGTCATGTATGCATTTCTTTTTTTTCTTAGTTTCTCATGATCAGAATTTACACCAAAACCAAGGGAGTGAAAAGAAGTTTAATGAATGAGTGGTCCATTTAGTAAGTAATTCGTGAGTCCAAAGATGAGAATTTGCAGCACAGCCTGTTTGTCAAACTGATAAAAGAAACTGTAATGTATCAAACATTTGCTTGTTTGCTTCTGAGCTGGTAGAAACAAGATATGAAATATACAAGAATAACAATGCACTTAACTCAGGTGCAGATAAAAACAAATGACCCACCTGATTTGCATACAATATAAAGACAACATAAAGATCAACAGAATTTCTCTTGAACAGAAGCAGAAAGCTGCAACCTGGGACAAACGCAGACATGGGCTGTCTCCTTCCTGTTTGTAGGAGGCCAGCACCATCATTTCTGCTATAGAGCAGGTTGTGACCCAAGACACCACCAATTTACTGGCTAATTTATGATCAACTGAAACAGTGTGACAAAATATGCAACACTGTTTTAATTATGATCCTTTAAACTAAAATCATTAATTATTTAATTTAGTAATAACAGAATGCATTAGTCAATCTAGAGTTACAATTTTGTTTATTCAGAAGAGAGAGGTGGAGTCAATGAAAACAGGTACAGTAAATTCTACACAGTCCTCTTATAGAGTTGTTTCTTAACTCTTGGTATTACTGTCAGATTCAAGTGAGTTTAAAGAGAGGAATCATGCTTCATACTTCAGGTAATCAAATTTAAACAAAACAGACACACCCAAGACAAGCAGGATTTTTGCCATTATGATCTGCGTG